>VZRS01007132.1:135928-228293 GCA_013398055.1 Ifrita kowaldi
AAATGAAAAAAAAAAAAACCCCAGTGCTGCGTGGCTTTGGGGCTATTTCCCCCTTTCACCCTTTCCTCCCTCTCCTTCTCCCGCACCGCCTCCGAGGCAGGGGCTGCCCCCAGCCCTCGCTCTGTTCCCTCAGTGCCACACTCCCCACGGTTTTACAAGCGGGTGCAAAACAAGCTCATTTCCACTAATTATAATTATACTATCGCCCTCGGCGGGCCTGGCTGGACTCGTCCATGACTGCATTCCGTAGACAGACGCAAATCAGTCCTTCAAAAGTGCGGGTAATTTTAGAATAATTTGAAATGCACTACAGTTTTGCCAGGGAAAAAGATGCTGAAATACCCTCTATTGGCTAAACAATAGAATAAACGGTTTTTGAAGATTTAAGAGTTGAAAGACCCGAATCCAGCAATTATGTAATATACATTAAAATACTAATCCAGCGCAGAGCCGCGGCGGAGCTGTCTGAGGCAGGAGCGGGGTTTCCCCAGCAGGGAGGCAGGCAGCCTTCCCCGCGCACCTGGAACAGCCTGGACGCACACACGCTCCCCTCTCCCGTACAAGGCAGCTCTTGGGCGGCACCAAGCCATCTTAGCTCGGGCTTCAAATCCTACGCAGGATTCTCACCTGTATTTCAGTGAAAGCACAAGGAAAGCCCTTGGTAATTACTTGATAAAGAACGCTCCTTTTTTGGTCATTGTTCACATCAACAAATCTGTCCAGTTCACCCTTACACTCCGATTCAAGGGCATTGAAGTTCCTGACAAATGGCTGGGCTCTCTGACAGACACCTGGAACCTGCACAGCAGCTAGGCAGCTTGATTTTTTTAGTTTCTATACAGACAACTCAAGATACTTCAGAATTTTTTTTTCTCCCTCCTGCAAAGTTTTCTGCCCAAGTTCAGAACAGAGCATACCATGAACATGATCGGAAGCTGCAACATTTTCCTATAATTTTCCCCAGGTGCAGTGGAAACTGGAGTTGCTCAGCAGCCCTCCAGACTGATGCAGAAGGAAACAGAAGGAAGCATGTAGTCCATTCCTGCTGACCTGAGGGGAAACCATCTTCTTTATCACCCTAAGCAGTACAAAAAAGGTTCTACCTTTACAGAACACACATCTAAATGAGTGGAAGTACCTTCTGTAAAACCCATTACCTTCCTCATTAGTACTTCAGAAAAACTCCTATGTATTATTACTTAGCAATAGCTAAGTGTGGCAGGTGTTAGCACACACAGATAAGGTGAAATCACTACCCCCACAGCCCACGAGATTCTGCCTCTATGTGGTTTTATGTATCTCCCATCCAGCACTGAGTCCTCACAGTCTTTTTCATCTCCCAGTGAAAATGGTTCTGCCCATCAAATCTTGGCATTTATGCCATTATCCATTGAACTGCAGTGCTGTATATTTTATGAGAACAAAATGGTCTTGAGTTGACTTCATACCTCAGATATGAACAGAGCTGTACATATCCCGGGAGACTATTACTGCTTTCCTTTGCTAGCACATCACATGCAAAGCGGAAGGAAAAAAACCCACAGGCTGCATATACACACTAAATAATCACAGGAAGCAAATTAATACTCAAATCATCAGAGTAAGAAAGAATTTGAACATTACTGCTGTGAGGACTTAGAAGTACTTTATATATGTGCTTGCCTAACGCCCTGTGATGCTTGCAGCTCTCTCTGCCCCTTCTCCCATCACTGAATGCACTTGGTGCAGAGGGGGGGTGATGGCTACTCTTGCTCCAGCATAGCAGCAGGAATGGGCAGGAAATCCCCAGGGATTAGCCTCTCCCCCAGCCCAAAGGCAAGTGTAATCTGACAGCATGGCTAGATTTATCTTTTGAACAAAATGTGCTTTGGAATTAAGCAGTCAATGAGTTGAATAATAATTAGAAATTACTATTTTCCTCTCTTTTGGAGTACTACTATTGCAGATTACTTCTCTTTTGATCATGATTGGCAGATATTCTCTCATGGTAAAAAAACCCACTGACTTAACTGCTAATCACTTTGCCACAGTCAGGACCCATGTAATAACCCCAACAATCATTTGCTAATGGTAGAAAACTTGGTATGTCAGGTATTTATTCTGCACAAAAGGTTTGGGTTTTTTCCTAATTTTAGATACAGCTATCACAGACAGATTTGACATTTGAAAAGTGACCATCTTCCATCTAGCAGTCTGCCTTTCTCAGAGCAAAAAACAAAAATTGCACATGGTTATGGCTCTGGCTCTCACTTTTTTAGTATTTTTCTCTATAGTGGTCCCACTTTTGATTCTCCACAAATAAAGAAACATTACCTCTATCTCAAATTAAGTTCGATAGTCTCTGGGTAATTGCAAGATTACTCTAGTTGGGTCTCTGCTCTTCCCCCAAAATACCTGACTACAGCCTGGGTTCTCCCTAGTTATTGGAGAATAACATGCTCCACCAAAGGCTGAGGGCACCTACTGTCAGACTCCCACTCTAAATTCCTGTCTAGAAAGGATTTTCTCTCTCTCCCTTGACTTTGAGAACCACCCTGTCCTCAGAAGAATTTAGTGTAATGAATGCACCACACTCTCCCTTGCAGGAAATTAATTAAGGTTTTGCAAAAGTAATGTGGAACTGCCTAACCTGGGAAGACTCAGGTCACACAGCTTCACTTTGCACCTTCTGGGAAAACACAAGAGGGGAGGAATAAGACCCCAACCCTGCAGATGCTTTTAAGAGCCTGACAGCAAGTAGCAAAGATGATGTATTAATTTACATCTCTACCAACATTTGAAATAGTATTTGCTACAGTAACTTAATGCCCCAAGAATACTAAATGGTATAAAGTAAACATTCATCACAAATTAAGGTACACTGAGGAAGACTACAGTTTAAAGCAACGTTAAGAGAAAAATCAAAAGCTGACACATTTCTTTCCCTATTTGGTATGTATTTCATTTCAAAGGTTGGTCTTATATTGTTTAAGCTGAAGATAATTTTTCGAGTTCTTAAAACCACAAACAACATACAATTCTTGACATTTAGAAAAATGTCTACACCAAAATTACATAGTTTTCAGTGGATAGAAGTCCAATCTTATTTCCCGTCAGTACTGCCAACTCTTAATTAAAAAAAATTCACAGCATCCAATTCTTTTCCTGTTGGCAACATTTCTAGCACCTTTACCAGTTTGTCATGTGGCATGCTGTAATTAAGACCGTCTATTACTTCTAATGAAAGACTAGAATGAATTACAGAAATCACCCGCAGAGCTATATAATCCCCAGAAGAACAGAGATTACAGTGCAACAGACCAAAGAAACAACATTTTTTGTTGGTTTGGTTTTTTTTTTGTTTGTTTGGTTTTTTCTTTTTTTTTTTCAGTTGGAGAAGCATTTTTGAGTGAGGAGACCACAGGATGATCTGGCTGCGGTAATGGCCAGTCAGCATTTTGAAAAAACGCTGGTGCTTAAACCAGGGAATGCAAAAACCATAATTGACATTTCACATACACACATATGTGTGTCAGGAGCATAATGTGTGCAAGAGGAACTGTGGAGCAATATGGTTTGGTATCTCCATTAATATTGGTAAATGCATCATTCAAGACAGTGCCAGAAGGGATTCTGTGTACTCTGCACATTTAGCAGACGCTTAGCAGACTGACTCCTTTAGAAACATTTCAGAGGGATTTTTGTGTGTTGTCTAATAGGATTGCAGGGTTTTTCTATCCAGGAAACCAAACATCCTAGTTGGGAGGGGCCAAATCCTTAGCTGTGCAAGATTTACCCTGGACACAGTGAAGATGACCTGGGAAGAACGGTCATGCTTAGTTGATTTTCCCTTTCTCTAATTTGGATCCACTTAGGCTTTAAACACTCCCCTTCTGCTTGGTAATCTAGTTTGGGCAGCTGCAGCAGCCAGCACTTTGTCTTCTATATTCGACCTATTCATCCAACTACATACTTCATTTAATTTGCCAAATGCTCCCATTCAAGCAAGAATCTGGCCCCACAGAGAGGTACTTCTGCCATCTGCTTTAGACATTTAACTACAGCCTAGCTTAGGACACCTACATTTAAAAGCCTAAGTTCCCATTCAGTCAATGGCACATGCTACAGTCCAACATGTATAAGGTCTCAGAAAAGGAGAAAAATGTTTCATACGATAGCAAGCGTTTAACATGTTCCAAAGTAATTCAGGGTGGGCCTTTCCACTACAAAAAGGCACTGCTATTATTGTCAGATCTTATTCCTTTTGAGCTATTATGAAATTAAACAAGTGACCCCTAGAAGTCCCACATTCTCATGGTTTCTCCCAGTTCAGTTTGTGCTAGGCAGCTGCCTTACAGGCTATAGATTTGAGATTTATTAGTGTGCATCCTAGGTGCTGAGCTGGAACTATTTTATGGGTAAATTCCAGATCTGTGGGCGGGGTGAGACAAAGGTTTAGCACACTCCCCAGTTAAGGAAAACTGGTATTTGGCTAATGAAGTTCAAGGGTACAGTGTACGATGCTCCTATCACACAGGTGTAACTGTGTAGAATATACCATTAGTATCAGTGCAGCAGAAAAGACTTGAAGAAATGAATTTAGGTGCACCAGTTTGTGACCAACAGCTGCCACATTCCAACTACGAGGGAAGAACAAAGGCAACTTGGTTCCCTGGAAGCAGTTCAGATAGAGGAATTTCTGCTCAATTTATTCATAATGCCTGCAGCAAGCTTCGAAAGGTTCACTCCTGCATGTTTGCCTCAACACAGGACTAAATTTACACTTATGATCTTGTGCAGTTCAAGTGAAGTACAAGCAATTCTGGACACTGCAATGTGCACTGATCAGCAGCTTAATGATAAATGACATCTTTTTGTAGTATTGATGAACTTAAGGTTTGGGAGGAAGCAGTGAAAGCAAGAGTAACTCTATTATGGGAGGAAGGACACGGAGAGGCATTACATTAAATTGCATGAAGTCTTCCAAAGCTTACTTAAGTGGAGTGGTGAATACGTATTATGAAGTATGATAGGTAATACCGAACTGTTTCACTAGCTGTATAGTGTGTCTTGGCAAAGCATTTTGAAGACTGCTTTCAAAATGAAATTCCCCACACATGATTATCCGTGATTTCCATGCAAAGTAAGGTACTGTAGTCAAACAAAATTGTAAAGAGACTTTAAGCTTTGTTTCTGCAAGGAAGGAAATGGCATCAGTAGCAACTGAAAAAAATCAATTAATATTTCTTTTTAAATCCTGATCCTGTTAGAATAGTATGAACTTTGATTGCAAATACCATTTTAAAGGTATATAGCTGTAGCAGAGATTTCCTATAAACCACTTTCTTCAAACACTTGCCTTTAAAAAAATAGAGTTCTAAATACATTGTGATAGAATTCAAAAGGTGTGCTAGTTAATGGCTGTAAAAAATAGCTTTAAAAAGGGTTTAAACATGAAGTGTATATAACATACTTCAGCATTGGATACTTATAATAAACTTCAAATTATGTTTTAAGAGCAGGGAGATTTCACAGACAGGCTTAATGTAATACAGCATCACTGTGTCTCCAGCAGAGCAGAACTCCCCTCTGAAGGTCATACATCCTGTCCTCTTCGCTGGTTCCCTGTAGCTGGGCACAGAACTTGCAACATATGCTTCGATGCTTAGGTTATTTTAAAGGAGTACAGCCAAAGCCGTCATATGCCCATTAATGAAGGGAACAGATCCATGCACTCTTTCTTGGTGATAACACCAGCTTAAAGATGTCCCAATCTCACCTGCTCATTCCCGTCCCTGAATGGCTCTTGCCCTTATTTCTGCAGGAACAAGCATCTGTAGAAACACCCTGAGAACCAGATTCATTAACTGATGCAGGGTAAAGAGAGATGGATTAAAGTTTTTACCCTTGGGGTTTTCTTTTTTCTTTCTTTTAGAACTGGTTACTAGTTTAAATTTCCACTGTGCTCTCACAAACAACTGAGCCAGCAGAAGCAAATGAGCAATTCACAGGCAGGGCACAAACTCCTTGAGCCAGCTACACCACTGAGAAAAAGGTATGAGGAACTATGACCCGAGTGTCCCATGCAGAGAGGATAAGCCTATTATTTATACCTAGAGGCATCGCTCTCTCAGCTATAGTTTCATGCACATTTAAGCCAGCACAGCCACTGGGAAGAAGAAAAAAAACCAAACAGTTCCTGCACTTGTGGCTGCCGTTGGCCATTCATTTCTATGCTTGCATCACCTTCTCAGGTGCCACCACAGCCTTCATTGCATGGCTCTGTGGCCAACTATGCTGGCAACCGACCTTGGGTCACCTTTTTGCTAGGTTATTTTCCAGCCAGGTCACATTCCTCACCTCCCTCACTGACCAGCCACACACACATCTGTGCCAGCATAGCAAGAGGTACAGCCCACTCTCTCCTTTTTAACCTCCCCAAGCCCCCAGAAGAGATGCATTACCTTGAACACTTGCAGAACTACAGCCTTAGGTGAAAAGGCAAGGGTTTTCACCTAACTGGGGGGTTTGGGCTTTGTCCTCCCCACCCAGAGGACTGTATTATCACCAGAACAACTCACATTGAAAAATATACTTCAGTCTGTGATAAATGGAAATGGACACTCAAAGATTTTACCACAAAACAAGCACAACAAGGTGAACCACAGGCAGGAGGTATAATGCCAACCTTCTTTAAACATGTCATGTTGTAACTCCAGAAAGCTTGTCTCATTAGAACTCTGTATTATTTCACTGAATAAAACCAATGAAAACAGAACATTTTTCTTCCCAAAGCATTTTTCTTCTTGTTAAAGAAAAAGATAAATTAAAACAAAATATCAGTGCATCTAAGCTTCCTGTTGCTTTTAATTCCCTGTGACAATAACCACATGCAAGTTTCCTACACAGAAATATATGGTTTGTTTTAAAACTAGCAATATTATCATCTAATAAACATTTTTTTTTCATAGTGCATAGTTCATAAGGAGCAGAGTTAAGGTTGATAATGCAACCTACACTTTCACATCCTTCCCTGCTTTCTGTGGAACAGGAACATTCTGAGTTGCTTTTCTGAGTTTTGTTTTTACACAGTGTTGTAAGATTATTCATTTTTCAAAGGAAGAAGGTATTGCATATAATACATCTTGCAAAACATTCACTAATGGCAGCAGATCTTCATAAGAACTGCGTCTCCATTCATTGTGCTCCTATTAAAGTTAACTGTAATCTATTTATTATATCATTAAACTTAATATATTGTAAGATGAATTCTATTTATAGATGCGGTAATAGCTGCGCTAATCACTCAAGTTCACATTGAACCAGGCTGTGCTTCTGAGCTGCAGCAGTGGCTGCTTCAGAGACCAAAAGACATTCCTAAATTTCCTGAAGGGATGACCTTGCTTGTTACACACTGGACGAGCCCGAGTGGCCCCGCAGAGCAGTCCCTGCAAGCCGCTGGCTCCTGCACTTGCACTGTGGAGGAAGCTGGCACCATGCATCCCATCCACCTTCCTGCCTTGGCCCACTCTTCTCCCAGGTATCCTCACATGCCACGCCAGCAGCCAGAGGCCACCTGGGCACAGGGTCTTCAGCTGGCACAATATGAACATAGCAGTCCCTGCCTGGGCTCCTTTTTAAATAATTTTACCTTATATTCCTATTACAGTAATTTCACAGATTCTGCATGTGATAATAGTCCATAAAGTTAGAAAACCATGCACTAGAGACTGTTCTCAGGCACACAAAGCACAAGCCCTTCTTGCTGATCAACAGATGACAAACACAATACAAAAAATAATTAATAGCGATCAGCTCCTTTTTTCAATATTTCAACAAGAGAGTTGAGTTGTTTTGTTTATATTGACAAGAATGTTTCCAAATTAGAGAAGTGTGCATTTCTGCCTTTGAACACCAATGTTCAAACTGTTTTCACTCAAATATAAGCAGGTTGACAAATCACCTTTGTACAGCAAAAGAAATGTGTGCTTGGACTTGGAAGGCTTACCAAAAATGTCTGTCTTTTGCACTGAATACAAATAGAGGACTGGTATCTACTGCTGTTTTCTGTTAAGTTTTCCTTTCTTTTTTTTTAGAGATAGCTTAATTTTAATTGACAAGAGAAGTGCTTGTTTATCTGGCATAATCTATACAGATTTATTTACAAAATAGTTTCTGTCATCGTTTGTGGTACAAGAGAATGATAAGGGGTTAGTGGTGAGTCTTTAGGCTACCGACAGAAGAATTCCTGGAATTACAGATTAAACCAAAAGAATTTAGGAAGAATGTAAAGAAAAAACTATTAAAAATGTCAAATCTCTTTTCCTACTTGTTTTACCTAAAGAGGGTATAAAGGTTACAGAACCAAGCATTCAAAAGAATTTGAAACTACAGGAATAAGATGCTTTTACTCCAAAGAAGCTGCTTACCAAGACAGCCCTGTGCATGGTACATACTAAATAAGACACAAATTCTGTGGAAACAAACAGTGTCTGAGGCTGTGATGTATTACACATTGTTATCCACCTGTACACATGCATCTGGTTTGCACAGGCAAACATTCTGAAGTTTTAGGCATGGCATCCTGGCATCCATTTTATAGCATGAAGGGAATTCACCCCATCATCTGGCAACGCATTGGCTCCCTGTCTGGGGAGCCAGTGGCATGGAACAGCCTGAGCCCCCATGTGATGCCCCACCACTGTGGGTAACCAGCAGTGAGGAACACAGCAGGATGCAAAAGCACTAGAGGAAGATGAAACATGATGTGCCAGGGCAGTTTGCTGGTAACAGAAGTGCAGGATCCTCAAGTCTCAGCTTTGGAGAGGCGATTGTTCTGCTGAATGTGCATGGATTTCCTGGGCCTTCTCCACCTTTTCCTCTTCCTTGTTTCTCTGTAAGCACCATCCCCAAGGTCCTCCATTCCCTTGCCCTGTGCTTTCTGTATCAATCTTCTGGCCCAGTAGTTTCCTCCCTCCTGCCCTCTCCACAGCATCACAGTCTAACCAGACTTATTGTCCCAACTTATAACTCCTTTCCTTCCCCATCCTCAACCATGTTTTCTCCCTCTCTGGAATTCAGGGCAAGCATTTTTTCAGACAATGTTCAAGCATCTACAAGGCAGGGGATATCTGGACTGCGGCACACAGAGTCACAGAATCATATCAGCCCAGGTTGGAAGGGACCTTCAAGATCATTCAGTTTCAACCTCCCTCACCATGGGCTTCAATGCCACCCACTAGATCAGGTTCCTCAGGGCCTTATCCAATCTGGCCTTGAACAATCCCAGGGATGGGGCATCCATAACTTCTCTGAGCAACCTACTCCAGTGCCTCCGTAGCCTCAGGAAAAGAATTTCTTCCAAACATCTAACCTAAAATCTCTCCTCTTTCAGTTTAAAACTGTTCCCTGCTGTCCTGTCACTACCTGCCTGTATAAAAAGTGACTCTCCCTCTTTTTTATAAGCCTTCTTGAGGAATTAAAAGGTCACGGTGAAGTCTCCCTGGAGCCTTCTCATGTCCAGGCTGAACAATCCCAGCTCTCACAGCCTGTCTTCACAGGAGAAGGCCCCTTCAGCAGTATGACCCGGAAGGACACAGACTCCTTGCAGCTCAGAGTGTCTCTGGAAATGGTCATTTCTCCATGACACACACTCTGCCCTACCATTAAGTGGCAGTGGTGGCTATAAAAGGGAAAATTGCACGTTATACCTGCTTGATCCAGCTTCCTTTTCTCCCCCAACCCATGCCTGTGCTGGAGCACAGAGAAGGGGATTTACTCCTCTTCCATGAGCCCTCATGATTTATTGCCATGACAACTCTCTCCTGTCCAGAGGCCTGGGGGAGCCATGTGAGCTGGTTTCTCCTGAGTACATTTTTCCTGCAGTGGAGGATGGATGCCAAACCTTTGCAGAGCAGAAAGAATGCCAGGCATGCCGGGGTCACACCAGATGCTTTGAAGGCTTGCTAACCCACTGTTATTAACCTTATGCTGTGCAATTGCATGTCAAAATGGGCTACAGGCAGAGCAAGCAGGCCAGCAAACCTGCCCCATCTAAAAACACTCTTCCCCGAACAGGTGCTTCCAGTCCAGAAACCATACAGCATGCCTGCCTGCCTCTACAAGAAACACAGCACTGCATAATTTAGGGTAACTAGTCCCTCATCCAGACGAGAGGGATGACAATTGCTAATAATTGGTTTTTTACACAGAATCCAGCTTTACCAGCACAGCTCTTTGTAATAGATGTTTCAGAGAATGCGAGAAGTATGAAACAGGTGGCACATTTCACAGTGTCTCAGAGATATTTTCAAACAGTACTACCTGTACAAAATCTAAGAACTACAGCATAAAAAAAGAAAATTACCAGACCTGTCCACCGTTATGTCTAAGCTTCTTTTGGGAAAGCATTTTATTCAATAAAAGCTTATGGTCCCTTTATAAAGCTATAATATTTCTACTTGAATTAAAAAAACTACAAGTCAAAACCCCTTGTTTCTACCCACAAGGAAAACTGCATGTTGAAACCTTTACATAACCTCAGACATCACGTATATAAAAACTTCTCTCAACTTGCCAGATCAGTGTAATGGACTGATGTACTCCCTAAACCAATCCATTCACTGTGGGTTAAATAGCAAGACAGTTAGCTAAACTCCTGAGTTTTGAAGCTTACAATTTCTTTATTTATAGACAGGATGGAGTAAATTAAAGATTTGCAAGTTTTTTTGTTTGCTGTTGCATTCACTTCCAACCACAAAATTAGATGGCAACTGTGGTTTTAAAGTTTGTAACTTTTGGAGATTCAGTGTTTCACAAATCCAATTATTTAAGGAAATATAGTTCATCTAAAGTTACTGATGTACCAAAGAAACGCTACAAAGTAAAATGTCTAGGAATGGTCCAAGTTACTGATGTGGTTGGTTGTACAGGGAAGTATCTTAAAACTATTTTAAAATTAAAAGGGAAAAAATGCAGAATATTGCAAACTATTATTTGAAATTAGTGCATGAGAAGAGGCATTTAAGATTCTGTAATAAAGCCTGTGCAAATATATGTCCTAGTTCCTATTCCTTTTATTTTGTTGAAAGCAACTACTAAAGCTTGTTATTAGCTATAACATCGCTTAAGCAATGCCAGCAATGTTCTGACAAATCTCTAGGGATTTTTTTACCCACTTTCTTTTTATTATCATACTCCATCTCTAATATTCAATCAGTGCCAAACTGGTTTATGTATGCCAATCTTTCTCACAGAAATGGAAAAATACCCTGCTGTATGTCATAGGCCTGCTGATGTGACAGGCAGAGACTGAATGGAAGTGGGAAAGGGAAGCGGGAGGGAGGAGGATGAGAGCACCAGCCTGCAGTCTGGTATTTAGTGAAGTCTCATTTTTTTGATCAGAAAGTTGGCAGAAAATCAAAGTGCAGACTAGCGTTAGTTAGGTCCCTTGTAATTTAACCTTCGACACAAGCTTCGCACATCGCGCGGACTCTTCCCTTTAGTCTAATTTCATATACAGAACAAATCTGTGCCTTGAAAACTGGCCAGATCTGAATAATCCCCATTTTACTACCTACCTTCAACAAAACATGCCACGAGCCACTGACCAGATCATTCGCTGATGAACCTAAATTTCAATTTCTATGCAGTTATTTAAACACAGCCCAGTTGTTAGCTGAATTTCCCCACTGAGACAAGATTGTAAAATGTTCACTTTTGTCCCTGGTAAAATCATAGACAATGTTTAGGAATATTTGATTAAAAGGAAAATTCTGGGAAGAACTCATTTGCTGCTTGTGTAAATATAGTTCCTCATTAAAATTTGATAACAACAGTCTTAATGGCATACTACAACCTCATTCATGCTTTTGAATAAAGTGATTTAAATTGGCATGAGCACAGTTTAAATACACTTCTTCCCAGCTAACTGTTGGCAGCTTTTTAACGGCCTGCAGGGACAGGTATGACTCATGCCTGCTCTTCAAAACTTTTTTAAAATGCAGATTTTTTTCCACTGGTCTATTGTGCTTCACAAGTAAACTGAAAGAGACTAAAATTAGAAGGCAGACCACTATCACCAGAGGGATTAGGAACTCCTAGGCTGTGCTGATTCCAAATGCTGAATTGGTTGACCCATACCAGGGACTCTTTTATTTTGGTTCTTACTAGATTTCTGGCAAACTTCATCCAAAGTCTCTCCTGGTTACAAATTATTTCAATTCCCTGTGTTTAGGAACAGCGGGTGGTCTCCGGATTCACACGCAACATGGCTCTGAGCAACCCTCATTCTCTGGTATGCAAGACTGAAACAAATGAAGGTGTTCACCCTAAGTAAGTCAGCATGAGAACACTATGTGGTCCCAAGTCATATGGCAAAGCTCTGGGGTTTTTAAAACAGCCACAGAAACAGTCTTTTCATGTGCCTTGCATAAAGTGTGCTAATACTTACTAATTCTGATTAATACAAAGAAAGTTTGGTGGACAGCTACTTTAAGAAGGGAATTCAAGAGCCTCAAGTTTAGCCTGAGCAATCAACTTGTCACAGAAAAGACAGCAGAAGATACTAACCTTCCCTGTAATTCAGGCATTTTAGGTAGTGCAGACTAAAAGCTAAAACAATAAGGTACATTTCAACTTAAGATAGGGATGTCAGCCTCCTTATCAGCACAGTCCTTCAAAGTGCCCTCTGAAATTCTCTTCCTTTGAGACAGACAAGCCTCACATCCATGGCAAGATGTGTGGGCTACTCAGTCCTGAAGAGCACAATAGGTGCTCTCAGGGTAGTATCCCGTTAACCAGAAAACCTGAATAAGCTTTGTGTTCCTTTATGCAAAACACCTAGGGAAAAAATGTTAAGCACTTAATTTGCCATATCACAGAGGAAAGTTAAATGTGACTCAGCAGGTGTACATAGTGAGAAGCAAGAACATTAACACTAACTGGGATTTGTTCACTTTCCTGTTCATGATAGCTGGTTACGTTACCATATTATGTGCATCTAGTTTAGGAACAGTGGTTTTTGTTTTTACAGCAGGTAGACAGCTGGCAGTTTTGTGTGGCTCTCTGAAAGCAGCTCTAGAAACGTGACTAGTATGCTGGGTTCGCTGCTCAGTACTACAGGCTAAACGTGGAAAAGAAAAAAGAGGAAGACTCAGCCAGAGCCTGCATTGATCTAAAGCATGGGTCAACAGTTCCAAGACACAGAAAATCCAATTCATTTCCCATTTCCAGTTTCCAGGGGACATCTATTACAATCTAAAAGGTAACTGTTTTGAAGAGCTGTGATACTAACACTGTTTTCTAAGCAGAGGCAGTGTACACTGAGGTTAAAGAGATGGCTGTACCAAAAGAAATCTCATCTCAGAATTGAAAAAAAAGGTGTGAAAAACAATCATAATGCCCCCTTCACCTCCACAAAAACTATACTTCTTTTGTTGCAACAGAAAGTGGAACTCTTAACTTGAAAATTTAGCAGATGCCCAAGTATGAGAATGGGGATACCAGGCTAAGGAGCAGTCATAAAGGCTGTGAGAACAACCAGCATACCCAATCCAACCTTCTCGATCATTTGGAAGGGTATTTTCTATATCTGCAACTGGCAGTTAATATTTGTCTGGTTTTATATGTACCTAAATATACAAATAAGCAAGCAAAGTGTCTTCAACTCTTGAGGAGAATTTGTGCTCAAGGGTGTGTGACACCTAGAAAGATCCCAATGAGTGGTTCATATACCCTTCATCTTTTCTCACTGCTGAGGTACTGACTCAGCCCTTGTTGAAACAGAATGTGTAACTGGTCTCCAAACAAGACTCCACCATGCAACCAGGCAGCTGACAGTGACAAGTGAGTCAAAGGCTGCTGCAGTTTCATCCAGCTGGGCCACTATCATTTACACTCTCCAGCTTACACTCTCTAACAGTAAGTCTGAGCAGTAACATCTACATGTGAACAAATCCGGTCCTGCCCAACGAAAACCACAGTCTAAAAGAAATTATCAACTAATTTCTTCCAGACAACACAAGAATTTCAGGAATGCAAATTTATCATTTTATGCCCCTGACACGTCTTTCTAAGCCTTCTACCAGTTCTTCCAACTTTTCATTTCCCCGAAACAAAACCACAGTTCTCAGAAATATTCTGGAAGAACAGACAACTAAGAAAAAATTTCCCAGTGCTCAGATGTTAAGCCTCCCTCCTCACAGCATTAGTCTTCAAAATGTTTTTAAATGAAAGGGAAAAGAGGAGTAGCTTGCAGTAGTTTCCAAATAATGCAGTTATACTACCTTCCATCTGTATGGATGCCAGCATGGAATTGCACTATTCCTTTAGGGGCCTTTGGGAATGAGGTGAGAATATTATCTTGATCTGCATTAAACTCTGAATTGAGTATATTTGCTTCTTCATGCTAAGCTAATTTCAAGAAGCTCCTAATTTGTTAGCACTTTTCAGAGTGATCTTGAAGCTGGAAAGGAAGAGAACAGACAGCTCAATGTGTGTAACAACGGTTTGTCAAATAACATCAATATTCCTCATAATATGATTGCCCTTTCAAAGTAAGAACTACTCAGAGATATGAGACCCCAGCTCAAAGGGACCAAATGCAGCGAAGGGCTCACAAGCTGAGGGCTTAACCTAGAGGTGAAACAGACTAAAAACTTGGCTAGGAATCAAGAGTCCTTCTTTATGTTGCCATTCCCACCTTTTGGTTGTAAACAAGCTCTGGGGCCATGGCTGGGAACACCAAGCCCACAAGGCACACTCTCCACATCAATGCCTCTACACAGAGCAGAGAGGATGACTTCAGACAACATCAGTAGAAAGCTGCAGTTGACAAGGAAATAAATCTTTCACAAGAGAGGGATATTGTGCTTTTACCAGTTCAAATCCCATCTTCAAATCTACGTGAAGACGACCACTGACAACCAAACATGCTTTACATCAAGGACATTTCTAGACCAGAGGCCCATCTGCTCCAAAAGCAAATGCCCACACCTCTCTACAGATATTCTTCACTGTAAGACAGCATACCTTTCACAAGCTTTTCTGAAACAAACTTGTCAAAACCAGCCCTTGAAATGGCAAGCCATGGGCATATTCTCTGCTGGATATAGCTGTACCAGAAGAGATGACTCTCCCCTCCTTAACAGATTTCAGTCAGTGAGCTAAATTGGCTTATACAACTATATATAGTAGTAGATCTTTGGCAATAAATGCACGTTTTCCCCCTTAAACAGGCTAAGAAGTGATGACATGAGCAGCTTAAGTGGCAGATCTGAAACAGCAGAAGTCTGCTGGCAGGATGCATGACAAATACCTGCAAGTAGCCCAAAGGGTGGCAGTTTATCCAGCCAAGTTAGCTGAGCTGGAAGATGACATGTTCACAGTACCAAATGGCCAGAATCACAGAAGCCAAAATACATCAGATTCCCTATCGGTAGGATAAGTGATCTGAATTCACTGGGGCCTCACGGTACTGCCGGGATTTGGCCCAGCATCTTATAATCCCATATTACTGCTGCTTTAACCATTAAAACCTCCCAAATCCAACACCTGCTAAGAGTGGCATACCTGACTTCAAGAGCGGCTTTCTTTGAGAAATTCTAGAGGCAAATGACTTAATCCAACATCAAGATATCTGTCATGAAATTCAGCCGTGTTTGCTATCCACTGCTGCAGTTACAGGAGCTTCTCCTGTACTGGCAGTCCCAGCTCATTTACACATACACACACCAAAATCCCCTATTGTGAGACGGGACATGCCAAGTCATCTGTTCCATATGTGATTTCAATAGACAGATACACAAACAGCATTGCTAAAACACATTTTCATTACTCAGTTCAAAAGACAAGTTAGTTGAATAAATAATCCTTAATTTATCTTTTGCTTTTTTTAAAAGGAGTCATGAGTTCTGTTTCTAGTGTTGCTACATGTGGCTTAGTGCAACATCTTAGCCCTTAGTGAAGGGAAAACTGTAGTAACCTAACTGGAGGATAGATATGCCAGAGGTCCAAGTTCTGCTAAGAATGACACGTTAGTAAACATACATGGGGTCAGCTTGCACACAGCTAACAGCAGCTGGTCGTAGTGAAGGCTTGGATTCATGGCCCCTTGCTTTCTCAGTGTATGAGACAGGTTGGAGAAGCAGTGAGAAACAGCAGCAAGAGGTTTAATACTACTAGCAGATAAAGCATAAACTTTTCAGAAACCCTTGATTACATGCTCTGAAGCCCACTCCACAATGATTCCCTCACTGTCAATCAGGACAACTAAATGAAACTGCCCTTTTATTCTGCAGGCATAAAATGATACATCAGAGAAACAAACTCTAGTAACTTTTTATTGATGTATTTTGGAGGTGGTTTTGGTTTCACCAGATGGATGGTCTCCCAGCGAAATCATTCTGCTCAGACATTATTCATAATATGCACTTGTACTCACGAAAGTTTCAACTTCAAAACTAACTGACTTTTATTAATGAGGGTGTGTTCCCCAAACCCACTGATGAAATGTCTACAGTATCTTCAAATCACACATTTTTTTCACCACTTTCCACAGACCTCGTACTGCCACACCAATTCACAAGGCAACTTTATTACAGAGCCCTTGCTCCTGGCTGTACTGATGACAACAGAGCCTCCCTGGGACTGTGACTACCCTCCAGGCTGACACTTAGTTCTGCTGCACCAGTGGAAGCAGTGCCCACCGTGCCCCAGGGGGTAACAGGCTTTGCCTGTTGTCTGTCACTCATCCTTTCCTCTGCAGCCCCCTGCACCCACCTGCAAATCACCTCTTGTACAAACAGCCCAACCTAATCCACTCCAATCAAACAAGCCAGGCTGGCAGAGCCTTATTATTTAAAATATTTCATTTAGACAAACAACACTGCCATCAGATTTGAGAGGGCATTTCCCTTAAACAGAGGGGTTGTTTACCTGAGCTTACCTAGGCAAACAATCTGTAAGAATTCAACACGTGTTTATCAGTGACTGCAGAGGTGTAAACTAAACTCCTGGATTTTGCAGACACGTGGCTGTAGATTGCTAGCATATTCCTTCTACCAGTTGTGCCGTGGGAGCAGAGTACCCAGAAACAGCTGGATAAAAAAGTACCTTAATGCTACAGCTTCTTGCTAAGACTGAACTCTTTGCCAGCAAAAGTGCTCTTTGCCCACCTGAGCTGTAACCAAGTGAAGGGTTTGGCTAGTGGAGAGATAGCAGGTAAAATTAGAGATTTCCAAGCCATAGGACTTCATGGTTACATCAGCAAAGCTACCACACAAGAGATCATCACTTCTGTGAAAAGTACTCTGGCAGAAGCAACCATGCTCACTTTTTTGTCTAACCAGAAGACCTCTGTGTGCTATCATGAAAGCATAGTCATCATCCATGTGATTTGCCTGCAAGAGTACAAGCCATCACAGATGAAAATACACACCCCCACCAAAAAAAAATCTCAAAAACCAAAAAACTTTGACAAAGCCTAATCTGTTTACAGAATTTGAGACCATCTGCTAACTGACCTGAAGGACACCTTTAAAGGCTGCAAGGTTTTTAAAAAAACCACTCATGCACAGAAATCTGCAATATGAAAAAATCCTGGGAGGGAAAGTTCAAATATGCAAAAAAGTACAAAGTCAAAGACAGCACAAAGAGTTTACAACCTTCTCTCTTTCTCTGTGTCTTTTTTTTTAAACTTCTGTTTGAATAAGTTGGGGTTTTTTTCCTTTTTTCTGTTCACTGGTAAATAAACAGAACAGGAAATTCCTTTCCCACCTATTTTAGCAAAGTCATAATAGTAAACTGCTTTTTCGTTTGTTGCAGTGGTTGCAAGAGGTCAGAAGTCATTACTTACCTGAATCTATCAGATTTATTTAATAATTCTTTTATCAGTAAAAACATGTTTTTCTTTAGACATGGTAGACTTCCCTTGAAAGTTTCTCTCTCCCCATAAACAATTTTCCTGCCATTTTAGCTGAGTTTCTCATGCCAAGATGTTTGAAAAAGGCAACTTATACAAATACTAATACATAAAATCCTCATGACAGTAATTACAAAAGTAACTTTACAAAAGAAAGTGACTTTGTTTATAACCAGAGTCCAGAGTTTGATGCTAGTGTTTAAAAAATATATAGGAACTTTAGCACAGGGAAATAAAACACAACATCTACCTCAATTGTCAGACAGAGTTAACTTTTCTTGTATGTTTGGAAAAGAAATCAAAAGAAAACAGTAGGAAAATACATCAGCTTTGCTTTTGAGAGTTGAGAGTAAAGAACTTCCATATTTTTGTTAACCCATGTCATATTGGAATTCAGCCATTATGATTTATGTCCTTTTAGAGTTCCAAAAATGAATGGGAACCTTACTCTCAGAACACCAGAAGCCATAAAGACAACACAACAAAGAACCAAGAATGTGATGGAACAAGTAATGAGAGTGTAAATCTGAAGTTCAGTGCTTCTCTCCATTATCAGTGCATGGTAATTTTATGCTATTTTCTGCTGAGGCTCCTTTGAACAGAACACTGAAGAGTGATTACATGTCCAAACTTTAATAAAATGTCAAAATCCACTGCTTCATTGTATCTGCAACTGTGATGGATTCCTCCTACACATGGGATAAGAAAGGATAGAATTTTGTATTCATGGTGCTCCAAGTACTATGTTTTAAGTTGGGACTTGATGTAAATCAGTTATTTGCCAACCAGAAAGTTATTATTATAACCTCACTTTTTAATTAAAAAGGCATTTTTGCTCTTAAAATACAGCTTCAGATCTTGAATACACTTCTAGAGAATGAAGATTTTTTAAAATTTAGTGGCTCTCACCACGAAACAAATCCATGGCCAACATCATGCGCCACCACTACAAGAGGGACAGAAGACAGCAGACTGGGCTCTCTGTTGGTATCCAAAGGGCAGGAAATATTCCTCTGCCCATTTTAAAGGATTTATGCCCCCTGGACAACACTTATTTTGACCTCTGTCCATGGAAAAAATTGCCAACACTCTGGGAAGAGTTTGAATCTAGAAGGGCTTGAACCAGATGATAGAATAGTTTGTAGTGGTGTCACAGGGTGAAGCATTTAGAGGTTTTGGGGTTGTTAATGTAGTAAATAGATAAAAGCTAAAAATGCCAAGATGGAGGACAGTTGTTGTTCTCCAGGGCTTCTTCTTCTTCTATACCTCCATGTCTTGCGGCAAAAGTGATTTGGAATGATTGGATGAAAAATTCCACAGTTCCTGTCCACGCAGGAGCTGGGTTTGTTGGGCATTGGCAGAAAAGTGAAAATATGCTTCGTTTCAAACTTCTATTGGGTCATTTACCTTTAAAAGGACCCTGAATTTGTGATAAGGCCTCTTTCGGTGCCCATCTTTTGATCTCTCTGCAGGGTGCTGTGTCCAGCACTCTATTTCTCTGATAATGCTAATTAAAACAACTATCTGAAGCAAAGAATCAGAAGACTCCTCACGTCTTTTCAACTTTCTGGCCAGGACTTTGTAGGCCTCCCCTCTACGGGGGAGTCACACATATCACAGTAGAAGTGATACTTGGTGCCCTGTGTGAGGATCGAACTCACGACCTTCAGAGCTCTCCCCCGTAGTTTCAACTCTGCTTAAACTCAAATGGGGGAAAAGACCTCCCTTTTGGGAAAAGAAGCTGCAAAATCTCTGTTTTGGCCTCAAAGCTTCTCCCCTTTACAGGCCAAAGCTCATGCCTCCAAACTCTGAGGTCTGTCCAATATTGATGTTAAAAACAGCCAGAGCCGACTGGGGTGGTCCTGCTTCCACCTTCCTACCTTAGGTGGTGCTATCAATGCCAGATGGAAGATGGAAACTACAGGCAAACCAGACCCAGCATCAAAGACAAGTTTGTCCTGCTCTCTGGAACTCCCACCATGTGACTGTTTCTGCAGTCAAGGTTAACTATATCCTAACCTGGATAAATTCTAAAATGCAGGCTAAAATTCTCCCACTTATTTTTCATAGCACAGATAACATCTTCAGACAAAACAGAACCAAACTTTTAATATTGATTTCTCGCTGTATTTTGGATGGACCCTCTTTTTACAATGAGACCACATCTGAAAACTTGTTACTCAAAAGAAATTCCTTTTTCACTCATCCTACTATCTACAGATGGTGACAACAGTAGCTCTTCCTACCTACTACAGAAAAAATAATCACTCTTTGAGCTTCAATAACCAAAAGCATTGTAAAGATTGTATACAAGCTATGCAGTTCCCCTTGTAGAGGGAACAGATCAAAGAGAAAAAGTCTGTCAAGAATGCACAGCTAAATGTTGACAGCCAATCCAATGGTATTTAGTCAGTTTTTGCACACTGGCTGTTGCAGAGCTGAATAGCAAATCTTACCACAACTTTCTTGCCAGGAGATTTAGCTCTCCTGTGAGCTGGGCTTTGATGCGTCAGAGAGGAAAGGATAATTCTTGTATTTTCTTTGGAAACAATGCAATAGTGATTGCAAGACATACTTGTCTGAATTAGATGTATAATACCAAGTCTCATAAGAGACACACTGAACTTTTAAAGCTTGCCTGGCTGTGATAGGAGCTATTAAGGGGTCTGCTTTAACGGATAAGAAACATGACAACTCCCACAGAGAATCAACTGGTGCTGTGCTGGAAGGACTGAAAATGCAGTCCTACCATTGCACTGGTCCTCACAGAGGGAAAACGGAAAACTGTTCAAGGTAAGATCTCCAAAAATGTCCATCCTGATTTTTGTTGAGAAATACATGAGTGAAGAACTTTGACTTCTTACATCCCTTCTGAAAGAACTTACTGCAATTAAACTGAGCATTCTTCTGTATTCCCCAAGTGCAGGTAAAAGAACACTGGCAGGTCCAAACATTAATCACCATTTTGAATCTGATGGCACTGGAAAGGACCTTGAAATAACAGATCTGTCTGGTGAGGCAGAAACATGAAGCTAGCTCACCACCATCTTCATCAGCCTGAATAGCAGTTGTCTGTGTTAGTCCTGCTCTGAAAAATGACATATTGCACCTAGATTATTGCCAGCTTTGTGAGACAGCTCTCTCTTAAATCCTGACAACCAGGGAGACCAAATAATAATAATAATAACAACAATAATCTTATTGCTGTCCCTTGCCCACTCCCCAGATGTAAAAAGATCAACCAGCAGCCTAATTACCAAGAAGGATGGGTACCCACAGACCAGGTGTCACCCCAAAATTCAATTTCTGCTTGGTAAACCACGCTATCTGATGCACATTTCTCATCTGATTTAGAGCACACACTGCAACAGGAAATTTCTGTCACCAAGAGGAAGGTGACTATCTTCCTGCCTTGGAAATAGCTGAACCCATGATGGCTACTACTTACAAATTCCTCACCAGATGATGTTTTCAGCTAACCAGAATTAATCTGTTAGCCATAGTTTCAAGACCTCAGTGTCTCCCTGCATTGCAGCCAATGGAGGCTGTACTCTCACTCGTCCTGGTACACACTGCCTAAACTCACATGGACCACAATAAGTACTTTCCATTATTCACAGCTGACATCTGTCATAATAATTTGTCTGTTTCACAAATGGGGGATATCTTTGTATTTCTCATATTGTCTTCAGAGGGGATAGGGTATTTGTTTCTTTGCAATTTCTGTCTTGAATTAAGGCCATTTTCAATTCTTTTATCGACATTATTCTCAGAGAATAACTCACTCCTCGTGGTTTTCTTTTTCAGTGTAGGCCTCCAGGCTGACCTCTTTGACACTGTATACCCACCCCACTTACTGGAAACCATGACAGGCTGAAAAAATGCATCCATTTGATTCAGTTTTCCATTCATACATGTCCAAAACTAATGTGAATTAGGACTTTCTTCCCTCCCAAAACCAAATGTAGGATGCAGCAACAGAAGTGACTTTAACAGTCACCAGTCATACACACAGTAAGAGAACAGGAGATGGGTTGGGATTATGCTAAAAGACTTCCTGAAGAGGCTTTATAGCAACATGCTGTATAATTCCACTCTGAATTTTTATGTAAGACCCTTCATAACCTGAACATACTTCCAGGAATCGCTCAAGACCGGAAGAAAGATAAAAATACAGCACCTGTGACTTCTGCACTGCTTTGCATAATATATTTACAGGATAACATCCAAGAACTTTATTTAAACAAACTTACAGACAGCTACTTGGTGACTCAACAAGTAAAATTGAAGACAGTGGCACCAATGTAAAACTAAAGAAGGGCATATGTCAGCAAAGTGGATTACTGCAAGGCTGGTGAATAAAGCTACTAACCACCTTCCTGCAGGACTTTTATGCTGTTGCAGGTATATCTTGCCTTATGATCTTTCCACCTGCCACACAACTCGTTAGGCTTGTGTTTCATCAATACACACAAAGGGCCAACACCACAACAATTTCCTAATTATTTTAATTCACCTCATTTTTTGGAGAAGGTTTCCTAATCAATACTAAGCATCAAAAACTATTCCTCTTGGAGTTTCACTGAGCTCTTGAGTTTAAATACTTGAGCTGGTATGGATGACTTGTCCAAACCCCAGCACTGAAGGTTCATCAGCAAAGCTCTCCAAAGCAGAAATATTCCCAACAGAAAAATTGAGCTAAAAGTCTGTTTTTTACTAGGGAAGCAGAAAATCTTTTCAGAAAAGCAAAAAAACTTCAAGAGGACATTCTCTGTTGTCAGCAACTGACAATTAGGTTTTGCCCACGGATTGCAAACACAATGAAGTATCCAGTACAGGAGATCCAGGACCCCATCATGATGAAGACAGAACCACAATGTCTCTAAACACCGCGAAGTTTCAGTAATTTCCACCCTTTCCGTGAAAACTGTCTTTGATGTGTTCTCATTGCCAGCCAGTTGCTCCAGATGTTGATTGCTCATTACATTGATTTCTCCACTGTTTTCAGTTCGCTGAAGGTTTTATTATGAACTTCTTTGAAGCAAATCAGTATAAAATATCTTCAGTGGGATGAGGTTTTGAATGAAGCTTAATTCTATTTCACCCACAGTGGTGCCTGCTCTCCGTCTGCTTACTAGGAAAATTTCTTGTAGATGCTTTTAATGCATCTATTACCTTATGGACACTTTCGATCCTACCACAAACTTTATCACAAAACTCATGTGTAGACAGTGTAACAGGCAAAAGATAGATAGCTGGAGATCTCTGAGTCCATTCAAACCTGTACATCTGTTCTGAGCACCAAATGTTTATTAGCCATTAGGTAAACATCAGTCATTGCACGCATTATTTTTTAAATAATGTGGACAATACAAACAATACACCTATAAAAATTACAATGAAAAGGAATTCTGTACATTTTTTCAAAATATTTAAGGTAGGAACATACAAAACGTTTTCAGAGGCAATTCTCAGACTTAAAAGATGTAATTTGCTTTTCACAAATCTCAGTCGTTTGAGATTCCCTACCAGAAATACAAAGATGACATCATAGATCTGGAAGATTCTAACGTACCATGAATTTAATACTTTTGTATTTAGTATGAAAAACTTCTCTATGCACTCTGACTTCTTTTACAACAAAAGCTTAAATTATTTACCATCCAAACACTCCCACTGAATTAGTTTTACACAACTTAATTCAAATTAACATCCAAGTTACATGATGCTTAATAACATCCAGACTTGGATGATAAAGTTCCCTGTTACCACCTATCCACAGCCTGAAAAGTGCCTAGTACTTTCTGCTATGGAAGAACAAACCGCCACATTCATTTACAGTTGTCCTTAATTTAGCTAAAAGGACTTCTGAAATATATTCATAGAGCCTTTTGTTCGTCTCTACTCATCAAGCCACCTCACAGGAAACCTAAACTGAAGCCACAAGGTTGGGCACAGTGCTGAGTAGGGTCCTTACTGAAGGAGCTGCCCATTTGTCACATGTGGACACCACGCAGCATTTGTACCATGGCTCCCCTATGTTTAACTGTGCCAACAGAAGATGCTACTGTCCCCACTGCAGAACCAAAGGAACAATAAATCCACTTTACGTGAAATTAGCTGGGTTAGTGCAAATCACCCATTTAAATTGGCTAAGCTTTTCTGGCTGATTGCTCCACAGCCAGTGTGGGAGCTCTGCTGGCTCCGGTGAGGCCATAATTACCACCAAAGGGGCAATAGGAACCTGCCTGGGGGAGATGAAGGTTTCCAGTGGCATGGATTTTAGCCAAGCGAACGTCTGTCTACAACCTCCAGCATGTGATTTTTAATCAAAGTAGTGATACTAGCACAGGCAGTTGCAGGAGGGCCTTTACAGTGACAGCAGCTCTTACATCTGCTCTTCATGCACCACAGACACATGTTCACTTGGCCAGTTAAAGACATTTAACCCCTGGGTATTCTACCACCTTTCTGCAAGAGGTTACTGACCTTAGAGCTCTGCTGCTCTTTGATCTTCTTCATGCAAAACATTTTCCAGGTAGCTTAAATCACTTTTGATAGCCTTTTAAACTTAACTAACTTCGCCTAAAGCAAGTTAGACCATTTATAGGATCCATTTGCCAGCAAAGCTGAAGGAAGGAAATAACTTCTGGCAGACTACTAGGCAGTACTGTAAAAAGAGGGAGAAAGCAGGAAGGTGGGCTGGAGGCAGAGGTGTGCAAATAAAGCCTCCAGGCAGCACAGCTGGATTCTGAAGACAACAGCTGTTCGTAACCTCTTCTTGTACTTTCATGTAACTGCATTTGAAGACAGATGTGTGAAAGCCAAGTGCTAGAGTTTATAAACTCAGGGGGTGGAGGGGACCTATCCCTGCTGCAGCAGCTATCACAACAGGCTCTTACTTTGGCCACTACTTTTTTTTGCTGTACTTCAGTACACATCAAAAATTCCAGTAAATTACATTTGTTTTAAAGAGCTTGAACAAGTTGCAGTTAGTGAATTCCCCACTTCACGCTTGACAAACACAGAGTGAATGTGCTTCAGATGTGGAAGCTAACCAGTGAACAGCATTTAACTTGCAACTCAAAACACATATAAAGCTGCACTTAAATCTTCAATGTCCTCAATGTAATTTAGAATGTGATCACTAACTCACTCAAAGCAGAACTCCTCACATCACATTTTCCCTATAGTGTTAGCTCACACTACAGAGAAGCAATGGTATTTTGCAGCTGAACCGTGCTGTTCTTTAAAATCTCTTGATGTTTTGTAACTATCCTTGAAATAAAACTCTGGTCAATAGTTAAGTAGGTAAAAAGGATCTTGATTTCTTCTCTCAAGAACATAAAAATCTGGCCTAAATTGTACGTACATCTGATAACTGGTCTGGAATAAGAGGTTATCTTCTCACTGCCAGGCACTGGCTTTACACCCTACAACCATTTGCTGTGCTGCAGGACCAACATCTACAAATGAACCGTGCCTCCTTATTATCAGCAAAGGAGGGTTTATGGGTAGCGGCAGTATCTTTCACCACCCCAAATAATACAGCTGGGATGGGGGAAGGGGAGGAGACCAAAATGTTGAGCTGAAAAGGTTCCAGGTATATGTGGTATGGTATACATCTGAGACTGTCTGGCTCCCACCAAGCAGAAAGGGCAGTGTTAGTAATGCAGGAGGAGTTAGTCTCCAATGGGAAAGAAAGAGGTAACAAGGGGAAAGAACCCCAAGACTATAGCATCCCGTGAAATCAATAGCTCTGTTGAGTCTATGGTTTTATTGTCCCCGGCTCAATGCTTTGGAAAGCATTCTGTAGCTCTTCCTGGAGGACTAGGACTGAGAGGGTCAGAGACTGCGTGGGTACTCTGAGAAATGTTAACCCACCAGTGTTTCCATCCTTCATCAGCTGTCAGAGCACTCCATCTGTGCGAGGCGACTGCTTAGTCACCCCTGGGTGTCCCAAGGGGCTCAGAGCACTGCTGAAATGCACCGAATTCCAGAAGGAAGCCAGGAATTTGATGATCCTGTTACAAGGGCCACGCACTAGACTCACATAGAGCTGTGCTAGCACATACCAATTACCTTGTATTTCAGACAGTAAATGATTAACTTATATGTCTAAATGCAGAACACCTGTTCTCAGCTTGCACTTAGCCTCATAATTTCCTGCTTCCATTGCAGGCCTGGAAGAGCAGTCCCAAGGCCTAAAGCTTGTTCCCCCTTCTCAGTTATGGCAATAGAGCTGGTAGAAGATGTACTGGCTCTAGACACAAACTTTGCTCAATTATCTCTTCAGATCTCCTCAGCCAGAGCACTGCTACCCATTCTGCTAGCAAGAGAATCGATTTCCAGGTATATGTAAAGGGTTCTTGCAGAAGTTTATATAATTGTACATAATGCAAAGTTCAGTCACAACACCAAAAGGAAAATTATTTTTCCTTTCATGAGGTCTGGGATTTTACTGTTTGTTCACTCATTTGTTTTGGCAACAGCCCTGATCATGAGCACAGTATATACAATCCTATTTTTTTTTTTTTTCAAGACCCACAAACCAAATCAGGAGATGCTGAAGGAAATGAACCGTAAAGTA
Source organism: Ifrita kowaldi (assembly GCA_013398055.1). Taxonomy (NCBI): domain Eukaryota; kingdom Metazoa; phylum Chordata; class Aves; order Passeriformes; family Cinclosomatidae; genus Ifrita; species Ifrita kowaldi. Next base: position 162,418 of record VZRS01007132.1, read on the forward strand.
GGGGCAGCAGGATAGTATCTAACATTTTTGCAAACAATCCATTTGTCACTTTCATGGACCAGGGTTAATTAATATTCTATAAAGGTCTTCCAAAAGCTGAATACCTCTCAAGTTCTGAATTCATGGGGCTGACCTTAGACTTTCTCAGAATGATTTTTAATGCAGTCTGTTATCAGCAAAACCCGTTTAAACACATGCCCCATCTGCCAGTACCCCATTTGCAAAAGAGCTTCTTATACTTGCAGACAGTAAAGCTTCTGCCTGCTTCCCTCTCTCCTCTAAATACCAGCTGTATGGTAATGAGCACAAACAGCTGAGAAATACTGCACAGTAACAAAGCTGGTACGAAGCGGGCAGAACAACGCATCCACTCAATGAGGCAGTTGTAGCATGAATTTAGCAGATTAGCTATTGAACAGGGGTGGGGGGAGGTTTGGAAAAAATGTAAAGGGTCTACACAGATAGCAAGAAAATGAAAAGAGACCAAAGGGGCGCAGGCTACCAAAGAAAAGCTCAAATTCTAAAGTACTTTTGTTGGAACTGCATGAACCAATTCTTCAAATTTTCTAAGGCTTACTCGTCCTGTACTAATGATATGCCAAATGGTATTCTGATCATTTGCAAGTTCAGTTAGTTTTTAAAGGAGGCAACTTGTTAATGAAAGTTTTCCATTCATTAACAAATCCCTTCATTGGCCGGGGGTGGGGGAAGCCCTTAAGAACAGGAACACGCTCTCCTACTTCAGTCTCTGGTACTTCCAGCATGTGTGACCAACAAGCACCATATTATCTATTAACTTTTTGCATAATAGCCCTCTCAGTCTATCCATTTTTTTGAAGACTTTTTTTTAAATGCTGACAACATTCACACTACCCTCCAGACAGTGACAAGCTTTTTAAGCAGTGAGCATAAAAGATACTTGCTTTTAAGAAAATTTGTACGTAACAGCATTCAGCTGACATGCATACAACGCATGCAGTTGAGTATTTGTTTATACAAGTAGCTAATTTGATATACACTGTTTGCATAAAGTCTAAAAATGGCACATGCACTTTTGCACTTGAAATTGCACACATCTGTCTACTGGCAGATGTGAAAGCTGCATGCAGTTTTGATACATAAAGCTGATGTGAAAATACAGGACTTCTTTCTTGTTCGCAATTTCCCAACAGCATCTAGAGAGTTACTGCTGCTTTTGAAGAATTGGAGCCTAACACTTTCAAAGAATAACACGGGAAGAGACAGTGTATTGACACTGCCCAAGCAAGTGCTCTGTCAAAAGTTTGACACATAGGGTTTGGGGGTTTTAAATTCCTAATTAAAAAGCCTTACTGTTACAATCCCTCAGCATTTGTCAACAACAAGACAACATTTGTCTTACGTGACAAGTAAATCTAGTAAGATGTTTTCCAAAGATTCAGCCACTAAGACATACTGCAATAAAAATACTATATTGTTTCTAAAAGTAATGAAGAATGAATACTTCTATCTGGGGGAAAAAAGTGTATTTACTTCTAAGGTCATCACAATGAAGCTCCTAAGAAAGCAAACAATCTTCTAACCTTTATACATCGCACTTCGAGAGTTAAACAGAACAAATCATCTATGTTACTGGCTTCTTTTCACTGGTGATCACAGAATAAACAAAAACAAAAAAGAGAAAGCCATTTTCTCAGGGCATGAAAGAGCTTGTCATGCCGTATACAATAGTATTCACAGATTATATTTTTATTGGTCCTGTCTATCATAACCTTCTAATAAATAGAAGAAAAACCCCCACTATTGACATTCACTGGAAGTCTCTACCTAATTTCAAATTTTAATGTAAGTCAAATCTATTGAATTTAGGTTAAAGAACATGTACTTTGATCTTTCCTGGAGAATTCTAGCACACATTAAAAATATTTTTCATCTTTTAAGCACCTTAAAGAACTAATGAAATCTTTATCAAAAGAAAAAACAGGTAACAGACATATTCAACATACAGAGATGCACAAAATATTAGCTAACGAGTAATTAATCATAAAAGACTTACGGGTTAAAAAAGTGTTAATATTCAGTCTATATTCTTATTATTAGTCATTATAATTATCAGTGATTCCCATAATTTTCTGTACTTAAAACTTAGCACAAATATCACTCAGTTCTTATTTTAATTCTGTTCTCTGAATTTCTTAATATGCACCAGGATGAAAGCTGTCAGCTGAAAAATGCTAAGCAAATTAAAGTGGTTTATTGTGAGAGAAGGTACAATACTTGAATAGATGCAAAAATTAACTGCCAGCATTACTTTTGTTCTTTCCAGAAACATGTATTTCTTCAGCTCATCAGCACTCCAGGAGGAAGGAATATGATACTACAGAAGGGCTATTTGCTGTGCCACTAACCAAGGTATGCCTTGATATCTTCAAAGGAGCCTGAGCTGCTCAGTATCATTATTTAGCTTTTCAGACTGTGGTCCTGGGGTGCTAAAGCAGCACCAAGGAACAAGGAAAGCCCCACTTAATCTAGAAGATTTAAATTTGAATGGCGCAAGATTTTTTTGTATGTTCCATATCAAACATTCTAACACACTGTATTTCATGACTTAGAAACAAAATTAAACATTCACAGAAACAAACTCAAAGTCGTCTATGAAAAAAAACCCAACAAACTAACATAAAAAATATGCAAGAAAAAGTTTGTCACTGAAACTGACAGAGCTACACACAGTCACTTTTAAAGCTTAACCTCAAAATCTTCATTATTCTGGCATTTGGACAGAACACCAACTACAGCAACCAAAAACAGTGTCATAAGAGAAAACTGGAGTGAATATTGGCTCTGTTGAGAAAACAGCAACATGAGAAATAATCACAGAATCATAGCATGGCTTGAGGTGGAAGGGACTTCACAGACCATCTAGTCCCAACACCCTTGCCGTAGACAGGGACGCCACCCACTAGATCAGGCTGCTCAAAGCCCCATCCAGACTGGCCTGGAACACTTCTGACAGTGCATTCAAAACTCCATTGGAAAACCTACTTCAGGGTCCCACCACCCTCACAGTGAAGAATTTCTTCTTTTTATCTTTTCTTCCTTATATGTGAGGATTACACCTACACTCATTGTTTCAGAGAATACATCCCAAGACGATGACGCTTCTGTTCGCAATGGTGGTTTCTGGAGACATTGACAGAATGCCCCCTTTAGATACCAACTTATGCTACTGGATAAAAATATATCAGGCATCCTCAATATTTCAGTTCTGCAGGATGTCAATTAATTCATATAGAATGGTTGCCATTCACAAGGAGTAAGCACTTCAAATGTACTTTAATACTCAAAGTGAAAAAAACAACCAAAACCAACCAAAAATCGTGTCAAAGTTGCTTTGTTGATACCCTTTTATATTTCAAGTCTAGCTGTACTTTGCCAGCATTTGTCCATAATCTTCATGTGCTTTTAGCATGTGGAAACCTTTAAACTAACAGTCTTAAAAAGACACTGAATAATATCTATATTCATGAGTATAAACAATACCAAGAAGAAAACAGTGACTCATTTTAAACAACAATGATCTTAACTGTATTGATATTTCTAGAACATTTTTTTAACTTAAAAGAACTATCATACTTTCTTACAAGTAATGCATATATACACAACTTATAAAAGAATCACATTTTAAACATGACATTCCACAAAAGATTGAAAAGATGAACACAGAGGAAGATTTATCAACAGCACTACACTGCCCCTTCACGTCCTCTACAGAAACAACACCATGAGCTGCATGATGTAAAAAAAAAAAAAAAAAATTTAAAAAAAAATCACTGAATATTAACATAGCAACTACGTTAAACTGCAAATTTCCTAAATTTTTCTATAGGGCAGCCCCTTGCTCCCCCAATAAAACATACACACAATGGAGGAAAAGCAGAATAAAATCAAACTCTTACTTTAGTGGGAAAACCACCTGTTTTCCCCTTGATACGCACACTTAGACCTTTCCTTTTTAAAAAGGTGTAAATTTTCCAGCTTGATTACACAGTGGATTAGAACTGATGAATAAAACCAATTCAGATAACATTTCTCCGGAAAGAAAAAAAATTCTAAACTAGATATACTTAGCCATGACACAAAGTTTTATCTAAGAATGGAACAATAAAGCTTCTATGAGAATCGACTCTTAATGGCATGAGAAATTATTTATTAGTATCTAAGCTATTTCATACTTATAAATTCCCCCAACTTTTTAAATAATACAGTTTTTCCCCCAAGCATCCTGTTTCTTCTCATTTAAAATTCAATTGCTATTTTTGCTTGTCATTTAATGCTAAATGTGTTGTTGTGATAGATATATGGGTTTTTATTTTTGGTAGCATTAAGTAGAATGTCAGTCAGGAACTTCTGATTGACTAAAAAAAGGTGCCCCATATCTCCACGAGGCAAATCTCTCAGTGTATCATTAGCACATGCATTCTGAAACCTCTCTCAAGCCAAGACAAGAACTTCAGTTCCTCCTATCCCTTCCTACAGTATGACAAATTATCATAACTGAAGCACAAAATGACAAGGACCTTCCTCAACACCATTGTGACCCAAAATTATACTTTTCACTATTAAACAAAAAGGATATTCAATAAGACCATGAAATAAACCATTATAGTTCAGCATTTCAGAGGCCAAATACATTTTTTAAAGAAGTAAAATGGTAAAATTGGCAATTTTTAAAAATTTAGGCTCAAATTATTTTGTGTGCTCCAAATGTTCATATGGTACATATGATCAGCATAGTCTTAAGTAGAAAATACACCTTAGAAACCTCTTTTGCTTATAAAATATTCTAAATGTATTCTGTCCATTACATTGGTATGATAACTCTAAATAAATGACACATCAGAGTTCTTACTTCTAGGTGCTCTTTATTAAATCCATGGGACATTTTACACATGTTATAGTTCACAAGAACATCACAAATGTTTCTCTGGGTGAGGCTAAAAAACCCACCTAGCTTAACAGAGTCTCATGACAATTTAATTTCCTCATGAACTAAACCCATGTCTACCAGGCTATTCAAGCCACCCGCATACAAGCACAACCTTTCAAAGGAGGAAGAGAAAAATTAAGTTGGCCTATCAACAGTTATGAAAAAGGGTGCAAAGCATTTCTCTGAATTATGTGTTTTGGAAATTTATGCAGAGAAACTTCAAACTTCAGCACAATTTGCATGCTTCACAATAATGGTAAAAAAGGATGCTTAAAGACTATTTCCTGTTTTTTGAACTTACAGCATTCCCCATCAGATTTTACTACATTATTATTACTGTGTCTTTGTGAGTTTACACATACACTATGTATTTCAGACTGCAGCTTTACAAGGACTTCTTACACAGCTTCTTACCCAAGGTCAGGGTAGGGGATCCTCTTGCTATCAAACTGCTACAAGAAGCAGTTTCTAATAAAAAAAAGATGATAAACAATGGCATGCTAGGTATAGCAAAAAACCCATATTTTCCCACAGCCATAAAGATAGTATCCCAAGAATTCTCTACTAACAACGGGAAGACAAAATTCAAGCTTTCTCTTCTGACTACATGCAAGCAGAAACAGAGACACTTAAAAGACAAGTCTGAAGTTGTTTCATAATAAATCTTGAAAAGTAGTTATTACAGTTAGTGACAGTATCTGAGTCATTATGTATTTTATTTTCTCCTCTGGCTACAATTTTTTTACACAAAAGTGTCTATCACCCCACTATCTTTCCATTAAAACACATTCTGAGCTATGAAGTAAAGCTGGAACTCAAGGGAACCACCATGACCTCTTCAGGGGTTTCTCCTCTATGAAAGAGGCTGTGACAAACAATTTCAGTACTGGGTTAATTGGAAGGTTTTTGATTAAGAATAGGGGTTGTATTTCTATCCAACTAATGGCACCTAGAGGTCAGATCCCTACAACTGCAAATAATCCAGCTTTGACTCTGTAAGCAAGGCATGAAAAAAGATTAAAAAAAGGCACTATGGCATAGTTTGCCTCTCCAACACTTGGTGTCAGGTCTTCTTTTTAAGAAATGAATTGATTCTCAAGTCATGATATATTCTTTCTCAAGAACATATTCTTGTTTGAGAGACTTCACTGTATAATGTACAGTGTCACTTTTAAAAATGATGTATAGTTCTTGTCAACTGGGACTATCAGCCTGGGAGTACTAAAAAAATACTTCAATACCTTCTACCACTATGAAGATATTCTATTTTGCTGACATGCATATACAAAAACAGCCACATTTTCAGCAGTACAGCTCTGGCTGCTTGGTACTATAGCACCTCATTTTTCTGTTCTACCTTTTGTCAGTCTCACTTTCTGTATATCTCATGTCATTTGCAGCCAACAAAGCAATGCTGCATCTACGACACAAGCCTGGGACCAGAGTGGCACTGCATGGCTTCCTCCACCCTGTGATAACTGTAATATTGCTAAACAGCCTCTGAAATTTGAACCATCTACTAGAGAAGCAGAAAATGCCATTTCCTTCAAGCAACCACTGTAAAGAAACTAAATCACTGCATTAAGACCACAGAAGCGCAGCTCAGGTTGCATCTGTAGAAGATGAATCTCCTCAAGTTTTATTTAGAGTAATCTATCAAATGCTTCTGATCACTTTCAATTTTACTTTCAGGTGACAATCAGGTTCAGAGATATTTGTATTTTTATGAAAATAAACAGGGCTGTAAATTGGAGCACAAACATTCTCCTTCATAAATGAAGAAAGAAAACACATTTTACGCTTTAAATGTAGTGGCGATTTCCCATCTGCTTTTGTCTTCATGCTAGATGTATTCTGGACCAGGAACTAGTCTGAACATCCCACATGTCCAGCTCTTGAAACATCCTGTATTATCTCAGAGACCTCCAACTTCTAACTTGCTGCAATCAGACATGAGGCCAGCATTCAACACAAATATTTTTCTCCATTTCAGTTTAACAGAAAAAAACCACTTGTGTTTTCCAAGTCAAAGAAAGAAAGACAGGGTTTCTTAGCAGCAGCTCTTTCCAAGTTTGGAGACTATGACAGCAGCCATCCAAAAGGTGAAAGAGAAAGGAAGGACATACGGCAAGATTACGTTAGTTTCAGATTTGTTTATAAAGCTACTGCTTACAACTGTACTTTGGTTCTTGTCTCCCCTCTTGTATGTACAGAACAGAAAATGCACACAGAAGATAAGCTGGGAGAATTTTTTATTTCATTATTTTCAAGACGTGAGGGGCAAAGGACTGAAGAAGGAAAATCAAGCTTCCTTATTTATAATACATTATAAGACAACATGCAAGGTTTTTCCCATTTAATATTTTTCCTATTAAAAATGGGCTCTTGTTTATACAGAAAATATACATGATTACTTTAAAGTCAGAATGTAAGATAATATACATGGAAAGAAAAAATAATTTTAAAAAAATCTTAAGTTTTTTTTCTGCTGGATAAAAGTAGCAAATTTACCAATTAGCCTATTTGTGAAAACCATTAATGAAGGAACATCTAGAAGAAGCCAGATAAAACCTCTGTGTTTGATATGGTTTTTGATATGTCTGTGACAGATACACACCATCTAGGACAGAGTCTTATGAAGCAACACTGATGCTACTTATTGGCAAGAAGCTAGAAGGAAATCTTAAAACTTTCCCTGAAAGAAGAGCATCTGTATCTCTGTATGCATTCTGAGGACTATTATTAAGTAGAATTAGATAACAAGATGCTATGACTCCCCAGTTCTGAATGGAAGAAGAAAGGAATCAATTGCCTACCAGCTATAATATTGTGTGCTACTGAATGAAAATTATATATTGTATTTTGTATTTTAAAAATAGACCATGAAGTTCACAAGCACTGTCAAAGGAATTCAGAAGTTCAGAAAGGTTTTTAGCATATTTCTTAGTAGCAACTGACATTCTTTCAGAAATACAAAGATGGTTGCATATATTAGATTTTTAATAGGGCAACATCTTTGTGATCCATGTCATTACATGCTTTGGAATGCCATATCCAATATCTGGCACATTGATTCTTCAAAGAAAACATATGTTTTATGTCCTTTCTACTGGAATGCTCTCCTAGTAAGCTTAAAAAAAAATAAATAAAAAGGCAATTCTTCAAGTTTTCAACAGTGTAGTCTCAAGACTCCAAATTCATCCCCGATACATTCACATACCATCAAAACATGAACTATTTCTCAAAATTCTGTACAGAATTTATAATTCCTAATAAAGAGAGAAATCAAAAGATGGGCAAAAAGAAAAAAAAGCATGTGTCCCATGTTGCCTCACAGCAAGGAATTTCTTGCATGAAAATGCACAAGTAGGTGTCCTGACTTCATCGTTCTGAAGGATAAGAAAAAAAGAAGAAAAACTCTAATATACAGGCAATCTTAAATTAAAATTGAAGCGGAAAATAGTTTAAATGACATTCAAAACTACTACATAATATACTTCTCTATTTTTCAATAATTGTCATATGTTTCACTCCACTGAGGTTTAATTTGTGTCAATATAAGTACTTTTGTAAAAAGGATTCTATTTACCTTCTTCCGAATACATTAATATACAAATACTGTACATTATGCACACAGTTGTTACACTATGTAAAAAAAGAAAAAAAAAAATCAGACATTTTTGTGTTTATATCATGAAGATTAGTTACTTCAGAGAGAAGACAGTTCAATTTAAAGGCTTTTTGCTCATTAACATTGTTCTTGCTTAAGTAGTGCAAATTTGAATTACAAATCTTAAAATCACCGAGAAAATACAAGGCCTTAGGGCCAATTATTAAATAACATGTTTCAATTTTTCTATCAACATACATACACAAAAGACAGAATATGCTGAGAGCAAAGAAACACGGATGTCTCTTGAAAGATTAGTTTTATTAGACTTGCAGCACCTATTATGACTAGGTAGATATGTATAACCTCAGGGGGGCATAAATTGTCTACTGAAGCCCAAAGAATAAGCTGAAAATTTTCAGCAATTATGAATTCATATGGTCTGTGTGTCCACTGCAAGGGGCTGCCAACGCTATTTGTTTCTATAAATTAGGTCCCACAAGTCAGGAAGACTCTTCAGAGGTGCAAATTATGGGTTTTAATATTTTTACACTTCAATGACTAGTGAGAATTTTTACTGCAGGTTTCCCTCTGTATCAGGAAGAGAGAAAGAGAAAAACTGGGGCAGGGGGCATGAAGGTTTGCACACCCACCTCTCCTCACTGCCATGTTTTCAGGAACTAATTAATTCCCTAAGGATGTCTTGAAGCATTTACTTTGTCTGCACACCAGAAAGAACAGGTCACTTCTGATATGAGCTCTTCCTAAATCAAGAAAAGTAAGGCTGGACCTGCTAAACATGGCCATAAACGGACAAATATGCAGTATTTATGGACATTTAAAACATTCACTTGTGTGCTCAAATTAAAATGGGCCAGTACTTCAGAACAGGAAACTATTTCCTCTTCACCCACTCAGAAGTTTGGATGCCTTCCCAGAAATCTCAAGACTGGCGAAGGGCTTAGTGCTGTGCCTGCAAGACAGCTGCATCTGGATACAGCCCTTCATGGGAATGCACAAGACAAACCAAGGAAGACAGGTTGAACAGATGTAATGAACGGAGGTGGTGCCAGAAAGTGATCCGTGTTAACCAGATGCTCCAAAGAAATTCCTCTCAGTAAGGCAGCACAGGACGCCGGCCATTTGGAAAGCTGCTTGAGCTGTGCCAACAGATCTCACGGACACCCACACTCACTCACACAGCTTGGAACCAAGCAGTCCAAGCTGCCTCCTCTTCTTCTTCTGGGAGGGAATGGCTACAACTCACTGAAGTTTTTTTCCCCCACAGTGACCAGGTCTTTATGCAACAAGAAAAGAGGAGCGACAAGAAGCTAAAGGAAATTTACATACAGCAAATTAATCTGACAATTAAATTGAATAATTCCAACAAAATTGTAACAAACATTCTCTAACCCATGGAGGAGGGACATGGTGTGTCTTAAAAAAACATCAAGAAACAAACCCCCTAAATGAATCTACTTTTGCAATTTTAATCCATGTAATATTCATACTAATTAGGCACCGACCAAATTAGCTACTGCTATTCTAACCCATTTTCTTTCCAAAGTGAAGAAGCACTGCTATGTATGTGTCCTTAATAAATCTGGATATTAATTGCAATTAGTGTCAAATTTTCATAGTGCAAACTGACCTCAACACATAATGACATTTCAAACATGATGAGAAAACTAACCATTTCCATGAGAAGCAACTTTATACCATTAAATAAATCCCAGTCAGAAATAGCACAGACACCATAGATCCTGCCATAGGTTAAAGGGATGATGCAGTCTCGTTTCTATAATTTGTATTATTAGGTTTTTTTGTCTCTTAGATAACCTTACCTATTTCTTGCATCACTGTGAATGGAAACTGCAAATAAGTGGCAAGCATACATGTCTAATACTTTAAATGAATCAAAGCTTATTATTTTTTTAAAACAAAAACATTCCTCCCGAAAGAGAAAGGTGCACAAGCATCTGTTCTGAATGCTACTCAAGAGAAGAGAATTAGTACCCACTATGAGAGTTTATCATCTGCCAGGAGACAATAAAGCAAGGGTAGGAAGTGGAAATTGATTGACACATAGTATTTTAATACTGAATTTATTATACTTAAAGCTAAATACATGTATTTTGAAAATCAAGTGATAGATGTTGCAGAAGTTGTAATTTTTGTTTAGCATGATAGCTTATCTGGTTCTCTTAGGAAATACAGCCAGTTATAGACAAATTTTTATTTCCTTAAAGGTGGCGCATGGGCAGAAAGGGCTTCCCAGAACTGTTAGCAGGATAAGCAGAGAGACAAAGGACATGAGCACTGTGGGTGTAAAAAGACAGGAAAGAAAAGAGAGATGCTCTATAAAAACTGTGTGGACAGAATTGGCACTACACAGTAGAGGACCTGTTTGACAGCTCGGTATGTAGACAGGATTTGGAGAAGGGAAGTAAAAGAAGGGAAGACTGCGAGGCCATGAAGAAATTAATGGTAAGAATTCGGTCTGAAATTTCACTGACAGTGTACCATAGGAGAAATGCAAGAGGGAATGTAGCAGTGCTGTAAATATGTTAAAATTGCAAGCATTCTTACCAGCTGCTGCTGTTATCACGAGAAGTAATCTTGTGTTAGGGTTTATTAATAGCAGCATGCTTTGGAAGAGACTGCCTTTTGTACTTACAGAACACTGCACCATGCAGATTGTCCTAGAACAAAATCTTAACTGTTTAAATACAGTAGTGAGTACCTAAACACAGGACAAGCAGGAAAAAATATGGCACTAAAAATATACCAAAAATACCTTTGTAGTACTTTCTCTGCTGTTCTTTTTCAATTTTCAAAAAGTAAAATATCCTTAGAAAGAGACCAGTATGGTGTCACCTACAGGTTCCCGGCCTATGAGCCAAGGAACAGTTTTCTGTTTGCAGCAGCTAACAACACATCATGTTTCTATTCCCATTTTGTCTTCTGTCTTTCATCTCTACAAGGAGTTAACTCTCTGTGCAGGGACAATTTTGCATACAGCATATCAGACTCCTTATATTTTATATATATTTTTATATATATATATAATACTAATGATAATGTTCGCGAATAAAACCATGCTTTTTAAACCCTTGTCTTCATACATAAATGGGGGCATCTAAATCATGAGGAAAGATCCCACATGATACCATCTAGAATCAGGATGCTGCAACTGCCTGCCTTCATTGTACACTAGCTACATTATAAACTTAAAAATGCAATTTTAGAAATTCCACAGGAAGTTATGAATATTAAAATATCTGGTCTCAAATTTCCTTGTGCTTACATATTAAAGATTCTTAAAATAAGCTTTTTACGTACCTGCATCTTCTACACACAAGTTGCCTCTTTTTCACAATTTACGAATAAAATTCTATTTACTACCTTGCATATGCAAAGCCATACACCACATACAAACTTAATAAACTATCTGAAATGATGAGCAATCTGAAACAGAGAGGAGAGAAAGAACCATGTTTCACCAAATACAACACAAAATTTTACTATCTTTCCTACATTATTATACTATTTCCTGAATTAAAAAAAGTTTCCCAAGTTCATAAAGAAGTTGAATACATTAGCATTTACCAAGTCTTGTGAGTGCCTTTGATACAACATATAAACTAATTTGGGTTAAGGAAGTGCTGCTAAACATAGACAATTCATAAGGGAAGAACATATACAGAAGAATGTATTTAGACTTCTAGCATAATTTATGTATTTTAACTTATTATTCTTTTCTCCTCGCTTTATCCATTAGTTTAGGGTCAGCAGAATTTTGGTTGTCCTTCAATATATTAAAATATGATCTACAAAACAAATGAAAAACACCACAAACAAATTTTACTGGCCTACTACTTCCAAGTGCTACAGTAGCAGCAGAATTATTAAAAACAGTTTTACAGTGTTGCCTTCTTGCACAGCATCAATGTTTTCATGACATATATAACCATATATTCTCTTTCACAAGCATTTATATTCGCAGTGTATCAAAAACGCAGTACAGTTTGTGACTATCATCTGATTTTTAAAGAAAAATCATTACCCTATTCCATAGATTGTATATTTCTGTATTAAAATCATGTCCATGTGAGGAGCAAGTAACTAGAAATGTTTTTCTGAACTGTGATCAAACTATACATGACCACACAAATGATCTGCAACCATCTCAAACCTTGCAATCAAACTGGTTACTCAAAACATATTTTAAGGACCAGAACAAATTAAAAGCACAGGCTTCCTTGACTAAAAAGAAATAAAGAAAGGGAAAAGTCATGTCAATCCCAGTGATTTTTTCTTGCCTTTTCAGAAAAACAAGAAACATTATAAAATACCTGAGCAGCATTTAGAAAGACACTGCTGTTGTTCCTATGCAAAACTGTATTTTCAAACAATATTACCATGAAACATGGTAAATAAGTTTTCCAGAAAAGAAGCCCATTTTTAGCAGAAGATGAGAATGCTGTAGGGAGAAAGCAGAATTACCAGTCCAAAACTAGGTAAAGGGAGAGTGAGATAGAGTAGACCAGAGCCTCAGACAGAGTTTGAAAGAAAAACACAGGCCAAGCAGTGAGTCTAGGAATGAGATGGGCTTGTTGCTCTGAGGATTGGAGCTATTCAAACTGGCAAAATCAGCATTCCCTGACAGAAAGGGCTCACCACATAAGGAACGACAGCCAATCGGTTGTGGTAAGTGGCAGAGATCCAAGAGCAAGATGCTAAGGCTACAACCCTGCTTATGGCTTGTCTGAGTGTCATTCTAGTTCAGTTTGACTTCCACTCAAAATCTGGGGAGCATCAGAACAAAAACTGCCAGTTAAAATTAATTTGCCCCCTTTGTGTTTCTGAACTAAGGATAGCCATGGCACAGCAGAGCAATATTTTCCTCACAAAGGATTCTTCCCCCATACCTGAAAAAGATCTGTTCAGGAAATTAAAGTGCCTTCATTTCTTGCAGAAGGACAAAAAGTGTTTACCTAGTGATGGAAGGGACTGCAAAAAGAGAAGAGGGAGATTCACAGTTAAAGCAATTAGGTTTCAAAGCAACACATTAAGTATTTAATTAGACATTTCATGAGTTCCCCTCTGGCATGATCAATCAGCAAAGAAGCAGCTGGGTCAGTTTATGGCATCATTGTTGTCTCCCATTCCGTCTTCTGCTGGATGCCATAACCTCCACAGTTTGAGACAATAAAACAGATGGACTTTAAGCAGGTAAAGACCTTTCACAAAGTCAGTCCAGCATGTTTGAACTGCTCAAAGTGCATGACAATAAAGGCTTCTAAAGACATCTAAACAACTGGGCACAAAGGAGTAAAATAGCCCAGGAAACCTTTCGTCTGATAGCTCCTGAAGGGAAGTGACTGACTGCAGAATCATCGTAACATGCTTTCAACATCTGCACTCCTGGAGTCTGTAACAGACAGCACTGCTCATTGCAAGAGGAAATGGAAGTTTTAAATGCATCAAAACCACAAACACTTTAGCTAGTGTTAAACATAAATGAGTTTCTGATTGCTGCTTTTATCTTGGCCAGAAATAGGTAGAACAATTTAAATAACAGTGTTTCTCAAAGAGTCAGTATGGTGACAGAGGATCCCTGAATATTCTGAAAAAGCAGTCTTTGGGAGTACTATGAGGAGCTGCAGTGCAGGTTTCAAAACAAACAAACAAACATAAAAACACGCACACACCCCCAACCAAACAACAACATAAAGTCAAGCAAGTTGTCCAATCATTTTTGATCCAGCACAGCAGGCTGGACTAGATATGCACAGTTTAGCTACCAATTTTATTTTTTCCAGGGGATACAGGGAACAGCTGTTTGAACAGCAAACTGAGTGCTTCCTCCTACAAATGGCTATCTTAAGCCCAGAGATTCTCTAACACCCCAGAGAAGCAGAAGGGTAGAGAGAAGCCTGTTTCTGCCCATATCTCATTCTACAAATCCATAAACACCAGCTACATCTGACTGTACCCACAGTTTAAAAGATGGATTTCAGTAAGGCTTGACAGAATTCTTGTGAGCATTGCCTGAGAGACCACGGGACAATTCAGCTGAGCCACGCTGAACCACCCCAGCTTGAACTGACCAGAAAATTGAGGATCTGTACACTTCTTTCCACTTCTGTGAAATCTATATTATTTCCTCTCAAGTACAGTACAGAATAAGTTTGTTTGCAAGCAAAATGAAAGAGAGAATTGCAGAAAGAAAGGAAAAAAGTGTGTAGAACATCATTTTTAGACTTTCTCTATTCCATATTGAGAAAATAAGTAACATCTTGCTTTTTCTTCAAGGCTACCACTTCACACAGGAAAAACAGTTATTTCCCTTGTGCAAGTAGATGAAAGGCATGGGAAGAGCCAATTCAGAGTGGAGACACTGCATATATGTAAAAAAGAAAAGAAAAATGAAGACAAAGTTCATTATCTAAGACTATTTATCTTGTAAAAGCATGACCCTCTAGGCAGAATGTTACAGAAGACTTAGCCTTGCTCATTTCTGTAACTATTCAGTATTCCTTTCCTTCTACTGAAAACCATCTGCCTTTGCAGCTAACTTCCTTCTGCTGAACTTCTGAAGTACTTCTGTTTCCTTCCAAAGTTTTTCCAAAACTGAAACACCAAAAATAATAAAAACAAGAAAAAAAACCCCACTATAAATTGTGAATTCAACAATGAAAAGTAAAATATCTAGAAGATAGGCATTATTGTGAATATTTGCAAATCCAGAGCAATGGACACACCCCTTTACGAAAAATAAACATAGGGCAAGAACAAACTTCCTTTCCTGTAAAGTATCAACTGATCAGTCCATGATCTGTACTTCTCTGACAAATTTTCTAACAAAATCAAGGGAAACTGAAGTAAAGGCTAAACCAGCTTTGAAAGAAAGCTATTTCTGACAGCCACTCAAAGAGATATCTTAACACCAGTGGCCATAAGGCAAGTTCCCTGACACAAAGCCCAGAAACAAAAATTCTCTTGCAGAAGATGCAAGCATTTGGGAGTGCTCTGATTTGTCCAGTGACAGACTCTGAAGACTACCTCTGGTTTTACATTAGAAAATGGTACACATACACATATTTATACACATACACCTGCACATTTTCCACATACTTTTTCTTAATGCTCTTCGGTCTGTCTCTTCTTACCAAATGGTAAGAAATTCCAAGGGAAATTACTTATTTTTTGTTAAAGGGGCAAATAGCTTAGTGCTTTTTTAAATTATTCAGAACATGATCCAAAGTCAGCTGCAAAACAGGGAAGTGTAAAACGGGAGGATATATCATTTCAGAGAAGGCTAAATAGTTTTTTGTCCATTAAGTAACTTGTTACTGTCATCCATGAAATCAAGTGCTGCACTCAAGCAAGAAATATGATTTATTGCAGAAAAATTCAGGACTACATTTCCCTGAAAAACTGAATGGACAGACTACTTGGCTGAACTGCTGGCGCAAACATTTACATGGATTTGACTGACAATGAAAAGAGTGCTTTGGTTGTTTTAACACAGAAATTAAGGGATAAAGAAACAAGTCCAAATCAGTGAAGCTGTTCATGCATAAGTCACATCAGTATTTTAAATACACTATTAGCATACCTGTCAACGAGAGGAAGGAAAAGGAACTGGAGTCTCATTCCAAGTGCTCTACTTTAGTAACAAATGTGTAAGACCAGTGGATGCTCTTATATGACAAACACAGGCTGGTAAAAAGTAATGCTTCAAACGCTTTATTTTGTGTTCACTTAACATACAAATACATCCTACAGATGGAAGAATTTCATTGACAAACCAAGCTGATGAATTGCCAAAATTTGGTTGGATGTATTTTAAGGGTGAAATACACACACATACACACAGGAAAACTATTCTCAAAAAATGGAAGAGTATAACAGAACCCTTGATGTTTCTGAGATTACAGGCACTGAAAATGGATACATTTATTACCTTGATTTTTCCAGCTTGGAATACCACAGGGTGCACACTGAAACCCCTGCTTTATAACAATTCAGTGCTACTTTAAACCACTTGAAATGAAAGAACACTGCAAGTGAACAAGTCACTCTCACAAATTCTCCAGCTTATTAGCACTTCTTAAAAAGATATATTCAATGTGATAAAATAGTTATACAGCAAACTTCAAGAGGATATTCAAGAAAATTCAAGAGAAATTTCAGGGAAAAATACCTTGTAAAACTAAAGAGGGAAGAAATCTATTTGTTAAACATAGCTTTTCAAATAGTTGAGAATCATAAGAGTTCAGAAGGAAAAATACTTCTGTTAGTGGTTTAAGAGCATTATAAAGGAAAAAAACACATAGTCATTAAAGAGACCAATTTTTTGTCAATTGCAAGTATTTACCATGGCAAACCACACACGGCCCTTGATTTTGGAACATGCATGACATACGTGACTGCCCTGTATGTTCAGTGATCAGCTGAAGTTACATCGCACTGAAGAGCTAAACGATATCTGATACTCTAAGTGTGCACCAGCTAAAAGGTATTCATTGCTTCTTCACTTCATACTGCAAAATCGACTCCAGTGCCTATGAAAGATATTTCAAAGGCTACAGAGGACCATGGCTACGTCTACATTTGATGATAGTGCATCAGTGTTTTCCTCAACAGCTTTGAAGGAATACATACATACACTGTGTAAGTACAGTACTTTTACAGCTATGCATTTAAGTTATTCTCAAATGCTACACAAAGAATGCTAAGTAATACTATTTTTAACTGGATTCAGATTAGTGGTATTGCAGACAAGTGTTTTAACTACTTGAGCAAACTGACAAAATGCATAAGGGCAAACTGCTAAGTCCTGTGACCATTTATAGTGCACTTCTTGCTAGAAGCCCAGTATAACCAATGCAGAGGATGCAGAAGCTATGAACTGTCAGCTCTCATAACGGAAGTATTTTTACTCTCAAGGATCACAGTACACATTTTAAAGATGTTTTGTTAGGTCTAATGTACAATTAAGGAGGGGAAGAAATGAGTTCAAACAAGGAGAAGGTCAATATTAAAGTCAGGTCAATGTCTGAATGGCCCATTCACACACTCGCCCGAAAAAAGTTGGCATTCATATATTGCCAAGTCAATAACCTGGAAGAAAACGGTAGCTCATGTTCTAAAGCACGTCAAACTTAGCTCTGAACACTAAGTACTAAATAATTCAGTGCATTACTTACTAAATGACAAGTAGAATTTTTAAAAAATAAAACTAAAAATTGTGTATTGGTGAAGACTTTGTGTCAAAACTCCTATTTTGCATAAAAAGACTTTTTTGGTTGTTGTTCTGTTTAACAAAAGAATAAATCTAGAAAACACAAGTATTGACTCTCTCATCTGTTGATATGAGAAATTAGGTTGGGTTCTACTATTGGATTTTTCTACATGCAGATCTTGTAAGCAACCTCTGTGCGTTAGCATGGAAGGAACCCAATATGGTAATCGCTGGGAATTACGTGCAGGCTTTGAGTGCTGCAAGGCATGGGACTAAAGGTGGAGCTCTCATATTTTCCACCATCAGCAGCCATCATACTGAGAATTGTTAGTTTCAGAATACAAGATAAATAGATTGATGATAGCTTAGCTGGTAAATATACATTTACAGCACTTCTAAATTTTCTCCTTAGTCCTAATGCTAAAAGTACATGCTGAACAGCTTTCTAAACCTTCCTAAACTAAAACATTAAACTGACTGATTGAACGGGGTGTAGGACAGGACAAATGAGATAATTCTGGTCATTTTGGAGCAGTGCAAAATCTTGAGAAGACTGCTCTAGATTTTGGTGGGGTTTGGTTGTTTTGGGTTTTTTTGTATATGTGATAAGTTAATGTCTGATCATATTTCTCATTACAGAAAATACACACATAAGACATCAGCATTAAAGTTCCAACAGTACACCATGTTAATATAGCCACAAAAAGACTTGTGAAGTATATCTACTAAACTTATCTTTTACACTGTATTCTATGCTTTATCCGAGACAAAGGAACTAAAACTATCCAAACATATTCCAAATGTTTATTTTCAAGTAGACAGTTCCCAAATCACATTAAAAAATTTAAATCACTCTATTAAGATACAGAAACTTACTTTATCACTTTCAATATTATGAAATGTTCCTATTCCATGTTCAGCAAACACATATGCATAATATCTAATTTCAGAAAAATACTTTCCTGAAATGCACATGATGCAATATTAAACAGTCGTGTGTGTGTGTGCATATATATATTCTAAATTTTGCATTGTTGCAGACTGGCATTATGTTGCTGGCTTTCACTGCATGCCATGTACTTTTTACATATAAGAAACATTCTAGCACAAAAAAATCAAACCTTCGAAGGTGATCTTGTCAAATTTAAATTTTGTCTGTAACTTAACTAAGTTTGCTAAAAAGTAGTAAGTTGACATGCAAAGAAAGCCAGCATACTTACAAAAGGTGAGCTAGCTTTTAAAACTTGCATCAATAAACAGAAACAGTATTTATTCAGCAGAAAGAGAAAACTCATATAATGTATTTTAAGAGCCACTTAATTCATACGGTTCCTGAAGCTGTAGTATAAGACCCGTGATAGTTTGTCAGGCTAGGATTGTCTATATATAAACTATATCGCAACCTCCACATAGTAACATGCTATTTTTATTTTATGTAACAGCAAAAAATGCTATCTCCCTTACTGAGTTACAAAAGTATTAAAATCATATTTCAAGAATTCTTGCTAAAAATCTTTAAATATTAATTAGTTTAACATTTTTAAATTCTCTAATATCCAACAAGTTGCAATTCAGAACTGAGCTCAATGAATTATACACCAAACTACCTTCATGACCTAAAAGACTGAATAATAGCAAAATACACATTTATGAGTGCACCTATTTTGTACAGCATTTGTTTTCACCTACACGGTTTACAGCTATAAAAGAATCCCTGGCATGCTCCTTTAAATGAGTAATAGCTAAGACAACACGTACAGATTTTAATTAAATTAAAGCACAAGAATTAATGAAATAAATTACCAAAGAGCTCCTGTATGGCACCCTGAGTGAATAGATAATAACAGACATAAGCACTTCCTCATGGAGTGAATGCACCATGACAAAGCACTGAGCTACAAGCCAAGTGGTGAAAATCCAGGTTTTAAAGACTTTTACACTTACCCGCCTACGGCAGAAGGGCAAGCCCTGTGCAATGATGCTGATGCTAAATATCTTCATCACGGTTTGGTGTGGTAGAGGTTCTTTGGCACTCTTAAGATCAACAGGAACCAAGCCATGGTTGATGGCAGTTTTCCCAAGTTTGGACATTTTATCGTTCTTACTTTGTCGAGTCTACTAACACTGCAAGAACATTGCTAAAAACTTTGCTTTAAAGTTGCATGGTTTTTTGGTTTTTTTTTAAAGTTTCAGACTGGTGAATCAGCTCCCCACAGCCTGCTGCCTTTGTCTCTCAACCTTCTCCTGCCAAGTGTCCTGACCTGTCTGCTGCTCAGTGAAGTGCAAGCTATCCTAGTATAGACAGGAATTAAACTACCAAGGGGCAGGCAGACTGCTCCTGTCAGTCAAACAGCTGGTGGACCTCCCCTGCCATGTCACAAGAGCCCTTCTCCAAAAAGGGATCTGCAGATTGAAAAAGGAGAAAATCATGACTGCCTGGAGTTTTAATAGACACAGCCACTTACACCTGCATTTTAAAGGAAGAATTTTCTTTTAATTTAGTTTTGGTTTTTTGTTGTTTTGGTTTTTTTTTTTTTAACAAGTTGGTAGTATGCTTTCAGAAGGGGATCCCAAGGAGATTGCAACCTTCAGAGGTTAACAGTGTTGCTGCAGGATCAACTCTACCAAGTCCCCAAGCAGATTTCTTCTAGACTGCCAATAAAATTAAATGAAAAACTGATCTGGACTTTGCTCTTCCTCAACCACAGTCTCTAAAAACATAATATATTGTCCAAAAGTTAAAAAAGGAAAATAAAATGGATTTTAAAAAGTTGGGAAAAAATTAGAGTCTCCTAAAAATTGGTACAAAACTTGCTAATTGAATAAAAGTAGATGCTATCACTGTACTTTCACCTACATTGTGATTTTTAGTTCCTTCCTCCTGGCCTTCTTTACTCATGTGCAGGTACTCCAGTCTGCACCTCCTCCTCTCTCCCTGCCACCACAGGGGGAGCAGCATCTGGGCAGCTTTGGCTCTAAGGATGCAATGGTACAGTAGCTTTCCCTCTTCTGGCCAACTTATTTCCCACGAGTTTGGGTACCAAACTCAGGCCTATCCATCACATCAAGGGCAAAGGAAGAGGGCTTTTCCTCCAAGAATACAGCATCTCTTGAAGGATGCGGGGAGAGGTCTGCCTGCCCTTAGCAACAAACCTGAGGGCCATTTTTCAGGAAAAATGTTCTTACTCCACTGAACAAAGCTAGAACAGCAATGTCTATTACTCAGATTTTCCACAATTAGTTTACTTCCATTTTGAATAATTTCTTGATCAAAATAGCTTTCCTACAATCTCTCTATGTTCCCAAAATCCCTTTCGGTGCCTATACTTGGACATGTTTCTTAAAACCATATTCATATTTTGAAAACCTTTTTGAGCAAAACTAAGTAGCAAGAAATAGAAGTCTGTGAAGATGTCATACGAAACTGCTGATAAGAGACGCAGAAAACCATCAAAGCCCTTGCACAAACTGAGTCATACAGTCCAAAACACAGTGAATAAATGACCATTAAGAAATCTTACAAGTCTCTTTCTGCACAAACCAGCAAAGACAATTAACTGTATAATTATGTCAGGGCAAAAGAAGGAGTGCAGTAATGCTTTAATGCTTGGAGCACAACAATGTAAGTTGACAAAAGACAGCATTAAAATATGACTCTATTAGCATTTCCACTTAGCCCTTTGTTTCCCCTTCAAAAAGCCAAGCTGTAAGCATGTCTCATTTGCATATAGAGGGCCTCCCTGACCAAACATTTGCATGTGGAAAGCTTTTTATTAAAAAAAAAAAAAAAAAAGAGAGAGAAAAAAAAAAAAAATACATTAAAATCCCTAACATTTCATTGAGAGTATATATATTCCAGTAAGCACCTACTTATAACACAATATTTTTCTCACACAAACAAGACAATCCTTATTTCTTTACAGATGTTGCATACAGAAAAGCTGGGTAGCTCAGGATTTTCACGCACAGATGGCTGGTTTTTTTCTTTTCTACCATCCCATTCAGATGTTATTCTAAAGCACATTTAGACATACATTTTCTTCTAAAAGACTCGCTACATTTCCTACTTTATATTTCCCCCTATAAACTCCAAGGACCAGTTTACCATTAGCCTGTACACAGCAGTAATGGCATTTCTTTATAACTTCATTCTGAATTATTTCATATTTTATACAAATACTAGGCTTTCACTTGACTGAAAATGCTTCAGAATAAGTGTCTCAGAATCTTGGTTTTATTCAAATACGAAAATTTCACTGAAGTACTCCAAAGAGAGAAAAGAGCAGGCTTTTGTTTCTACTTTGAATCACTAAAGTGAGGAACAGAACCAAAAGCTCAAAAGAGATCAACTCACATACCCTATTGATGCATCATTCAAAAAGAAACAACAGATCAGTTTTCTATTTTCAATGAACTGGTCACCATTTTGATTGTTCCAACAAAGTGTGAAGTTTACCAAAATGTAATATGTAATACATAATGTAATTATATAAACATGATTAGAGATCAGATCAGGATCAGATACAATATTCTGTACAAAGCAAGTCTTACTTTCTCCTTTAATAAATACTCAATATTTCATTTCATTGCATAGAGAATTGCCTGTGTGCACTGAGAGAAACTGCTGGAATAAACTCAGTTTTAATGGTATTTCATTGTGCAATTGCTGAAAGAATTTGAGTGTGTGGCAGATCACCAGATGTTATTAGTTTATTCAAAAGCCTAGTATCTTACTACTTTACAGGCTTCCTCCCCCCTTTTTTAAAAAATATTAGCTCATAACATAAGTACAAAACAGGAACATAACTTGGCCCATTTACAGATTTACATACAATTGGGGAGTAAACAACACTCAAGTATTGCATTCTCCAAGCACTGCTCACCATTCAACTTTCGAGTCACAGGTTATTCTCACACCTCTGAAAACACAAAATTCGGGACTGTCAGCCCTTCTTCTTTTGTGGTTTGAGATAAAGTCCCAGTGGTACATTGTTTTTTCCCCAGGAACTTCCAAACTACTCTAGAGTTATTCCACAGGGGCACACTTCTAGCTGAAAAAAGGATCATGTTCACAATTAGTGTAGTCCCCTTTCTATGCACATAAAGCCATGGCAAAATAAGGCCCTTTCTTTTTCCAGTGTGAAATTACAAAGCTAAATTTCATAGTTTACCACAGCAATAAGGAAAAACTTTAGTTCTTACCTATGTCTATTTTTCCCTGCTTTTTTATCATTGTCTTCCAGGAAAAAGACTCGGATTAGCAGATGAGATCCTGTCCCAATTTTACTTCCACATAATCATCACTCTAGTTTTCAGTCTTGTATCTGCTACACATTACTGACTTAAGGTATCATTGTCTTACAGAAATGTTTAAAGGTTCCAGGCTAACGCCGAACAGTTATAAACTTTTAATAAGTGAAAGTCCTTAGTCAGAAAATAAAACACAGTCTAATTTAAGCAGTAAGACAGAAGACAAAAACGGTGAAGGCTATCTCAGAAGTGTCAGAAATACATTGCATATAGTAGACATCACTCATTTTGCTATTAGTACAACACATATATATTATAAATATAATTCTAATTTAAGCTTCAAATGTAAAGCTTAAACAGCCACTCTGTTGCTTTTACCTTTAAGTGTGTATTTTCGCATTATATGGGGTGAGAACATGTATAAACATCACAAATGTGAAATTATTAAAATTTGAGCTTTAGTGCTTTGTAATTCATTTTTCTAACATCCTGTTTCTAAATACATTTGGACTGATTTCCAACGGTGCTCCTTTTAAATGCCTGCCTGTCCTTTTAATCAGAAGATCACATTTGAAATGAGATGGCATAAAAGTGTCTGAAAATTTAGTATTTTTAAACTCAAGTTAAGGCTGTCATGGCCTTTCAACTGTAAATATAATAATCCAGAAGACTCCTGTTTCTTTTTGGCCAGTCCAGCGAAGCGGTGTCTGTAAAATGAAAGCATGTATAAAGCAGCAATAATCTTTATACCTTCCAGTTAGAGTAATTCAAAGACAGCTTTTTAGGGGCTGTTTACCAGGAAGCGAATGCTACAAAATTAACTAACTCATTCAGTATACTGAACTCAGGAAAGCCATAGTTTTAAGACATGGATCTAAGAAATTATTCCAACACCAAAAACCACTTCATGCAAACTTTACAGAGTTCTCTTCTAGAGTTGTTTTGCATATTAACATTACTGGAAAAAATCCCAAACAAAACCATGACATTTTAATACGGTGATGGAACAGTACAAGACCTAGAGAGACCTAAATGAAGTATTTGCAAGTATAGAAAAACCAAAATGCAGACAGCAGAACCCCAGACAGATTCTCCACAGTCCTTAACATCGGTGAACAGCTGCCCTCAAATGGATAAAGCAGTGCACTGCAACATTTCAAAAGTCACCTTCTCAAATTAATCATAGTAACATAATACTCCTTTGAATATATTTGATAATTTATTTCCTAAAAAACATCTGTAGTAAGCTCTGCATAACCGTAGCATTGAACATGCACTTTAATTTACATTATACACAAGTGTTATTATTGACTTCATGTTCATTTTGGTTCCTGACCATGCCTAGAAGGACTGAGAACCACTTTGACAGCATAGCACGGCAGTCTACACTACACTGTTAACTACTTATCCAGTGACTGCAGTCCCAAGTTTATTTATGTGAGGCATTTCTAACACCAACATACAACTAGTTTTTAAATGGCACATTCCACATTAGCCTGTTTTGTACAGGCAAACGAATAAGCTGCATAGATAAAAGGCACTGCTGTACGAGAGTTAACTGCAACTGTGTTACTGGTGCTGGAGTGAAAAAACCCCAGTGCTCTAAAATGCTTCTGTTGTATCCAAGTTTATCCAATACAAAAATCTGCACTTACAAGAAAACATAATGACTCAGACTTCTGATGAAGTTATGAAAGAAATCAATGGGGCGGATAATTTTGATCTTATGAGATCAAAATGTCCTAAAAAGTGTACACCTGAATAGTATGCAAAAGGGGCAAAACTGCTAGCAGAACATGCAAACTGATGGCCTCTGCCACAGCCCATGAAAAAACCTCAAGTGTAAACCTGTTGTAACACAAGCCACAGAAGGAACAAAGCCTGGCTCCAGGTTAGATTATTGTGCCAACTCAATTGCACTTGGGTTATACTATAGCTTCTCCAAGGCCTATGGTCCCACAGTGTCAGCAGACCTACATGGAAGCATCACTGTGAACAGTCCAGCCATAGCAAAGCTTTATTTCAGGCTTATGTGTAACTGTGAGTGTTGACTGATAAATGGCTTCTGTGGTGCAAAGGAAGGGACAAATGGTGACTGAACCTGTCTACACGATCACAGCAAAACCCAATTCCACAAGGATTCAGTGATGCCTAAAGAGGTGACAGTCACCTTGTAGACCTCCTCCTCAGCACTCTCTCCCTTTCCCACCTACCCTCTATTTATCTTGCAAACTTGTGTAATCTTAATCTCTCTCTTTGCCAAATGGTGTGAAAATTAGCCAAGAGATGTATAAGGCCTTGTTTTCTTTGGCAACAAATCTTAAGAACACAGTGAAGAAGAATCCAGATTTTCTTAACTTGGATCACTCAAAGGATATTTCCTGGTTATAATTCTGGCTCTGAAATCATATCAAGGCATGGCCATTAAAAACTACTCTGATGAAAAAGATTTCTACCTAATACAAAAGAGCTACCTTACAATTTTTTCCGTGGAAGAGCAAGAAGGAGCTGTGCCTTTTGTAACTGCTGGTGGAAGACAGTACAACTTGTATAACATTCCTATACTGAAAAAAAATTATAAAGGTCCAAAAAAATATAGATAAGGATGATGGTAAAGCTGCTGTCTGGCAAAACACTTCACACTACGCAAGATCCAGCATTCTCTGAAATCCACTAGTAGAGGCCAGGGAAGATGAAATATCAAGTATATCAGCAAAGGGGGGATCATCAGATAAACATACCTACTACATATTTTTCATGCCTATGTGCATGCTCATATGTGTTTAAGCATCCTGGCGTTTAAGTGTGAGTGCACAGAGAAATAAAATGAGACTCAAATTTGACCTACTGGATTTAAATACTTGTGTATGGGGAGCCCAGCAGCAAGTCACACTAACCAATAGCAAGGGTTCACTACTTTTAGTTTCCAATTGCAACCATCAATTCAAGTGAGTTTGAATGTCACTCTGTAACAAAATAAGATCTCTATTAGATCTGTTCAATCCCACAGCTGATTGTCTTTATAGCTCAAAGGAAGCAAAAACATCCAGTGGAGACTCCAGCAGCAAAAAGAAGAAAACTTCCCCCTTCTAGCTTTGGCCAGGTTTTCCCAACTCTTCCATAAACCGGCAGTAAAATTTGTCAGGCTTGTGAGCTCTGAAAGAACTCCAGTAAGTAGGATACCTGAAAATCCTCAAGTTTTGTTGTTGCTAAGTCATTTTTCCACTAGATTAGCAACTGTAAACAGCTCACAAAGCAGCCAGATGCATGAAGAGACAGTGTTTAGAAATGGAGAGCCGTCAAGACCTCCACCTTTGGGCAAAAACGAGCTATTAGATCACCTCTCTTTGCCCATGGATCCCTTAGCATGTAATGCTGGTCCCAAAAAGACATCAGTGGTGCCAGCTTCCTCGGCTTCTCAACAAGTGCAGAATTCCATCTCAAAAGAAACGGAGGGGAACTTGCAGGTATATGCAGCTATAGGCATACGATCTGCCCTCAGTCATGACAGTACCACCACAACAGAGCACATCTGCATTTGCACAAGATAATGTTTTGTAAGGTCTCATGAAATGTTTATGAAAGTAACATAGACTGCCTAGTACAGTGCATATTGACGAGACTATATAATATCACTACTAATGATGCTATCATAACATTAAAAAAATACGTAACCATGAGCATCTAAAAAATGAAAATTCCTACCTTCCATAACCATTTCAAACCAAAGGCCTCTATCATCTGGCTTTACTGTACAAGTCCCCTAACTTTACAAGTCCCCTAACTTTATTCCTGTATTTCCTGTACTATGGGGTCTTGTTGTCATCGTCACTTTTTTTTAAACTATCTTTAAAGCACGTGTCTTCATTTCTCCATTAAATATTTCAGAAAACATTCCAGGTATGCAACAGAAATCCAGCTGCATCATCTTGCATTTTAGAAATATTCCAGAAATGTCTGCCCAGTTCTCACTGGCTATAACATGACTTGTTGGACAAGCAAGTTCAACTCTTTAGTCAGTGTTGCAACAGCTGTTAAAAAGAATTTCTACAGCTGCTCTGCAGGAATTTATTTGCTGACCACTTATTTATGCTGGTTTTGCACCTTTAAATAAAGCTGAGACAAGAATTAAGAACTACAACAGGTAGAGAAGTCATGCAATATTTAACACTGGATTAAAATGCAAGCCAAATTCCCAGCTGAGGATAAGCTGGGGGAAGGGGAAAGCAGGTGGTTTTTAGCAAGGAGGCTGCTGTTATGAAAAGGGAAGATAGGAAACTGAAAAATTAGTTTTCCATACTGCAAAATTCAGCTTGTCTTATCATTATATCACCCTTCCATGTAAAATGCAAGACTTTTAATGAGAAATTCTCTACTTGTATACCTATACACACAAAAATACACAAGGCAGTACCAAAATACTTAAAACATGTTTATCAGTTCCTAAATAATGCACAAAAAGCACTGTCAAAAATGAGGTTTGGACTTAGACCTTTCTTTCTACATATTAAATGGGAATAAGAAAAATCCTCAAAACATCAAGAAGTTATTAAAAATATTTCCACCACCTTACACACCTAAACGATTTTTTTTCTTCTGTAGTGGAATTCTGTCCAGACAGTGTTTATTCAGCACCGAAAAAAAAAAAAAAATCCTGACAACACTCTTCAGATTACCTACATTGACTACTGCCAAAATAAAAGGTCGAACAATGCAAAGTATCACAGTTTGTATGCTTGAAAAAAAATTGTTTTCAAGGTCTCTTTTGATACAAGACTATTTTTCTTACCAGCACTGTAAAATACACATAAATACACATAAATCTAACAAATGCAACAACTGATTGTTACAATGGCATTCATTTGATAGCGCCAAATTAAGCTATATAATCCTTTTCAGCTGGTAACAGCATTCTGCAAAGGGGTGTGAGGCTATTTATAAACCTCAAGATATGTGAAGTAAAGAATGCTTAGAGCACAGAAAAAAGCAGGTAGGATGTGGAAGGGCTGGCATTCTTGATTGGTATGGTGATTGTCACCTGATCTCTGGTTTTCCTTTTTTCACCTTTTTTTTTTTTTTCCAGAGGAAGGGGCAGCCTTGCCTGTGTTATTATTTAACAAACACCAGCTTTCTCTGATTTGTTCAAATACCACTTTTATTATTTAAAATACTCGAACGTATTTAATAGAATTTACATTTTGTATATGGTCAACTAAATCCAGCTTTACATTTAGGGGCATTCTGATACCAAACCCTGCCAAGAAAGACATGCAGTGCACCAGCACCAAATTCTGACTGGCACAGTGTGGGAAGAGTCAGTCTGTCAACAGTCTCTCCTCCAAAACAAATACACAGGAATACCTGAACACACAGTGAGCAGCATACTTGCTCTAGGGCATGGTATAAACCAGCGGTTTACACCAAAGCCAAAAACTGTACAGAAGGGTAAGTGCCTCTGAGTACCAACTGAAAACGTCCTTCCTTTGGATGAAGTCCAGCTTAAAAGTCAAGGGACAACATTATTACATTTGGCATGAATAAGTGATCCATATTGAATGATATTTGGTGCGATTTCTTCCATTTAGCTGTGTCACTTCTACTTTCTTTATTTTATTTTTACTTATGCATTTTAATTAAGTCAATTATTTTCTGCGTGTTTTAGAAAATCTGACCAAGGGATCACAACTGAAGGAATTATGACATTGGCAAAAAGAGTGTTTATTATTCGTTGTCTTTTAATTTTTTTTAGTACTCAATATATTTGGATCAATAATGATCACGGCAGCTGCCATCTTCAAGGGACACTCCATAATTTAAATGAGAAGAACAAAGGGTCTCCTGCCCACTTCGAAACACCAACTGGGTAAGAATGTGATTTGCACTTACAGGAAATGTTGCTAATACTTGACTTGAAAGTAGTAATGACTTCTGATGATGAATAAGGTGGAATTTATCCTTGCTGGCAATCTGTGGTGGCGATAAGTACATTTTCCACTTCACAGAGGCGCCAGGGATTGAACAAATGTATTAAAATTTTATAAGCATTAACTGAGTAATATGTCATGACACAGCTGAAAAGTATAGCCAGTGTCTTCCAAGACTGAATTACACTGAGTATTACTAAAATTCACAATTTGCTCCTTTCATATTATGCAATATGTGGTCTGGTAGTAAAGTCGGTAGAAAACATCACCTTTCAGTAAGAACAAACATTAAAAGAAGCAAGGTTTTATGAAGAAATAGTTTGGACCATCTTGACTTGGGATAGAAATCTCTGCACTTCTTTAGTAATTGTGTCCTTCTCAGGTCCTCTACCTCTTTCCAATTCTTGTTGTTACAAACTAAAGCAACAAAATTTAAAATTAGCGAGAAGAGTAGAAAGGAGAAATAAGACAGAAGAATAGAAAAGATGCCCAACAGCAATGCTTTCTACTGGTTATTATCAAGATACCTATCTATGCACAAGAACTCATGATTTTCTCCTTTAAAATCTCAATACCACTTAACTACATGTAATACTATATCAAAAGTTATACCATACAGAGTCAAGGCACATGAAGTTTTGTTAACATAAAACACGTTTTACAATAATTTGGTGAATTCCTGAACTTGTTTGGCCAGAAGAGAATGGGCAGAAGTCTCACAAATTTTGCACGAAGTTTAGACAGCATCTTCATTAACCACACTATGGAAAAAAAGGGAGAAGATGCTTGTGACAAAAAGGACCATTTATAGAAACACCAGTTCTAGGGTTTACAGGGATTTTTATAACAGAAATTTCACCAATAAACCAAACTGTAAAACATTCATATAAACAAAAAAGCTCATCAATAAGTCTACACAAAATGCACTATATCATTACTACACAAGCACAGCTGCATGCACAGATGAGACACCACGCACTAGCAAAGAACAGTTAATGTGTCAAAAATCATCCTCTGTTGATGGACATTAGACGCTGTCTGTTCAAATGTGAGTTGAGACAGCTTGGAAATTTTGTTTTTAAGCATTCAGCCTGTTCAGAAATTATTAAACTAGCAGAGAAATTGACATTGTCTAGTTTTTCTCCTTATATTCAAGAATTTATAAAGGTATGTAAATTCCTTTAGTGTGCACAGTTTGCTGAACAGCCACATGTTCTGCAGATAATGAAAAGGCTCCTACAGAAATAAAGGACACGCTGTAATCTGCAAAATAGCTCTGAGTGAGAAACTTATCAGGAAAAAATGTTAGTCCTGCAGCAGGTGTTAAACTTAGTTTTGATCTTCAGATCAATTTCTATTCCTCTAGCCTCCTAAGCTAATTTCAGATCTTATGATTTTATAAGCATAAACATCAGCAAATGCAAGAAATTTATTGTTCATAACTTGTATTTTTTAAACATACACTTCAAATTCATAGCTACAAGAATATTTAACAACCATTTGGGAAAGGAGGTGTCAACAAAACCAAAAATAACTTCCCAGCAAAAGTTTTACTTTCTCCACACTTTGATTCATCATTTGCATTAAGTTTTATAACTGGTAATACCAACTTCAGTTAAGCTTCAAAAGGAGAAGCAGCTTAAAACAGACACTCATGGCAAGAGCATCCACTGATAAATGCTCGAGTAAATACAGCTGTATCACTACAGACTGGAAATAATTGGAGTAACAATCACATCAGGCAACAGCATGTGCCACATAGTCAAGAACAACAAAAGGAGCAAATGGCATATTTAAGTGGGGCAGAGCTCCCAAATGTATTTGTTAGACAAGTCACATATCCCAACAGAGTAAGCATACTGAAAGGATTCTGAAGCATGTTTGCATGATTTCTACTTCATAATGTTGTTGTCATATAATTGGTGAGTTGAAATAGTAGTACTGCACATTTTTTTCTTTCTTTTCTTTGAAAAAAAAAGCTCATTTTCATTTTGACAACAAAGATGCAGAGCAAAAACCATGTGGGCGCTGGACCGACACTGACTTCAAAGTCTACAAAAACCTGTGTGACAACAAGACACTGCTTCAGGTAGTTATCCCAAAGGCATCAATTTAATTTATTCTACATAAAGTAAACTGCTATGGATGTTTGAGTAACATACATAAGTACCTCCCCAATATTTACCTTTAGGCAGCAATGCATAAGCCAAGCAACCAAAGGACAATTCAAGTATTTTACCCTGTTTCTGCACGCCCCTGCCCAAGGTGGCTGGCAACTTTCCTACTTTAGGGAACTGAACAACCAACCAACACAGCTACAAAAGAACTACACATATGGTCAGGAGAACATACTAGACATGTCTGGTAAGAATCACCAGGAAATTGAAGGTGTATGCTCTGATGCAGGCTTCACTGCAAAGAAAGGGCAATTGTGTATTGTCAGATGCCTCTACAGAGAAAACTGCCAAGATCCAAAGCTCTGTACATTTATTTTCCAGTATGGCTAGTTGAGGTAAATCTCTTGACTGGAATTTAAAGACTGACCTCAATTATTGGCACAGAAGTAGAAAATTGCTTGCATCTTACTCAGCTAGGACTTCAGTCTAGTAAGCAATCTCTGTAATGAGAAACTAAATCAGCACTACCTCTTTCCACATCAAAGGCAACTTTCTGCAATGAATGGAAGAGAGAAAATCAATTAAAATCCACTTATTAAATAGAACTTTGTGCTCCAAACTATGACCTAAACTGTCAGAATCAATGTTTTCTCTTAAACTACCTGTCTTCCTTTCCAGGCACTAAGATTCTTGATTGTACTCTCTATACAGAATTACTTCACAAATTATATATTAGCACTGTCCTTCAATTGTTGTAATATTCGTAAAAATCATACTGAAAAGTGGTAAGACACCCTACATAAAGAAAAAAACCACAGAATTTATTATAAATTCCTTTAATTTGACTGCATCACTTTACAGTCAAATTTAATGACTAAGTATTTCAAGAACTTTGCATGAGAAAGCTGAACTAGATAGCAAAGTTCTTAGGTAAGCCACAAACTCTACCAGTAATAACCACATTACTACAAGCATAGCCCACATTGCTATTAGCAAACTTCAAGATTCACTTACAGAGCAGGAAAAATTAGCAGAACAGCAATTATTTAACACATCAGTTTCATGTACAAGTGAAGGTGCAGGAACAATTCTACATAGAAAATGCAAAAGCACAGTTAACAAATCATAATAATCATTAATTATGATTAATTTATGTTAATCATAAATTAAAACAGCCAAGTAAAAGCACAGGAAATAGGAAGTACTTTTCAAACAAAACACTGGCGTTTGTAGTAAAGCAAGCTGCAGGTTAGTAAAATTGGGGAAGTACCTTGCAACCTACACAGAAACAAAGAATCTGCATTCCTTCCATGGATGCTTTAATATTTAACAAAGTACATCTAATGACAGTTGCATAACCTTTGCAAATGATCCTGCATGCTTGGAATGATTAGTGGGGTATACAAATGAAAAATAATTCAAAGGTTAGAAGTGTTGATTTACATTAATCTCCAAATATGAATATTTCTACAGTTATTACTGCCCAATACAAAAACAAGGCTCTGTACCAGAAAAGTAAAAAGAAAATATATTTTAAAACAACAAAACTTGCTTGAAAATAACTAAACTATCATGGTAATGCAAAAGTAATTCCAACTGGCAGTTATGAATCACAGAATCGTTGGAAGGGACCTTTGGAGATCATCCAGTCCAATTCTCTGCTGCAGCAGGTTCACCTGGAGCAGGTTGCACAGGATCACGTCCAGGCAAGTTTTGAGTATTTCCATAGAAGGAGACTCTATAGGCTCTTTGGGCAGCCTGTTCCAGTGCTGTCACCCTCAAAGGAAAGTTTTTCCTCATATTCAGATGGAACTTCCTGTGTTTCAGTTTGTGCACATTGCCCCTTCTCCTGTCACTGGGCACCACTGAAAAGTCTGACCCCAATCTCTAAACACCTGCCCTTAAAGTATTTGCATGCCTTGATAAGATCCCCTCTTCTATCAGCTCTTCTCAAGGATGAACAGGCTCAGCTCTCTCAGCCTTTCCTCCTAAGAGATGTACTCCAGTCTCTTCATCACTTCAGTAGCCTTCCACTGGACTCATTCCAGGAGCTCCATATCTCTCTTGTACTGAGGAGCCCAGAACTGGACACAGCACTCCAGGTGTGCCTCACCAGGGCTGAGTAGAGGGGCAGGATCACCTCTCTTCCCCTGGTGGCAATGCTCTTCCTAATTGTCTCTGAGACACCATTAGCCTTCCTGGCCACAAGGGCACTGCTGGTTCATGGACCCCAGGACCTTCTCTGCAGAGCTGCTTTCCAGCAGGTCACCCCCAGCCTGCACTCGTGCTTGGGGTTATTCTTTCCCAGGAGCAGGACCTGCATTTGCTTTTGTTGAACTTTTTTAGATTCCTCTCCACCCAGCTCTCCAGCCTGCCCAGGTCCTTCTGAATGGCAGCACAGCCTGCCGGTGTATCTGCCAAACCTAGTTTTGTACCATCAGCAAACTGCTCAGGGTGCACTCTCTCCCTTCATCCAGGCCACTGACGAATAAGTCAAACAAGACAAAATAAATGTAAAGACCATTTACTCACTTACTTAACTAATTGCACTTTAGTACTGCAGTTCAGAATAACCAAGGGAGGAAAAAATTTGCCAGCTCCTAAGCTTTTAAAGAGAGTCATGTGAAAGAAGTTTTAACTAGAGAAGAGAATCATAGGAAGAAGCAAGAGAAAAAAATTGTCAATGCTTTTTTGTTGCCTTTTTTCAACAATCAGAGCAATTTTTATGTATAGCTTTTCTGACACAGCTTTAGGCAAATTATTACTTAGTTTAAAACCCTTTAAAGCATTAACTGAAAGGCATGTAGAATCTACATACCTTGCATGTGGTCCTTGCAAAAAACAGGTAAAAATAATAATCTCTTTTTGTAGTGTGACTTTTTTTTCTTTCTCCTGTGTACTCAGAGCAGAGAACTATACATTACATTCTCATCACACAAGCCCTCTGAAAATAAGTTTAATACTTGTTCTTTTAAAGGAAATATTCCTACATCATTTCCTATACTGGAAACGTATTTCTTGACAAATAAAAAATACTGAGTCCTTCTGTTCCAGTTACATTTATCCCCTTCACTTAAAAAACATGCTTCAGGCTTTTAGCTGCAGGAGCAAGGAAAACCTTTGCAAAGGAAATCCGCACAAGTCTGCATGGGGCTGCAGCAAAGCAATAGCAGCCCCCTCTGCTGCTCAGAGAAGGAGAAAATATTAACACACACTTACAAACCACCCTCCACCTACACACACTGCAACTTTTGCCTAATGGCATGTACTGCCTGTACACAAAAAAAAATCCGCTCCCAAGGATCAGCATTTCTGTAACCATCTTTGATTCCCCCTTATCCCCCATCCCGCTTTCAGTCCATCAATAATTCTGACAATAACTGCAGACTTGCACACAGGAGTCCTTTTCACTTCACATATGCACAAAGTGCCCAGTGTAATCTTAGGTTTTCTCAGTTAAAAAAATTAATGCTATCTTTCCACACAAAGCCAAAACCCCCTGAAAAAATAAATCCTTCTTATCTCTGTGGCTCTACATACAAGCTTAGACTAGTCACCTTGCAGCAAAAAACTCTGCCCTAGCCTGCACTATTTATGAGTGAAAGCTCTGTATGTGAACACGGCTTTAGACTTGTTTCAGAATTGAAGAGATGGGTATTTAAGCTCCAAGGGGCAGGTTTTCCTGTGGTACAGCCTCTTCCAGCTCCACCAAAGTCAATCCAGCTAATCTCTCATGTCTTCCCTCCCTCCACTCTCCCATGTCAATAAACAACCAAGAGGAGGCACTCTTGAACAGCACCATTACTTACACACATGCTCTCTTGTGACTT
The DNA here is from genome assembly GCA_013398055.1 of Ifrita kowaldi. Taxonomy (NCBI): domain Eukaryota; kingdom Metazoa; phylum Chordata; class Aves; order Passeriformes; family Cinclosomatidae; genus Ifrita; species Ifrita kowaldi. Next base: position 197,371 of record VZRS01007132.1, read on the forward strand.
ACAGCTAAATGGATAGTATGGCATGTAGTATGGCAGAGGATGCTGCAATCAAAGTACACTGGTTTTACATGAAAATTAAACTGCTTCTCAGCCTTCACCATTGTTGCTTGTAATATATGCTATGCATTAAATCTATCCATTAAAAAAACCATCTTATTACCTTTAGCAATGAAGTAAATGCTAAAATATGACAACTCCTGAAAGGGTATCAAAGTGGTTTTTGTGGTTGTAGATGCAACTATACAAGAATTTTTCATCTTCATTTTAGCTAAACAGTTTTCTGCTTCCTTGGAAGCTCTGGTAACCAACAAAACAATCAAAACCCACAATCCTGCAACAAGCAAACCTGCGTCTGAAGAGGAGACTAATTAGTGAAGTTATTGGAGAGTTCTGCACACACAAATGCCTGACCCATTATGAGAAGTCACCATCACAATGCAAATAGTTAACACAGAAGTAATGTTTCACATTCATATAACCTAATTTGCTAAGTTTTATGACAGCCTCAATAGAAGAAAAAGAAATAAATGTTAAAGTAAGAGAGGGTTGTTGTGAAGACTCTTGCTGAACAGTGCCTGTTGTCCAGAAGGATAAAGCATCTCTCATAAATGGGCTCCAACACTCCTTCAGAAATCCCTCCAGACAAGCAGAGCAGACAAAAGTGTTTTCTGAAACCCTCAACAAGGAAAATGGCTACGCACCACCTAACAATCTTCCTGCTCTACCTGCTCACTTGGATTTTAAAATTCAGGTCCTTACACAACACTTTTCACTTCTGTTAGTCAGATATCAAGTAGCTACTTTGCCTAACCATAGAAATCTGTGACAATATTTGCTGGAAATAATGCAGCTAATGCTTTTCATGAATTCATGTGTTTAATTTTTTTTTAAAGTGGTTATTTCCTAACTGAGGTGGCTTCAACATTAGAGACATTTAATATTAAAAATATTATGTAATGTTGAATTTTAGATTAAAAAAACCTAATTGAGCAAAGTTAGATTTGTAGGAGCTTGCATACAAGTGATCACAACTCTTTTCCCCACAAGACACGTCAAACCCAAACCAGAGATGAATGAACCTGTAAATTACTGTAACAGTTTAGAGACAATTCCTAAGATAATCAAGAAGCCAATGCTCCTCTCAATATGAAAAGCTTGAAGCAGTTCAAGAAACCCAACTCATCTTAATGGGAGCCAAAAACGTCAATTAAAAACAAAACATTTAAGTATATTGAAGTCCTTAATATTTAAAAACTATGAAACTGGGAGTTACAGGAACAGTTATACAAACAAAGACAAAAAATAATGGAGAAAGTTAAAGATTATATGCACTATGATCAAAAATATTTTTAAGAATTAGAACAACCAAAATATTTCAGAAATATCCAATAAACCTGATGATTTACAGAAAAAAAACTTGAAAAAGTAAACAAAGTACAACCTGGATAACCCTGTGCTGAAACCCAGGTGTCAGCACAAGAGAAAATAATGCACTAGTTGACATAAAGTAGGATTAATAGGATTGGTGACATTTTCTTCCACAAAATCATGCCAGTATCACCTCTGTCATAAACACCACTTCTGATAAACACAAAATATTGCTGGCATGATACATCTGCTAGTACTACAATTTCAAGAGTATGAGCACAGGTAGACAAACAATTTAAATCTCAAGTAAGCAAGAATGTTAATTTACATGAGCTATTTCACAGTGACGGCAACTACCAGTAATACATTCTTGCCCTTGCATTGCAACAGAATCCCACATGTACAGAGGGATAAAAGCATTTAAGTGCAGTTGCTATGAAACATGGGATGTAAGTGCATTTGTTTGCTTACGTGGTGGTGAATTGTTACCCAGCAGAACTCAACTAATACAAAGTCATCAGTGAGCACTGGCAATGGATGCCACAAATACAATGTAATCAGTGAAGAATCAGCATCAAGAACATGTTTTTGTCAGACTGCTACACATATTTGCTTAGCTCTCTTGTGCTATTTAGTATTTTTAAAACAGATATGACAACATTTGATAAGACGCAGATCAACTGGAGTAAAAATTAACAAACAGTAAAGGATTTAATATGTGAGAAATCTCTGATCACTTTAATACAACTGAGCATCAATTCTCTAGGTACAAAGGACACAGGCCAACCTTACAGAACAGGAAGCTCTCCGAAAAAGGCTTGCATCACATTAGACAAATCAGTCAAACATGAAATCCCAATGCATGGAATTATTTGATACATAAATAGGTAAATATATTGCATAAGCAAATTTTAACTGTCCTTGGCACAGTTGCTACTGAGTTTTAATCGCAGTTCTGATATCACAGAATCATTTAGGTTGGAAAAGATCTCTTAAGATCATCCAGTCCAATCATTATCTAACACTATTACAAGTCAAACACTAAACCATGTCCCTAAGTGCTACATCTACATGTCTTTTAAATACCTCCAAGGACAGTAACACAACAACCTCCCTGGGGAGCCTGTTACAGCATTTGACAACCCTTTCCCTGAAGGAATGTATCCTAGTATCCAATCTAAACCTCCTCTGGTGCAACTTCAGACCAATTTCTCTTGTCCTGTTGCTGGTTGCCTGGGGGAAGAGACCGACCCTCACCTGGCTACACCCTCCTTTCAGGCAGTTGTAGAGTGATAAGGTCTCTCCTGAGCCTCCTTTTCTCTGAGCTAAACAACTCCAGCTCCCTCAGCTGCTCCTCACAGGACTTGTGCCCCAGACCTTTCACCAGCCTTGCTGCCCTTCTCTGGACACCCTCCATCACCTCAGTGTGTTTCTTATAGTGAGGGGCCCAGAACTGAACACAGCACTCGAGGTGTGGCCTCACCAGCGCCAAGCACAGGGGGACAATCACTGCCCTGGTCCTGCTGGCCACTCCAGTGCTGATCCAAGCCAGGATGCCATTGGCCTTCTTGGCCACATGCTGGCTCATGTTCAGCTGCTATCAACCAGCACTCCCAGGTCCTTTTCTGCTGGGCAGGTTTCCAGCCACTTTGCCTAAGACTGTAGCCCTGAATGTGGCTGATGTGAGCCAAGAGCAGGATCCGGCACTTGGCCTTGTTGAACCTCATACAACTGGCCTTGGCCCATCAATCCAGCCCGTCCAGAGCCCTCTGCGGAGCCTTCCTGCCCTCCATCAGATCAACACTCCCAACCAACTTGATGTCACCTGCAAACTGACTGAGGGTGCACTTGATCCCCTCATCCAGATTGTTGATCAAGATATAAAGATATCTGCAATTCAAGATGAATGTTCCCACATGAGAGTGCTCAGGGAAGTATCATAACAAGAACAAAAAATAGAAAAATATTCCCAATGGATACATTTGCCTTATTATTAACATTTAAGAGATCTTTCAGGGAAGAACTTGATTTCTTAACATATGCAGATAAAAACCAAAATTTGTTAAACAGCTCTTTAATACAACATGAAAAGAAAACAAAATTGTAATGGTCAAAAAAACCCAATGACAGGAAGAAGGCAGAGTAGCATAAAGGTGAAGAAGTTTAAACACTGATGATAACTAACAAACTATTAAACTAGGCTTGAGAGACTTGCCTTGCTGCACAGTTTCCTGTTTTCAAACAGAGACATTTTTCTAAAAATAAGCTTTAGCTTGCACAGAAGTCAGTACAGAGCAGCCTAATATTTTATGCAGGAAATCATGAAAGGTAACCACAAGGATCCTTCTGGATTCCTGTGTGGTGTTGGTGAATGCAGCAAAGTCTCTCCTGAACCACTGGCCTTCTCAAGTGCCCATGCCCTTTGGTCATAACATTTTCATAACATTATGGCAGCAATTAAATCAGTTATTCGCACAGAGCAGTAATATGAGGCAAATATTTTTTTATATTTTTATATATTTTTTATATATTATATAAGCATTATATAAAACATAAGTATCTATAAAAATTATTTTTATATAAATATAACGGGGTTTATGCTTCTGATGAAATTTATCAGGTAGAACACAGAGAGCTTGCTATTACTAAGGTGACAGGCAGCAAACCCAAGCAGGGTACACTGTGGTGTTATGTGGGAAATATGACATTTCCTTCCTTAGCCACACACAATTCTGCAGGTCAACAAGCAAAACAAAAGTCTGATTAGAGTGAAACTGTATGTAGTTTATGAGGAAAAGAAGACATAGTAGAAGGACAAAGAACAGAGATATTAAAAAGCTAAGATGAGTTGCACAACAGCACCTGCAGTAGTAGCAGTTGCTATTTTGTTCAATCTCACTATTATCTCACGGTATTTGATAGTGGTGAAAGTGTGCTGCCCATATGTACAAGCAGGCCAAACTGTGTTGCATCAGGAATGGATGCCTTTGAGGAGACAGGTTTACATCTGACACACAAATGTGAAGTAGGGCATTCAGCCATCACTGCCCATAATGGTGCCACAAAGCAAGTTTCACAGAGCACAGCACGTGACAAGGTAATTCAGCCAGAGTTATGAGAACTGTACTCAATTACAAACACTGAGAAACACGCCTGACAAGCTAAAAATAAATTCACCAGGTTCAAGTCTCCTAGGATGAGTCTATCTTTAACAGGTAGAAGCAGAAATTACTTGTAAATACAGCTGACGAGTGTGCTAACACTCTTCTTCTCAAAAGCTGCATATGAATTAGTCATGCTTATTTTTACTCTGGTAATTCATTCATGCTCGCATAGACGTATTTCCACAACACTTTGTAACATAGAATGTGTTCCTGTGGTTAAATGTTTGTTTATTAATTAATTGGTAACATTAATGTTGCATGTTGTCACTTCTAATGTGCAGCCATTGTGCTGAGCAGTGCCAGCTCAAGCAGCTTTCTAACCTGTGCTGATACTTCAGGTATACAGTTGAAACTTCCTAAAGCAGAGCTGCACTATGAAAAAATTCCTAAATATGGTTTGCAACCTGAGTCCCCAACAATTCTTGCAGATGCACAGCCTGGGGACAGAGCACAGACAAAAATGGCCAGCCCTGCATCGAATATGCAGAGCAACTATCAGACCACCCAGAAATTTTTGCATCTGTACAAAGATCTTTCAGACAGCTTCCTTCAGGCTAAAATGGCTTGTTTCAGTTCATGTCAAATACACCTCAAGGAAAGAAAGAAAAAGCTACATTCATTATTGAAGTCAATAAAAAAAGCTTCAGAACGGACCACCACTGAAAATTATGCTCTGCTCGTACATAATTTGAGTATAGTCACTTACAAAGCACTTCAACAAGTTTCCAATTCAGAGACTTAAAAACACACTTTTGAGTATAAGAATTTCCTGCATTAAATATTGTCCACACTGGATGTAAGCTATTATATGATACTCAGTAAGTCACACTAATCCAGGAAAACTAACACATTGAAATAAAACCAAGAATTTCAGTTATAAAATCCTATTCAATTATATGAAATATGAGAGTATTTCACTCCAAATTAGAAAGAATATACTTCAGTACCTTGAAGACTAGAATTACAAATATAAAATTGTATAAAAAACTCATGTGAAAAATTACAACTTCTCAAAAATCAAAGATGTTAGCTGAGATATTTTAAACATGGAAGTGAATTGCATACTGTGGTTATTAACAAAAACATCACTGCAGATTCCAGAAGCAAATGTTCATCCAATTTACTTGTTCAGGTGCATCTTCAAGACTGATTATCCATCTCTATACATTTATGCTCATACTCAACCTGTTAACTTGTTAACTGACTGATTTTTGTGGTTTTGTTTTGTTTTACATCAGGTTTTAATTATTTTTTTAAAGTAAAATTTAAAAGGTTCTGTTTTTTGAAAGGTGGGAGGAGGCTAGGTTTTTTTTTAATTGATGAGTAAGAAAAAGAAATTAGTACATAGGCTTAGGAACAACATTCTTCCAGAAGAAGGCCTGCTCCTCTTTCTTACTAGTCAATAACACTGCTTTCATTGTTTTACTGCTCCAAAGAGTTAACAGAATTCCTCCTTTCCAAAGGATCTGAAAAATACAGTAAACTACGAATGCACACTGCAGCCAATAACCCAATAACTTTTTTAATCTAAAACATTAGGTGATAGAGGTAGAAATAAAGATGAAGATTAATTTCCAGGTTCTTACAGCAAATCTGAAGCAATGACCAGCACACAAGTTCAAGGTCCTCACAAGCAGGATAACACAAGACATTATGTAACGACTTTCTAACTGAATGACTGACTATCACACTTTCTTTAACCTGTATTTTGTCAAGGAACTCAGCAGGCCAGCAGGAAGAACTTCATATTTCTATAATATTCCACCCTACTTTTTCATGACAATGTTTTCACCTAAATGAAATCAGATCTTGTCTGAGATCTTTTCAGATTTTGTCTGAGAACACAACACATGTACAACTGCTTACCTTCCCTTCTTGCCCACTTGGAGAAGGAAAATATCATAAATAACACCAGGAGGGTCTTATGTAAAAATATTTACAAAGAAACATCTTGGTATTTTGACCATAGTCATCAGAATGCTATTCCTTAAAATATATAGCAGTATTTGTTCATGCCAAATGCATGCAAATATTTTGAATATTAACAGCTAAAACAGCATAGTTTTTGTGGACTGCATAAATTCTTCACTGTAAGCTCTTTAGGGAATAAAATATTTGCTTCATTGTGAAACTTTAGTTTATGCTAAATATGCCATTTTTTTTCAAAAATCCGAAGTTAATGAGGATTAAGAGCACAAAAAAATGTAGCTTCTCACCTTTGTCTTCATGTAGAATGGTGATGACTGGTGAATGGGCAAGTCCATGAGGCTATTGGAATTTGTGATGCTATTACTGTTGGCATGTTCATCTTCTCTACTGCTGTCATCAGACTGATCAAAATCATCACTGTCCTGGTCCATTTCCTCCTCCTCTTCCACCTCCTCCTCTTGATCACCAGCATGTTCATCATCATCTTCCTCTTGGTTACAAGTGGAATCTTCATCCACTGTAATAAGTCTATTATTATTTTCTTCTAACTGTTCCTGCTGAGACTCATGCCTGTCATCAAATCCAGGTTCTTCTCCTCCTATCTCCCCATTCCTCCCAATGTGCTGCTCCTCTTGTTGTCGCCTTTGCTGCTGCTCCTCCTCTTCTACGACCCGATTCATCTGCTCCTCATCTACTTGGCTTGAGGAAGCATTACCTCGAAGAGATCCACCAGTTCGTCGCCTCTTGCTGCCCACAGAGAGCAGTTCCTGATTCATTTCCAAAAGCCAGCTTGCTACTTCTTGGACCTTGGCTAGGCTATCTGAAGATGCAAATGCTTTCACATTCTAAGGAGATAAAGAAAAAGCAGAAAATTACAAAAGTTGTATTTTTTTATTAGATAAAGCAGTAAAAGCGTATTTCACTGTATTATTCCTGGCAACTAAAAACTTCCAGGAAACAAGGAATAATTTCTACTTGACACACAACTAGAAAAACCCAAATAAACTGCAGGCAACTTTCTAGCAAGAGAATTACTTGTTCTGTCAAACAGTCTGATCATGGTCTCTTTAAGCATCAGATTCTGCAAAATTCAGAAGAACTAGCTGCCCTCCCAGAGAATCCACAAGAACCATTAACGTTCATGCTAACAGAAGATACAAGTATGCAATACTACTTGCAAAGAACTGGACATGGCTCATTTCAAACAGCATTTATTTTCCCTCTCATTTGATTATAGACTTCGTATATTATTCACAAACCGCTATTGGTCTTGTGCCTTAAGAGAAGCATATTATAAGATATAATTGAAAGCTTCATTTCTTGTTATTCTAATTTCCTTTTAGATTAACAACGAAGAGAACACCCATTAAAGAATACAGCCTTATCACTGCCAAGTCTTAAGCCGGCCAGAGAGATGCCCAGTGATCAAAAGCAGACATCACTAGGTAGTCTGTGTGGCCCAGAAATGGCATATACCTCATCTGGAAAAAAAATCGCTGTTAGCAGTAAAGTTCTCCAAAGTCTAAGAAGCTACAATAATTGTTAAATGAGTCTCTGAGATGCTAAAAAAGGCCAAAATTAGGTGCATATTAATAAAAACGGAAAAATACTAATGCAATTTCCAAGTTATTAATGCATTCAACTACCCATGTGCATCCAAGCAATACATAAGAACAGACGGCTATAACACAGACTAATTCATTATTAAATTTGGTATCAGATTTCCAGCTATAGGAGGCTGGCACATCCAGACTCTGGTTTCCCTAGATTCCAGCAATGTGTTGTGTAGGTGAAGTCAGACACACTCAACAAGTAGTCAGATGCACAGGCTATGAAAGCAGTACATGAGAACACGTGCAGAGAGAAATTAGCTTAGAGCCACTGTCCTCGAGGGCCCACAGCCCACACCACACCCTCAGCAGGCCACACTGTGAGAGAGAGATTCAGAAAGCACAACATCACAAATGCTGGAAGGGAGCACAACTTCTGAGTCTCCTCGGAGTAGGAGCAGTAAAGGACATTTCCATGAGCACAGGACGATAATCTCTGAACCTCGACCACCATCACCATCACCCCGCCTCCTTTTTCTTAAGTCATCTATCTCTTATAGTTTCCATTTTTTTTTTTTTTTCAAAACAAAAAACCTAGGGCCTTGGATGATAGAACAGATAAACCCCAACTTTGCTCCATGACATTTGTAAAAACATTTACATTATTGGTTAGTAGGGAACAAAGCACCAGAAACCATAGCTCTACTGTAATTTTCAGTGTGTTGTACCATAAAAGCCACAGAAACACATTTATAGATGTTTTTCAGCTCCCTCTCTGAGGAGGGTTCGTAGCTGAGATTCTGCACTTCTCTGCACCCTTCTTCCTCAGGGAAACACTACTTACATCCCAAAGACAGGGGTCTCAAGTTTCCACGTATCTACCCAGGTGAAGATTCCCGCAAATAAAACCTTATAAGATCAATCACTGAAATAGGTGTTCAAAGAAAGTATCCATTAAGTTTCAATCAGTGAATGAGAAGCTAACGCTAAACGACAATTAAGCTCCACACATTCAATGGAAGGAAACAGACTCTGTGCTGACTCTTGATTTTTCCATGGATAAAAAGCTTTAGGACACTTGGGTGCACACGACCCAAACCAGAAGCTAATGTCTCTGTTTTCATATTCAAGTGGTATCAAAAGCAAATGTGTTTATTTTTCTATGTACAGTACAGAGCACTTGAGAAAGATGCCATGAAGAGGGTGCTCTAAGAGAAATGTTTTCACTTAGCATTTTTCCCCAAAGCTCAGAAACCTTAGCATGTGGGAGTGATGTTTAGTAACATTTCATCAAAAGTCAAATTTGGTTGCACGTATCATCTGATGTTAATACAATTTACGTATCAGGTTTGCTACACAGTTTGGGCGTTAGGGACAAAACAATACTACATCTGATTTTCTCAACTTGGAAATTTGAAGCACTAAGTAATGTAAAAATCAGTAGTAAAAAAAAGAAAAAAAAAAGCTGAAGAAGATGTCTTCACAATCTAGCAATTCCAGTTACCACCACAAATGTTTCTCTAAGTAGCCATGAGTGCAGCTTAGGAGTTTAATTGCATTTTTTCAGTATCAGCAGCATTATATATGCAATTATTGGTTTAGTATGTACTTGATAAAACTGCAAATGCTGCATTTGTTTCAATAATTTAATACATACTTTCAATTTGTATCTGTAACCAACCAACATAAAAGGTCAGCTTTGAAACATTAAAGTAATCAAATGCGAGAATCCGCTAAATGTTTAAGTGACAAAAATATCAGTGTTGTTACTGTTATTATACCCAAATAAAATTCCAGCCAATTAAAAATGTACACTAGTACTATCATATATTTTTAACTATTCCTACATTTTTGAGTGACCATCAGTTCATGAAATTAGCTTTAGTCCTTAGTGGTTTCCATTTTACTCTGCATTTGCACGAATTGCACAAATAAACTCAACTTGTTTTTTCAAGAAGCCTGTAAAATACATTATCAAAATTTAATTACAAGCAGTGCTACATTAGAAATCATCAGTATGCAGAGAGGTGATGCATTTGCTGAAGAACAGATGGATGTACATTATCTGAGAGATTTGAAACATTAAAGCTGCCTTCTGTCACGTAAGTGCTTTCAGAATTAACTACTGCCAGCTAATACACAAGACACAATAATTTCCATATATAAGGTAGATAAGGAATAAGAAAGGATTATTATTTTGCATGACAAAGTGTATTTACAAATCAACTTCCAGAGAACTGAAATGATGTGTTTTCAGCTGGTACAGTGTCTCCTTCATTTAGACAGTCAGAGACCAAAATGACTCAAATCAACTAAAAACCATAAGAACCACTGACAGAAGCTGTTGTTTTTCCTGCCTGCCTCGGATCGCAAAGGTTTTTTTTCAGACAGACACCAAAACATTGCAGTGCAGTGGCAAAACTTCGCATAAACATGAAAAACTCCATCAACTTGGTCAATGAATCTACCTTGGCAATTCCCAGGTAAGTTTCTTAACACCTGCATTGTATGGGAAAACAAAATGCAAGAGACCTTGAAGGAAAATGGAAGTCTCCAGACTCATCTAACAGTAAACTCAGAGTTGATTAAGGCATCCCACATTTCTATTGAAGACTGCATGCAGCCCCCATATCTATGGAATATTAAATGCTGATTAAGCATAATTCTTCAGCTTTATCCATTACATTTTCACAGAAGATAGATTATAAAAATAAATATGAACAACAGTTGCTCAAAACAAGAAATGTCAAGTAGTACTAGAAGACTACAGGGAAAATTGCTCGGGGTTATCTGCCACAACAGGTTGCATTCTGTACTGAGAGGATGACCACTTCACTTCCTGCTTTACTGCTGAAATATACCCTGCTAATACAGATACAAAAGTCATTAAATATTTTTAACCTATAAACCCACATAACTATGGGAAAATGAAATTTCTATCAGTACTGCTTGTTTTTATTACTCCTTTTTCATCACTTGAAACTGCAAAGAAAAAAGGAAATTAGGTAGATGTAGAGAGGTGGAAGCTGGGGAGTGGTGGGATTTGTTTCTTAACAAAATATAACAAGTTGTGAAAAGGTTTTAAAGAATTCACTTGGAAATTAATGTATTTGGATACTAACCTAAGTATCATGACAGCATTTCATGATAAGACAGAATAGCTACAGACACAACACAGTTTATGGGCAGTGGATGCTCCTAGAACATCTTTTGAGATTACAGATTTAGTGGACAAAGACAATTGCACTAACACAAAAACTTCTGTAGATATTTGACTACATCTTAACACTGTAGTATCTCTGAGCTTTTTATTGCGTTATTTAACTGTGCCATACTGAATTGAGGTAAATAGAAAGCAAAAAAGGAACATCCCACCCAAGCTAAGGATCTCCTAAGATTTCAACATCCAAATCTACCTTCTGAAAAGAAGTATAAGACCCTTACAAGCACACTGTGCCCAAGACCGACACTGGTGCATTGGTCCTCACGAGCAAGCAGCACGGTGCTGTAGGAGCAGATGTGCAAAGCTGAGACACAGCACCCTCAGGACAGCGGCTCTGGGAAGGGGAAATGACTTATTCCCAGAGCTGCTTGGACACCCCAAGCCTAAAATGACCTGCACAGTTGGAGCATGCCTTCTGCTTTAGTTTCACCCAGAAGGTGCTCCGGGACAGCTGTGCTTGGAGAGCAGGTGTGGACAATCAGGAACTAGACTTTAAAAGGTGTGCTTGATGCAAACCCATACCAAGTGCAAATGCACCTCACAAGCCAGGCCATCTAAGGCCTGCTAAGCCCATTTGAAAAAACATGCATACTAAGGGGATTTACATGCAGCATCAAGCAGGTACAAATAAGTAACACAGTCAGCACTGAGACTGTGAACCGTGTTTTACCAAAGAAAAATATATATTTGAGTATGGCTATGATAGCTAATGTTGTAAAACACCACAAGCAAGACACGTACATGACGTATTAGAGAAAACAGTTAATATATTGGTGTGATTACTGGCTACACAGTTTGCATATGGGAAAGATTTTGAACAACAGCATAGTAACTAACCTGTGTTGGATACATTGCACAGATGAAGAAAATAAAAAACCTTCTGTATTTTGTCAGCACATACCTTGATTAGAGCAAGACTGAAACACTGACTTTCAGTAGCTTTTCTTCAAAATAAAATACATCATTAACAATGTATCTCGTTCTACAAGCACGCATGCTTTTTCTAAGAATGATAAATTACTTCTTCCAAACATACACACACCTCAAATCTCTCAGTCAACTCCATTATTCACAGCTCCAAGCTCCAGAACAAAATAGCATCTAAAATGATTCTCTGCTCCTGCCTTACTATTAACCTCCCAGCAAAGCTCTGCCAACACTTAACAGAACAGCATGTGCAATGTTTCTGTTGTATTAGAAATTATCCTGCTCCTTTTTCACTATCTCAATATACTTTAACAATCAATTCATGTAGTTTATTCAGTGCAAAGTGGCCAATGCAACAAACACTAAATGAAAGTGCTCCTCTAATTACTTACTTATGTCAAACATAAATCTGACAGCACACAAAAGAATAGATTTAGTATTCATTAAATTTACAAAATACCACAATTAAAGTTTCCTGTTTAAATTTAATTAAATCCAGCTGTATTTAATCTCCTTTTGCAGCCAGTTTTAATTATCTCCCTCTCTACTGAAATTCAGGCCCAACTTTCCACCTATCTGCTGAAGCTTTTCATCAAGTCCTGGTGTCCTGACCTCTCCTCCTGAATGTTTTTGAACAAAGACTCTTCCAGGCTTCCCACCACACATGGTCTACTGTAAGATGTCTCTGCCTCCTGTTCACCTGCTTCTATTTAACCCCACAATCCTATTTCAACAGACTTTACCCCTTCTCTCCCTATTTCACCATCCAACTTACTTTTTCTCCCAGGACTGCCTCTGAAAACGGCTCCCTCTCTAATCCCAGACCTCAATTTCTCAATTCCCTTTAGCCTCCAGTGCTGCTTTACAGTCTCAGACACTTTGTTCCATTCCAATCCATTCCCCACAGAAAACAAGGGATTTAAAAGAGAGACAATATCTGATAACACGTGTGCAGTGAGAGCCACGTCCCTTGCTATCAGGGGACAAACACACAGAAACCATTAAAAATAAAATTTTGCTTTAACTCTGGGCATGAAAGACCTATCATGTAATCCTACCCTCTTCTAGCACAAATACATAAAGTATTTAACATGGGATAAAATACGAAATAGCACACAAAACCCACTAGAGAATAAGAATACAAAAAGCAGTTTAGAAAACAAGTAAATGCTACAAGAATTTATGTATATTTAGCAGTATTTAGGCTAAGTGGCTCGATAAGGAAATACCAGAGGTAGAAGAGAGATGAATAGACCTTTCTTGAGCAAGAGTTTAGAAGAAACAGTCTGAGCTACAACCAGTCACATTGTTCAGATTATGAGAGTGTGTATGATCATACAACCTCATCCAAGGTTCAGGCACACACAGACACAGAACCTGGATGTGTTAGAGCTCATATGGATTCCACAGATTCTCTCTGCAATAGCAAGAGGAACATCAAAACTTAACGCTTTAAACCAAAGGCCTTTTCTTCCCTCTTTGTGCATTCTCAAAACAAGGGCTGCTCTGCCTAAAAGAGGGGATAATCCAAGCTGAAGCTGTAGCAGTTTTTAATGCTCTAGCATTAAAAAGAATCACCCCATAAAATGTACTAATAGAGGCTTGATGTCCAAATTAAAGCAATCAACTTATAACAGGAAGAGAGAAACTTGGGGATTTTTTTTTCTGCAAACACCTGTTCGTAAGTAATTCATGACCTTAATTCTTGCATTTGAAGTGTTTCCAAACCTTCTTGCATTTTCCTTGTTTCAAAAAGAATAATATCATAGCAAATAATCAGTGAATAATGTCTTACAGAAGTTATGGTTTTACCTTAAAATTTGACACATGAGAAAATGAGAATTACGGAGTAATGCTGTGGCAAGGATGGGGTGGAGGTAAGAGGGAAACGTGAAAGTGACCCATGAAGAAATTGTTAAAAGCCTCCACCACACAGTAATAAGAAAACTGCATTAAAAAAACAAACAAACAACCAAACAATTCTCTTTCCTCAAAGCCATATCCCAACTGACAAGTTATTAATACACCAGTACAGTGTTACTGTAGAAGTGGGGAGCTCAGCATACTCTATCAAGAACATTGTTCATACTTCTTAGCTCCCTGAAAGTCAAGACAAACAATAAAAGTCCAAAAGTTACTCTTTAATTTTAATTCTGTGTTGTTATGCTCTTATCAAGAACATTGAATGGATATAATTTAGAATAAAATCACTTGCATTCCTTGAAAGATATCATGGGAGGCAACAATCCACAGTAGGAGGAGATCTGTATTATGACTAACCTTACTGTGTTCATATAAACAATTATGTTATTTTCAGTATTTATATTAGTAATGACTGTTATGCAGAAGATGGCTGGTTTGTCTTTTCACTAACAACTCTTTAAAGAAGAAGGATTAAGCTGTAAAATCTGACAAGTTAACTATCATGCGGAACTAATGAAAGGCTTCTCTGCACTTGTCCTCAGAAAACGAAAAGCTGAAAAAAAGCCTTGAATTATTTAAAGGGTGCCAAGTTTTCCAGCAACTATTAAAAACAAAACAGGCAAGTCCTCCATATAATCCTACATGCTGCCACTCAATATCAAGCAGTGATTATTTTTCCACTGAAAGGACCTCTGAGGTATAAAAGCTAAGCACACAGTTTTCAATTGTCTTAACCTTTCCCCTTTGACAACTGTACCATTATTTGGGTTCTTACATTAAAATTTTTACCTCTCCAAATGAAAAATTCTTACCTTGAATACTAATTAATACCTGCTTATTGTTTTCCCCATGAATTAGATTACTACAAGAAGCCTACACTACTACTGCTAAAGATACAGCACAAGCATCCTTGTTTGCTCAATTTAGAACAGCAAGTTAGTATTTCAGCCTCATGTAAACTATGCTTTCTGTGCATACTAACAAGGCAGAGTTTCTTGCCAAAAGCAAACATTAGATCATACTTATAACAACATAAACAGAATATCTTTAGCTACATTACTTGAGAAGCATGTGGGCTGAAGAATTCTCAGTTTAGAAAACTAGGCAGGCAGTTTCTCGTACACCTTTCAAATTCAAAGATGTGCTGTGTACCTACTTAGCAAAGGACAGAAGTGTACCAACAGAATCATCCCAACTCTTCATGATAGGTACACATGTAATAAAGAATTTCTTTACAAAAAAAAATCATAAATCCTCTCACAGTACAAAAGGAGACTAAGTACTCCTTAAAACTTAACAGGTTTGGATAATTTCAGGTTTGAATTCAACCTTCTTTTCAAAAAGTAAGTAAACAAAGTTTGTGGTAGTTGTGAGGGCTTTCCAAGCCAGCCTGACATCTCCACAGTACTATACATTCTGTTCTACTTTCACATGCCTTTCTGCCCCCACACCAGACCACCTGTATTCCATGGGAGTCCTCAGGGTCAGTTTTATGGCATCATCAACACCACTGCATACAAGGACCTCCCCAGCTGCCCACACCAACAACTGCTTAGGATAGTTTTATACTACTCACGGCCTTTCATCCATAGGAAAAGAGTCTGAGGAGCAATGAGGATGACCCTGCTAGTCTGGCTTTCTAGTAGAGAACTTCAGTTAAGCTGTGCTGGAGTGTTACTGTGTAGTGGAAAAACTCTTCTGAGTTAACACACATTAAGCCATAAGTAGCAGCACGTGGAGCCAGAAAACTCAGTTATGAAGCCCAGGACTATCATTCAGTAACATTTATTTTATGTGAACAGGCAACGTGATTACTATGCAGAAACAACTCCATTCTTCCCAACTGCCTAGGTGAACAAGGATTTTATCCAGTAGACAAGAAGCAAGATCCAATCACTAAATGTTGAAATGAGAAAAATACAAATGGAATTAACTATGAGGATAATTACTCACTGTAACAGCTCACTAGGAAGACAGTAAATTCATCACCGCTTTAAGTCTTAAATTAGAAATATACTCCATCTTAGTTTAACACATACATTCAACAACTGCAGAACAGGCAGCACAAGTGCAGCTACCAGGGCATGCTGAGCTGCCTGCCTCTTCCTGAGCACATACACAAACGAGAGCTGTTGTCACCTCCTCTCTGCTGCCACAGTGACACAGAGGCAAAACGTACTACCAAACTGCTGATTAAACCCTGCCTGGTTTCAGTGCAGACTTATTTCATAATTACTAGGCTTAACACAGAGGCTAGTGTTGTACAGCCAAAACAGCCTTAACATAAATTTTTCTTCAGCATCCATAACATTTCTGAATGTGGCCCTAGGGCTGGGATGCACTTCCAGTGAGAAAACCTTAGCAGTACAGTATGCTGAAGCACTTTACATAGCCATTCACACAGGCTGTTACCTCGCCTGGTGCTGCTCTGCGAAGCTGCACCGTAAGAGTGACACATGAATAACTTCCAAGCAGAGCAGCTCATTATTAATGCAAACTATTCTGAAGGCAAAAGCAAAACAGCATTTGGCAGCAAGACCACTGCCATTAAGACATTTGCCTGCAAACCTCAAAGTGATTTCTGAAGTACCCAACTGACTTCTCTGTCTCGGTTTCTTTCCTGTCCACTAATCATAAAAGTAATTTTGGGTGCATTTCCTGAAATTATAGGTTTTGCTAATAGTGAGTTGCAATTTTACCAGATGGCTGGCGTCAGCTTCTGGCAAAATGGTAGCATGATTTCTTGGACTAAAACTACAACTCAAATGCTGCTGAAATGCAGCACAAACAAGCAGACACACAGAAGAGCAGAGACATCAAAAAACAAAAAAAAGTCATTTAGAACACAGGGCACAAAAGATGGACCAAAGAAGGTCATCTTTAACTGAAGTGGGCTAACAGACCTTGAGAACAAATAGCAGCAAAATTTAGTTGAATTCAAAATTAATTTAGTTATATGGAAACAGGAGGAAGGGCAGGAAATCAACACCAAGTACCAAATTGTCCCCTACCTCAGAGCTGTTTGAGAAAAGAGTTCTCTAATGTGGAACAACAACACACAAACAGATGGGAACATACATACCCTTTACACTGAAAAGCATTCCAGTGGTTAAAAAAGAAGACGATAGCAGGATTAAAGCTGAGAAAAGTGAGAATCAACAACTCTGACTACTACTAAAGAACGTTTTTCTTTGAGTGATTAAAAGCAGTTGAAGTAAATAGTCCTTTTTCAAACAGCTCTTATACCACCTCTAATAAGCAAGAATAATCAACTCCCTTTACTCCCAAGAAGCTTCAATGCACAGAACAGTATTTTCAAGCCTCTTAATAATGACTAATGAAGTAAAGGAGAAGCAATGCAGGTTATGCCATGAGAAGTCCAACCTCACTATTCTGTTCAGTTGCAGGCTTCTGCATCAGACTAACCTCCTAGAAATTATTATAAGGTTATGGTAAAAATTAAGAATATTCTACAAAGACTAAATAGCCATCCCCCAATTTGAACTCTACAATTTTTTATATTATTCTAAGCATAGATGATGAGAAACAACAGAAGAAGAATTAAACCCCCAAGTCTTTCCAAGTTATCAACAACAAATTTTACCTCAAGATCCACAATGGACAATGCTTATTCCACAGTACTGCCCAAAATTTTTATTTTAATTTCCTGTTTTCAGTTGCCCATTCTTCAAAAACATCTGAAGGACAACGCCAACAATATCCTGTGTGCATTGGGAAGAGCATTGCCAGCAGGGGAAGGGAGGTGGTCCTGCCCCTCTACTCAGCCCCGGCGAGGCCACCTGGAGTGTTGTGTCCAGTTCTGGGCTCCTCAGGACAAGAGACATGGAGCTCCTGGAACAGGTCCAGTGGAGGGGAACAAAGACAGTGAAGGGACTGGAGCATCTCTCTTATGAGGAAAGGCTGAGGGAGCTGGGCCTGTTCAGCCTTGAGATGAGATGATTGAGATGTCTGTCAGTATCTGAAGGGAGGGTGTCAGAGGATGGAGCCAGGCTCTGCTCAGTGGTGCTGAGCAATAGGACAGGAGCCAATGGGCAGAACCTGATGCACAGGAAGTTCTACCTGAACAACAGGAAGAACTTCTCTACTGTGCAGGTGACCACGCACCGGAATGGAGGGTCCAGAGAGGTTGTGGAGTCTCCCTCACTGGAGATACTGAAGAACTGTCTGGACACAATCCTGTGCCATGTGCTCTAGGATGGCCCTGCTTGAGCAGGGAGGCTGGACCAGGTGACCCACTGTGGTCCCTTCCAGCCTTACCCATTCTGTGATTCAGCTATCATGTAGTCCTATATGCTAGGAAAAAAAAAAAGTAGTTCTTTCAGTATTGCTAAAGCAGATCGGAGTAAAAGGCTGTAATAGAATATAGACAAAACCATTTCTTATTTGTGTTTTATTCACCAGTTTAAACCAAATTTCTGACATAAGGAAAGGTAGCTGGGGTCACATTGGGGTAGAAAACATGCCTCATGCAAGCAACACAAGATATGAACACTGGTGTATTTTACCATTTTGGTGGGGAAAACTACAGCTCAGCCTTATTCCTATGAGGTTGCTCTAAAAGAACAAGGAGCAATATATATATATTTTTGAAGAAAATATCTATCTGTCCACAGTCCCAATTCATATCTTATAAAATGTTCAGCCGTGACAGTTAAATCAGATTTTTGCAGCATCCTCTGAGCAATACTGTCTGCATTCTGAATGCCATACTTTCAAAGATGAACTCTAAATTATGTACTTTCTTCCAGAGCTAGTCAATGAATGTGTTAAATGCCTTTGCATCAGCATCTGATAAGGAAAAGCCTTTGATCTGCACTTCTTTACTTTTAATAAAAGCAAGAAATACAAAGAGAAACATAAAGGCAGCATTTACCAGACTTGCTGAAATACTCTGGTTTGTCTGCATTTTCAACATCTTCATCAGTAGAAAGACATAAGAAAAACAAGGTCACATACTACCAGAACACAGCAGAACACATTCCTTTTTCTGGTGTCTAATTTAAAAGAAAAAAAAATTCCAAACCAATTACAGTCTCCACATGGTATTAAAAAAACAGTAAATGCCTTCTCATTAACCTCACATCTCCAGAACACTGCCTAGCACACATTGGTTCCTAAGTGTTATGTTCTCTGTGTCACAGAGAAGCTTTATGGCACTAGATTTAAAATCTGACCTTGCAGAACAACAAGGCACTTGCTGACAAACAGCATGAGTGAGTGCCAGGTTTGAAGGAAGACGATATCCCAGCCTGTCTAAAAGAATCTGGCCCTGGCCCAAACAGACTCTTAGCAGGCTCCACTGGAGAAATGGAAATGGTTGCAATTATTGTTATTGATTTAATGCCCTTAAAATGGCTCTCTGAGAATCTTATTTCAGTAACTGATTAAGCAGTATGATTCAGCAGCAGGGCATCTGCTAACAACCTACAGAAACATAGATTTCTTCGTTCAAGCCATTTCTGGGACCAGGAAAGTAAGTTTTTGTATTTGCATGTCCAGAGGTAGATAAGAATGTAAGGTGGCCTACAATATTTATGTCAGGCAGGCATTCAAACTTTCTTTCCAATTCTACAAAGCCATAAACTCTATATCCCGTTTCTGCTCTACAATACATTCCCAGTAGGAAAGATGGTGTGACTACAAGCAGTAAAGAGAGCTGTGTTCAGTGCAGAAAAGCACTGACCACATATACAGTTAACAAATATAAATTATTTACCTGAACTACCAAATAAAAGAGATACTGATGCAGACAAATATAAACAAACTTAAAATCAGAAATTGGGATCACTATTTGAATGGATGAAAAACAGATTACAGAGATTCTTTTCAGTGACTAATGTCATTTAAGATGCTGTTACTGTTATCCTGTCACAGGATATTTCCAGTGAAGCTTCACCAAAATCAACTGAGCCCCCTAACCCATTCCAGAAAAAAAATACTCAAATCAAATTTATCTCACCAGTTTCCTCTAACATATATGATGTTGCTAGCACTGGGTTAAGCAGGACAGATATGAATTGTTTTAAGGACAGCAGATCTTACACCTTTCAGCAGAGATGGGTAATGACCAATTAACATCTTACAGCACCGCAAAATAAACACCTACCCATAAACTTGAAGCTGTACTCTTCAGTAAAAGCAAGGCATGCTCTACTGCTAGCATCATGGATCTAAACTCAACTACTGCCAGGAGTCTCACCAACCCACCAGTCTGCCACAGCTGGTGTAATTTCTCACGCCTATGTGGAAAGAGGCATGCAGGGCTCGGACAGTTTCTTTCCAACAATGAGCCCATCACACAATGGCAGCTGCTAAGAGGAACAGCCCCCCATGTCACTGCCTTGATCCACCTTTACTGTAGCTAATCCACGTTCCTGATTTTTCAAGACCCCTGTAGGTGAAGAGCAGCCTCTATCTTTCCCAGACAGTGCCAAGCAGCGTCGGCTGTACTGATCAAACAGAGACTGCACCACTTCCCATCCAAACCTGGTGTCTGCCCTCGCTGCTACATCAGGTGTACCGTGTTTCACAAAGGTCAGTTGCTGTGACACACAGCTGCCTTATGGATACTGGAGACCAGCGTGTGTTGGAAGCAAGTAGATGAAGTTGCTCAGGTCCTAGTGAAGTACTGATACTCAGAAGGAGAAGTTTGCTAGATTGCTGGTAACAGGTGGAAATCCAAAGCAGCTGAGATGGTACTATCTGTGAGACAAAATGGTTTGTCTCCTAAGTGCCCACAAGAACCCACAACACAATAGGCAAGAGAAAAGTCAAACCTTGTTGACATGAAAGAACAGAGCTCTAGATGCACTGAACACACAAAGCACATTGTTGGGTTGGTTGTTTATTTTCTAACCTAGAAAAGCTGTTAAAAACCAGAATTCATAAAATAACTGATTTGATGCAAATTTTGAGGCCATTATCCAGCTAATTCAGAATGTTGTTTTATCACTACTATGTAAGAGTGATGTGTGGAACAGTCCAGCTGCAAACAGTTGCAATTCACTCCAACTGTTTCTACTGACAGAATGCCAAATTGGATGACTTTCTGAATAATACATTGGTTGTTGATAGCAACAGCACCATCAAACACAGGGCATTTATATTTGTTCTTACTGGAAAACCTGGCTGATTAGGTTATGTCCTATGACATAGCTTGAAGCCTGCAAAATGGACTTTACAGTAACTTTCTCACTGCAGCAGCCCAAAAAGGCTTTTAGTAACTGAAAGGCTCTCTCACTAAATAGCTCAATTTTTCAAAAGGTCCAATCCTTCACTGAGGAAAACAGAATATAGTACACACAATGTGAAGTTCAAGTCATCCCTCACAGCCTTCATGTCTATTTTAATTTTTCTTATAATCTACACATGGGCCTCCATGTTCTCAACATGCATGGATGATTCACAAATGGTACCATTCTGTCTGAAGCTTGAAGTCACTTTTTAGTCACCAAGACATAAAAGTCAGCTATTTGCTCAACTGAAGCAATGATTAGGTATGCAGTATAAAACGGTACAAAAAATACAGCTGAACTTTTTAAAGTATTTACATTTCCATTCCAATCATCTCAACACCTGGGAAATATCTAGCACACCAATTTTCTTTCTTTCTTCAGTAAGAATCCTGGCAAGAAACTAGGCTCTAAGAAATCCTTTCATTTCCTGGTGAATTCCTCATAGATTTTGATCAAACCCTAGCAAGAACATATTTTCTACTTGTAATAGTGCAGGGTTTATGTACTGAAATCCATTCTGACAGAGCTCAGAGCCATTCTCAAAGGTATCGCAGTTAACTTGGGGTAATGGCACCAATGGGGTCTACAGATCCGCAGTGAGTAGGTCAAGTATGTGTTTCCAAGATATCTCTCATCTTCATGGGTGGGCGTTGACCTGAAACCCCCAAGCTCTTTTAGGCACTTCTGGTACATTTTTTCAATATGTTAAACAACTACTTTGACACTGAAGGTACCAACTGTTTCAGGAACGTGGCTGTTCTCAGCAGCAGCTCCTGCACTCAGTGTTCACTTCCCTGTTGAAGAACTGACCATTTTAAAAATACTGATCAGTGTAAATTTATTGTGGTTCTTCTTGGAACTTCTGGCCCAAAGCCACATCTCACAGACTACCCAATTAGTCATGTAATCCTTGATTTTTGAGTCGCAGGAGTGTGGGGAGAGAGTGAAGAAAGCCTGCTGCACATCTGGCTTGGAGTTGAAACTGTCACAGAGAGCAACATCTGCCACTCTCAGCTGTAGGGCTCACCAGAAAACACAATCTGAAATCAACAGATATGGACCTGTTTTAAAGGACTTGTTACAAGTGGACAAGAGGTGGAAACCTAAAAGTCTGATCCCAAGTCTATTCAGTCCCAGGTGATAAATTTACAAAACATTGACTTTTTCTGATGAGTCCTAAACATCTGGAAAATGTCACAGTAGCAGGACAGCAGGCTGGGCATTACCAGGTCTTTCTGTCACTGGTGAAGGAATAGAGATTGGATGATGAGTGCTCCATCATTTATACCCCAGCATGGAGCTATACCAAGCAGCTCAGACGCAGGCACCATCCCTCAGCAACAAATGGTTGACTTCGTGGAGATCACATCATCAAAGCATGAGATTTCTATGAGATTGCATAGAAATTCTTAGCCATGCAACAGAGAAAAATGGAAGAAATCTTCAGCAGATTTTCTAGCAGGACTTTTTCTAAATATAAAAGATCAACTTCAGAAGTGTGACAGCAGTTTTTTAGCAGACACTTTTGAAAAATCATTTAGTTGGTCTTTTTCCTTTGTAGTTGTGTGCATACAGTTCCAGTGGAAACTGAAATATTAATTGAACTTTTTATACCTAGAGATATACAAGAACTAAAACAAGCATCATAGGGAAACCCTAGATCATTGAATTAGATAAAATTGCAACAAAGCAGTCATATATTATGTTTAAAATAGGTAAGGACTAGCAGCTAATAGAAAACAAGTGCTCAGCATGCACCCCAGCATGCTTATTCTGCACAAGATTTATTTTGCTTTCCAAGCACACTTCCTGACACATTAAAATAAGCTATTTAAAGGTACTTCTGGAAAGAATAGGAGTGTAGACATACATGCATACACTCTTTCTGAGGCATAGGCTCAGGCTCCCACACCCAACCTGCTTATCCCTGCATCCAACCAGATCTCCTGGCGTACCTGCGCACATAAGCATCACTAATCCGCCTCAGTCAGAATGAGCCAGGTTAGCTTACAAGTTTAAAGTCTCAGCTAAGCAGATTCGTTTTGCCTGAAATAGATTAGGAAGCACTCACACAGGCAGTTCCACACACAGATTAGAGGTGAACAATCTCCCTCAGGGGCACAGGGCAGGCAGCATGCAGCCACAACCTGCAGTTGGCCCAGCTGAACCTGAACACGATGCCCACTATGGCCCAGTCACATTCACCTGGGAAAGTAGTAAGAGCTCACTTCAGATTCATGCTCTGTTCTGTTCCACAGTTTCCCCATGTTGATAAGACCCAGCAAAAGTCAGCCAAGGATCTCAACCATAGTCTTAGGAAGTAGGTGGCATCTACGGCCTACAAAGTTTTATACATAACACACATCTCAGAAATGCTAAGTACCATAGAGGTGATATGTAGAAATGAACTGCTTCCACTTCCCTTATTTAATCAGAGAACAAGCTGCAAATGCAATTAAAATGTAAAATATTTTTCAAGTGACAAAATTATTTTTTTGTTATTTTCTTTGTGATAAACATATGAGGGAAAGAGTACTGGTCAATTGGAATTGCCAGAAAGATCCTATCTCAGTATTCTAATTCATGGGCTTCCTGCTTCTTTAGCAGTCACTTATAAAAGTGAACATCCTGAGAAACCTCGCGAGGACAGATAATCTGAAGGGAGAAGAAAAAAAAAAGTTCATGTCTATATACAGATGGCAAATTTACCACAGAATTTTCTACTTGGACCTAGTGCTTTGCTCCCAACTTTACTCTCAATTCTAAAAAGGAGGTTTTTTTAAACTTCCTTAAGTTCTTCCAATAATCTCAAATTTAACAAAATAGAAGACAAGTCTGCAAATACACTGAAAGCATAAGCAGAGGTATCAACAATCCCATCATCAGTGGGTTCAAGGAGATGTGCTGTGCAAGGGCAGATGTATTCCACAACTGGAACTATAAAAAAGGGTCTTTCTAAAGGTAAATGTTTTAGTGGTTTTTCAACCACTATGTTGCATTCACATGTGCCTGCTTATGTTCTGCTACCACTTCTTGTTACTCACATCTCCAAGAAGGTCTGAGAGAAAAATTTTTGCTCTAGCATTTTTTTTAATCTACAAGAAGAAAGCAAAGCAATCAGGGAGAACCTTGGATGCAGACATGTAGACAGGACTGCTACACTGTTCAGGTTGATGGCAGAGCATGCTTCAAGGAATGGAACATCATCAAGAACGTTCCTACCTTTTTGGTTTGTTTGGGTTTTTTGGTGTTTGTCTTTTCATTTGTTTTCTTTTTTAGCAGATCATAGATGCATGGAAGAGATTAGAAGGTAGAAGAATTAGGAATTTTTATCTACAAAATGCAGTAATATTGTAAAGGAGTACATGCCGGTCTTACCAAATCCTCATCAATAAGCAACAAAAGATCACAGCTGAAACAGCTGAATGTAGAAACAGCTACAGACTTCTAATATTCACAGAAGTGGTAATAAAATAGAAGAAATAAAATGCCAACTGAATCTTTTCTGTTCTGGTAGCAGCAGTGCCATATGCTATTTCAAGAGTGACCTGGAATCATCCAGCCATTAACACAAAACCCTCAAAAATCAACACTTGCCAATAATGTGTTCATTTGTATTTTATAAAATACTTATAAAACTTTAGAAGATGCAACGAGAGTCAAAAATACCTGGAGAGAAGTTTCTTTGTTTTGAAAAGCATCTGCAGCTGGATTTGAGCATTCAGTTATTTGCTTCTGTAGTGACCACACACTCAGTGACTGTATGCTTCAGTAGTAATGAACAACAGCAGGGATAGTGAAACATGGTAACAAAGTAGTCTGTAAAAGCTCCACCTTAACTCTTAAAAGAAAATCCAAAGAAAGAAGGACATATCTTTCCAAGTGCTAACATATCCTAAAAAAGGCTGTAGGAAATGATTCTATTCCTGCTTGTTCACTTATTACCTCTATCCTGTTCACTGTATTTTCCCCATGACTGAAATGCTCAGTGCTGCTCCCACCTCAGTGCATTTCTGAAAGTCTATTCAAGTCTTTTGGATCTGCAGAAGTAAAACTTCCCCAGATTTTGTTTTTTAATATGCACATTATCACCTCCAAATTAGTTACCAGTAACCTTCATGCCCAGTACATAAACATGAAATCCTAAAGCAGGTGTTTTCATTTGTCCTTCACAGGGAAAGTCCTTTCTCCAAGTACAGGTTTGACAAGTATCAACCAGGACCTCTAACTATCAATACATGCATTCCTTTCCAGAAGGAAAGAGCCAAGTGGCTCTCATACAGTGGAGTCCATCATTTATACTGTCTAAAGAACAGAATTTGCTCAACAGAATTCACAAATCTCAGATCAAGGAGAGAAGATATACATTTAGCTGCTTGCAATGGGATTGATATGCTGCTTATTAGTTCACCCACTACTGTTCAAGAAAATTAAAAGCAGCAACACAGGAAAGTGGGACTAGATGAGATCACAGAAAAATCGTGTTTTGAAAAGAAATTGCAAGGTGAAGTTCGAAGCTGTGTATCACAACAGAGAATATTCCAAGTACATGTGGCAGTGTAAAACTAGAAGTGAACTAAGTAAAAGGGGATAGCAAGGGGAAAAAACGTGAAGAGCAGAATAAATTATACAGCGTAAGGTCTTAGAGGAATTATAGATAATTCATTACTAGATACAGAGTAAACAGGATCAGATCTGTTCAGCGCCTGTAGGCAAGAAAGTGCATTATTGATTTACTGTATTATGCAAGGCTTGGAGAAAGACGACTCAGGAGTAAGTGTTCCAGCATATCAGTTTTTATATTTAGTAACAGCTGAAACAAGCAGAAATGGACACTTCATAACATTAGTACTAGGTTGTTTATTTTATGCTTCAAGATAAATTGGCTTTGTGCACCAAGAAGAGGAAAACTGTCATAAAGGCCAAGAACTCAATTCCTTAATGTAATAATATTTAAAGCTTCTCTAACAATGGAGATGAGTCCAACCAGCATTGTCCTTGCAGCATACTATCATTATTGTTAGGACAAGAATTACATAAAGGAAACTAACAAGTAAGATGTTAAACCAGTCAGCCAGTGAAGTTCACTAACCAGACTAACTAATGTCTAAAGTAGCTGAAGTGTTTATAAGGAAGTATTTTCAAAGAGTGCTCATCTCTCTAAACTCCTTTTAACTGACATACCCAACACAGGCTGGTGTAAACCTGTATATGATCCTGAAATGTACAGGTTGCTAAAGCTCAACTCAAGTTTCACATCATGTGAAAGCTGCAGAAGTCTATTTACCTTTGCATAGCACTTTTTGCCAAGTCATTTAGAGCTGATACAACAGATCAACAACAGGATCCAAGGAGAGTTATTGATGAAATAAATGAGCAAAAGCAAATTCAAAGTAGAAGACTACAAACAACAGGCACTCTCATTGTGACTAGTAGAGACAAAAAACATTACCTTTGGACAGCAATCAATTTTACAGAATTAAAAAACGGAAAATACCAAAATTATGTCTTTTTTTTATTATAACAAGAAAATGCAAAGACTGTACTACAATTCTTGCATGAAAATGAAATAAAATGTTCTACTTGTGAAAGCTTTTGCCTGATATCAGAAGCTGTTTGTCAGTCTTCAATACAATCACTAATATAAACCAAATAAAGAGACAAATGTCTTCATGTATTAACAGTACTTGCCAATATTTATAGTCATAGAAAGTTTTAAATATGGAAAATAATGGACTCATGGTTGTAGGAATATCAATCCTGCCATTGTGATAGATGGCCTGTCAAGATACAATAATCACTGTACACTTACACATTTAAAAGAAGTCTGAATTTATACAGCAGTGTACCTGCCTTCCTCAGCATCAAGGCTACCTTAGTTGGCCATCTGAGAGCCTGCTTTTTAAAACCAAAAGAGTAATTGCATTCAAACAGCATGAGTAAATGCACAAAATCTGGGGGTTTGTGAATAGAAGTAGCTAAATAAAGTGCAAAAATGCCAGTGTCCTTACTGTTCCCTCCTCAAAAAACTATGCCAACTACAAGTGCAAGTGAAGTTTGACACCATCTGTCACCTAATTACACCTTATATAATATATGTCATCAGGACATTTACTATAGCCATCCCTCTGCAAGTGATGGCACAAGATTTGAGTTGTCAGCTGCCTACATTTTCCTGCTCATGGAACCAGTCACAATCATGTGTGTACAGCTACATGTACTGATACAGGACCTTTTCATACCATGGCTAAAATAAACTAGTAACAGACAGCCAAGGAATTGCCATCACTTCTTTATTTCTCAGCTCTTCCCACAAGCAGGTACTGGTACTATGCACTGTTTTCCATAATTTCCACGCTTAGAATTTTAATTCTGAGACTCAAAGGTCAGCTACACACATTGGAATAGCGTCCGTTTCACTGAGTATGTGGAAATCTAGCACACACAAGAAATTTTGAAAGTGTGATTTCTACATGAGCAGACAAGAGAGGACAATTAAGAGTTTGTTCCTTAAGTTACAAGAATCTGATGGATTCTTGACTGGATTTTAGCATTTCTGCAACTCGCTATTTCACAAACAGCCACTCTGTGCACTAGTTGTGATGCAACAACTAAGGTCCAAGATTTGTCTTCCTGTGCTTAGAGCAATCAAACCTCCTGCCATAAAACAAGCTAGTATCTAATATATTAATACACATTTTACACCTCTGCACTCTCAGAACAGGGTTGATGGCTAGTTTTCCTTTGGTGGTAGTGAGGAAATTGTTTGGGGATTTTTTTAGATGCCATGGGATCATAAAGGATCTGAAACATTCCATAACCCAAGTGATTTTTGCTACCTTTGTGGGGTCATCGAGTCAATATAACAGCTCAGAACCATTAACCGTAGTTTCCAACAAAAATCACTACTTCTTTGCCTACATTTTTTCACAGATAGAAGGCTCCTATTTTACTTTATTTACAAAATTAAAGGTCCACAAGAAACTTGAAAGTGCAGTACTACTGGGAGGAAAAAATAATTAATGTAACCATACTAGCAATACAGACTAGTGATAAGATTCATGTTATGTGTTGCATAAAACAGGTTTGAGGAAGATTTTGACAGTGAAACACATAAAAATTCATTATGTTCTTCATAAGGAAGGATGCCTCTTCTGTAAGTTTGTCCCCGGTGGAAGGTATGGTCACCAAATGGCCAGACACTTCTCAGTCTGGAAAAAATTAACTCCACATTTCTAGCAAGAATCAACCTGGAAGGTGGGTTGGTTTTTTTTTCTCCTCAGAGTAACAAATATCCTTATGTGCAGCTTTATTATTTTCTCTTGGAATTCAATGCATTTAGAAACTCCACTAAGATAGAGTACAGCACCTACATGTTAATTACTCCTTCTTCTGAAGGAAAAAGTGCCAAATATGCAAAATATTAACCAAGATATACAAAGTACATAAAAATCAACCTGTGTATAGGCTTCAGTGCACCCATTTGATCCTAAGAAATTTTTTATGAGAAATTTAAAAGGCAGTGTGTATGTACACATAAGCAAGACTAAAAAAAATCTTGGTTACAACAATGAAGCAAAGAACTTCTCAGACCAATAAAACTTTCAAAACTTAATCAGTTTGTAACTGCCAGTGGTTGCTGCTTTCTTGAGCTCCCAAACAAAAATGGACACCAAACCAACTGCAACTAAATATATAGACACATACAGATATTTAAAGTTATCTATTAAAATAAATAGATAAATAAAATTGAGCACCAAACATACATAAGCAGCAGGTAGAATTTATCCATATTATTCCCTTGATATAGGCTAAGTGGTTTGCCAGTTCATGTTTTCTTTCAAATTCAGCTGGTTCATCACACTAACTGTGATGCTCTGCACTAACTTAGCAACGTGCATCATTTGCACATTTTAACATCTTGAATTGCTCATGATACGCAAGGGATCTTTCTAAGTAGAAAAAATAATTAATGACCAATCTTCCACCTGTAAACCACCACTCAAAATTAGGGGTTGTTGTACCTTTAAGATAAATAAATTACAGAACTCCTTTCCCAGCTCCTGCACTTATCCTTCAGTCCACATTGTCTAGCTGTTTCCTTTCTTCCTCAATTTATGCCACTTAACCAAAACCTGCCCAAGAAAAATATTTTGTTGTCACTGCAGATACTGTGAGAAATAGCTGTAGCTGTGGGTGGAAAGCAGATGGAAAATGCTTTGGTATACATTAGTTATGACATGTTCAGGAAGTCTCTTCTACTCTCCATCCTGAATTGTGAGTATGGGCATAGGCATTTAGAGGAAGGAAAGGTGTAATCTGCATCCTCTGGGGAGACTGGGGGCAGGGAGAGGCACAAACTGACTATTACTGACAACTATGCATCTGGGAGGCAGCACAGTAGGAAATGGAAAGCAAACAATGGAAGTGACCAGGCAAGCAGATGGAGCCAAAAAGCTTGGGGGAAAAAAATAATCAAGTGACAGCTGCATTAGTTGGCATACGGTTCCCAACCATTGGCAAAGACACTGCACATGTACTTGTGAAGATGTGGCACAAAAGAAACTGAAGCAATAAGGGCCAAGAGGCAACAGCAACCATTTTGTTAAATGTGTTAAAAAGGTAGGAAACAGTTCTGATTTTTATCCCAAGTCCAGATGAGAGAATTTCTGCAAGTCACTATCTTTCTTGTGCCTTATTTCTCCAGTTACATGAAATGGGGATCACGTTTTTAAGGTACCTGGAATACTCCTACAAACGTTTTGCCATGCTGCAGTCACTTAAAACTTTTCTCTGTGCTTTTCTCACAAAGAAAATACTATGTGGAGAAAATGTGACTTAGTGTAAAACTGCTGAATATACTCTGAGGAGATTTGGTTTCCATGCTCAGATTTGCCAGGGGCCTGAAGAAAAACCTTCATCCTTTTCATTTTCAGAGTCTGTTTCCCCATTTATAAAGTGATGTTTATTACACATACTTCCCTGAAAAAGAGCTTTGAAAAAGTGAAAGGTAAACAAAGGACCAAAAATGTCATTACTCTGTGAACCCAACTTCTTCCTGCATTACAACAGTCTCACACTCCAATTTTTGCCCTCAGGGTCCATCAACATGCCCACAGAATGTAAACAAGGTGTATTTATACATGTTTTCTAGGTTGCTCTATGCAATGGTATGTATGTATATTTCATAGCAAACTGCTTTATCTTAGCAACAAACAGGTGAAAGAGTGATTCTGTCAGAGGCCTGCCCAGCAAAGTCAGCTATGCTGAACTTAACCGTGATAGCAAGTTCCTGTGAAATCCAGACTTGCATCTGCAGCAATGTAGCGTAGCTGTGCTTTGAACTCTGACAACTCTTGACTCTTTAAATTTAGGTTTTTTGAGCATTACATCTCTTCCTTCTTCTTTTCACTTTTTGTACTCATTGACAGTTGAGTGTGCTGGTTGCATGTTTGTTTTTCCTCTAGCATCTTCCCATCCCAGGAGGGCCTGGTGACCAGGCTGACACCTATCCACAAACCACAAACAAAGCAAAAAAAAAAAAAAAAAAAAAAAAAAAAAAAAAAAAAAAAAAAGTTTTTTT
>VZRS01007132.1:236819-280958 GCA_013398055.1 Ifrita kowaldi
AAAAAAAAAAAAAAGAAAAAAAAAAAAAAAAGGAACGTTTCTCAAAAAAAAGTCAGCCAGTCTCATCAGCAAGTAATACCTTGCATATAAAAAACAGGTACGTTTTTCCCTCTGCTCCTCTTTGCAAAGTAAGCTGCTTCGAAAAGACAGGCAGCTGTCTAAGAGAGGAGCAAATTCAGGGATGGCAATCTCTCCAAACTGCTTGCTGACTACTCCTTCGCTGGCTCCTGTCACTTCCAGCCTGTGTTGCCCTCCCCAGCAGCGCAGCCTATCCAGCCTGGGCCGCGGCCAGAGGAGGCTGTGCCAGCCCAGAGCCGCGTGCCCCACCCCGCGCTCGCCCACGGACCCGCCACGGCCACGGCACAGAGCAGGTGCCTGCCTGCCTGCCTGCCTGCACACCTTTGGGGCTGCCAACCTGCTGAAATGCCTCTGCTGGAAAAGGACCTTCCAATTACACAGGGCACTGACGACGTTTGACTGCTACACTCCCAGGCTGACTACTTGGAGCATCTGGGAAAAGGGGAAAAAGTCTTCTTGGAAAGTCAGAATGCATGAGAAAAATGCTACTCAGGTCTACCAGATCCTGAAATAAAAATGGTTGCTACAAAGCTACCCGAGTGAGAACAACATCAGGAAAAGCCAACACAAATTTAAACCCAGGAAGAAAGAAGCATGAAAGGATTTGTAGTAGAATGTCCAAAGGTACCACAACCAAATCTCAAAGCAAGTTAGAGGCAGATTGTGTAAGCAGCTTTAATAAAGTCTTCAAGGAGCTCTTTGCTCTGAGAAAAACAAAAAATGCAAAACTAATTCAAACGAGCAGTGAGACATAAACAGATCTCCTAACCTTTAAAAAGAAGTATACTCAGCTCAAAATACAACACTGAATACCCCCCAAATTGAACACACAAAAATAACTTACTGCTGGAAAAATTTTCTTGTTTGCAAGAGATAATGATGCAGTAACTATATACTTTTTGCCTTTTCATAGGGAAAAAAAATGCAAATAATATTGTAAAAAGCTCATTTTAATTGGTTTAAGATGGTATGGTATGCAATACTATTCTTGAAAGTAGAAGGTCTCACATTAACACAACTGCTTAACCTGATTATGGGATAATCTGACTTGAAATAATTGTTACTTGCATTTATAGAGCTATCAGTGCTTGTTCAATAGCATCCTTTTTAGCAAAAGGTTAAGAAAAATACAAGTGATGGGAAAGCAGCTGAAAAGAACTTCTCAATTTCACAATGCATTGAAAGCCTAATTTCTCTCTTGCTCTCTCCCCTCCCCTTTATTCTCTCTCTCTTCCCCCCTCCCTTTCCTTGGTTTAAAGCTGAACTGAGCCTCTCCCTTCACCTTGCTCTGCCCTTTTTATATTTATGTTCCTATTTAATCGATTTCCAGTAGTACCTATATACAAGCATGCACAACAAATTGAACAGTAAAAAAAAACCTTCCATAGATAAAGACTACAGATGCAAACAAGCAAAATAATGCAGCAACCTTTTACTCGCCTGCTGGAGGTACTGTCTGCTGCACAGAATTTTAAATCCTCATCTGCAGATGCAATTGAGCTGGCATTGCCAAGGACTTTGCTCTTCCCGTGCTGATTCTACATGGCTATTCAACGAAAGAGCACCTTATATAGAACATTTAAAGTAATATCAGGTGAAATTACTTAAATGTCTTGAAAGGAACCAACTTCCAAAAAAAGCAGCTATAGCTCTGACCAGCCACATTTCAGAGATATCTCAGACACATTACTGAAGAAAGTCTTATTGCTGATGCATGCTTGCCAGCAATGTGCAGGATGTGGAAGCAGAGAGAGCTAATGAAAAAAATTAATACACAGATTTAAAGTGCAAGGATCATGCTCCAATGCTCAACACTTCACATGCCCTGCACACCACAAAAATCTCTTTACAGAACAATCTACTGTTTATAGGGCTAAGAAAATGTTGAAAGCAGCCCCCACATCCCCTTGCTTCAAATCCTGGTCTCTCAGTAGACTACAGATCAGTTCTTACACAAGTGTTCCTACTGTACCTGTATTTCTGATATAGAGTCTAGCCTTTTCCCTTGGCAGTATGTAGTTAAGGATTACACAGACATACTTCTTAACAAGAAATAGACTAAAGGAAAGCATCAATATTTGGGATAATGGTTTCAAGCCTAATAGGGTTAGGAAGTACAAGGGTACTTCACTAGAATTTGTATTACTCTGGGTAGAGAGGAAGCGCCAGCAGTGCAGCCTGCTATTTATTATTTATGAATCCTTCTCCTCCTCAAGTCAGCTTCCTTAATGTACTATTGATCCCCTGGCGCATGCAGATAGAGCCAGTGACTGACAGCCACAGCTTCATAGAAGAAGTATCTGCAACATAAATTAATATCTTTAAGAATATCAAAGTAATTTTACTGGGGGGGGTGGTGGTTTCTATCTATGGACAGCAGAATTGAAGTCCTACTCATAGTGACATAGTCAATAGAGGAACAAACTTTTTCCTCTCACCAAAAGCATCCTACAGTGCCACTTAAAACATGAAGACAGATTTGCTTAAATTTTACATTGGTGTTACCACTATATCCTGTTTATTTTATTTTTCTTGTTTCTGATCAGTAAAACTTTAATTTAAACTTTATTCCCTATGTTTCACCTGAAATTAAAATTGCTTGCTATGAATCTTTTTCTTGCATCTCTAACTACAGTAGTAAATGTGTCATGTTCTCTGTAATACTCATTGAGAGGACAGTCATGAACACAACATCCTCAGAACTGTGGTTACCTTTCAGAATACCAGCAATTTTGATCATTATCTTAGCTCTCATGACTTCCACAAACTTGGTCAAATCCAAACTTTAAAACAGAGCAGGGTTGTTTATGGTTTTAAAGAAACATTTATCATGCTAAATAAAGCTTTCTTGCAATATTCTTCATCACGAGCCACAGACTGTTCCTCTTTAAAGAAAAAAAAATGCTAAGGAGACACGATTTTATGCTAAGCTAAGGCCATGCTCTCCTGTATGCAAAATCTCAATAGGCAAGCAGCCAGACACACTCTTAAGCACTGATGAAATATCACTCGGACACAGAGGGGAAAAGACAGTAGACTATGAAAAGTGTAAGTAAAAATGTGCAGCATAGACATACATATAGAAACAATATATAAATTATGAAATACAGTTACTGAAAAAATAATCAAATACGACTTTGAACTGGTGGAAAGTAGCCTGTAATTAGTAATAAACAATTAGGACAAAACCACTATACTGTCTACAAGACATTTTAAAGTTTAAATGTCTAAACTTATTGCAGAGTTCTAAACATACAACACACCTGATACACAGCAAGATGCTAAAACTGAAAAAAGCCACAGGTTTATTTGTTACGTATTTGGAAAAAAGCAAGAGAATGCAAGAGAAGCTACAACTTCAATGGGTTTAGAAGGATGGAAGATACTTTTCACAACAGTTAAATGAGTTTAAAGGCAACTCTCCAGAAGACAGTTGGAAGCACCAGAGACCCTGGAGCGTGCCACATGACATGGCCAGCTCCCCTGTTCTGTCTGCAGCCAGTGCCGCTGCCTTGGAAAATAAATCCAACATGCACAGCAACCCCCTTGTCAATAACTGGCCAAGAAAAGGCTGCATGCTTCCTTCAAATGAATGGATCTTCTCAAAGTTATGCTCAAATTGTTGCTTAAAAAAAAACAACAAAGAAGCTGTTTTCAATACATACCTAACTTTTAATACAATCAGAATACATTTGTTTGTGCACAGCAAAAAATTACCACAAGATCAGAATGTAGGCTTCTTGAAAGTGAGATGACAGCAATCTGAATGAAGCTTTACAAACCTAATTAAGATAACAGAGGAACTTGTAACGCTATAAACTCAACCTAAGCTATGTTTTTCTTCATAATCCAAAAGCTGCTTCCTATGGGTGCACATAAAAGAACTAGGACTCCTTTCATACACCAGCACAATAGGTATACAGGTAAAAGATAGCTTCTAATTGAAGGTTTGCTCCTGTTAATAAAATCTTTCAAATCCTACATTGGGAGAAGCAGCAAACTACTTTAAAAATTGCATCATCTGCTGAGGTCTCAAGATCGCAACTTAAAGATCTAAAAATGGTCTTCGGGTATTTGAGTTCTCATGTCAGAGATAATAAAACAAAACAGAAATTTAAAAAACACCATCACAACAAATGAGTACACTGCCCCTGCTACAGACAGATTTCAAAGCAGTTAACAGAAGGATGCAAGAAGGCATGTCCAATTTCACCCAAGACACAATGCAACAGAAGTGGTGGTTTTCAGCTTCATCAGCCTTTCTCAAGGCCCCTTCCTTCTCTTTTGGGTGGGGAGAGATGAATGTGTAATCAAACTCAGGCTCATTCTTTCCCCTCTTGCACAAGAGGAATGACAAAAAGAAAAAAAAAAAAAAAGGCATTGAAAAAGACAACTCTTTGTTCCAAAACTGCAATTTGTACAAGCTTATGCAGGATAAACACTGGCTGCACCTTCTAAGGTCCCCATCTCACACCTGACTCCCTTTGTCGATGACAAGTTTTCTAACAAAGTCTTTCTCACTCCATGTGTTCAGCTGCCTTTATTGCAGGCAAGCAAGGAAACAAGCAAGAGAAAAACCCAAAACCAAAACAAACCTTGCAACATCACCAACATTTCTTCGTAACTGAGTGATTCAGTGATTCCTCCAGGCCCTGGTCCTGCCCCTCTAGCTAACTTCCCTCTACTTTGCTCTCCAGAGGAATTATATTTACCTTCTCATCTGGTCTGACTACCGAAGTAAAAAAATCATACCCCTTTAACAATTCCCAGCACCTGCTAAAACGGGAGAACGTCCTTTCTACCATCTTCCAGCAATGTGAGACAATAAAAGGTTTAGTTCACACAGTGAGTACAGTCTAATGAGGGCAATCAGTGTGAGGCTTGTGAGGATGTCTCCTGAGAGAGCAGGAGATGATCCAGTGGCAGATTTCTGAATGCCTCTTCTAGTGGGCTTAAGAACAACAGAATTCATAATTTGGCTTGGGAGCTAAAATCACTTAGCTTGAGTGGTGCTGTTGATAGACACGTGGTTCCTGGCATTAGACAGGAAGCCTACACTTGAGTCATGAACACAGGCAGCAGCAACTGCTCAAACCCAATTAGGTATGGAGCTCTTACAGCTAAATACAAAGACATCTGCACAGGAGCCCTTCCTCTCCTCCAGGAACAGACTTACAGCTTCACTGAGTAGTCTCCACTTTTCCTTCTCTTCTTGCTACTTCCATAAAATCTACACGCAAAAGACAGTTTTCTACACAGCACCAGAAACAGCTGGAGATTATAAACTAATTGAATACAAAACCTCAGCAATCATTCAAGTAAAGAATAAACTCATACTACCATATATTACCTACGCATTTTCAGTTTACTGAAAATAGTACATCATAAGTATTAAAAGTTGTTGAACATATGCACATGTGCCTGTTTCTAACTGATGGTGATTTTCCTCCTTTAGAGTTTTGGGGAGGAGCTTGGGATAAGCATTTAGCTGACTCCCAGATTACAACCCAGCATTGAAATAGTTAATATTTCCCTCAGAGATAACCCTCAGGGCAAGCACTGAACGTTTCTTTCCATCAGAGCTCTTGTTTCAGGCTAGCTGCTTATTTAAGAAGGAAACACTATCAATTTATGCTTGGTACTTCTTTTTTAAGGTGACTTACTTATGAGAGGTACCCCTTTTCAAACAATGACAGTGAAACAAAATCCCACAATACTGTGAAAGAAAACTGACATCTTATGGAAAGAGGGATGCTGCTACAACCCCTTAGCCTGCAATAAATATCAAGAGGAAGCAAGTAGCTTGCCATCTACTGCAAATTTCAGAGCCACCCATTTCCATTACTACTGATGGAGACAAGGATGAGGACAACCAGCTTCTCAGAACAGACACACCATCACCTCTGTCAGGATGGTAAGTTTTCCTCAAGCAGCACAGGATAGCAACCAGGAAATTCCTGCTACACCCTTGGAAGAGAATGCTGCTGGCCTGGTGAGGCTGAAATATGAACCTTTCATGGTTGTTTTCAAACCCTTCATGTAGCATTGCCAGAAGTAACATTGTCCAGACTTCGTGTGTGATCCCTGGTCCCTTTGCTTCCCTAGGGCAAATGGGGAGAGATGAGAAGTAACAGGGACATAATCTTACATTTATGTGTCACGAAAGCCTGATGTTTACAGAATATCAGGAGACTGACTCCACTGCCTCTTCACAGGTGGGTCCTGCTAAGTGACAAGGAAGGTGTGACCACACTCCTTCGCTGTTACTAGAAAAAATACCACATCATCCAATAAGGTGTACTTCTGGGAAGAATGGGCAAAACACAAGAAGTTATCAGTGGCAAAACAGTCAACCATTCCATACAGAAAATATCATGTCAAATCACACCATAAAGCAAGACCTGGAATTCCTTTTGTTCGCTGTAATTTCAAGCAATACTCAGAACTGACAGATTCTTCTCAAAATGCAATTTACTCTCATTCATAATCTAATTTCAAGCAATATTCAGAATTAACAGATTCTTCTCAAGATGCAACTTACTCTCATTCATAATCTAGGTCTCCATAGAGCTGCAGATAGAGGTTAGATTTGTGAAACTCAGTTTTTCAGCAACATTTTTTGAAAATGCAAAAACAAGCAAAAAATAACACACCAAAAGCAAGAGAGACGGAAATTACCCATGTCTGAGTGTGAAAGACAGCAGACCTTCACTTTCTGGTTAAACCAGTAGGAATATTTCAAATAGGAAACCTTACAAGCCCATTTCAAAGTTCAAGAGAGAAGGACGAGAGCCTTATAAAGATCTGTGTTTCCACTATATCTCATGTTAAATCAAGAAACACAACAACAATGGAGTTATTCTAATCCTCTGTGCTCTTCAGGCTGCATGAAACTAGTGAATTGGCCTTTATTGTGCTTGAGACATGAAAAACTCAGAGAAGACTGGCTATTTCAAATAAAAGCTAACAACATTAACATAACCATTATCAAATAACAGATATTTTTTCCCCATTTCTCAACTCTAGCCCCACCTGCAGGCTTACAGTAAGGCAAAATATTTACTATAAATATTACCTTTTGCAATACGCTGTCTGAAGTCCTTATTCACTGCCAAGTGCATTTTCATTAACCCTTTGGAAGTCATGCTCCAGATCTTTCTGCACAGCATTACCCATAGCTGCAGTTAATACAATCTGTATGAGTGAATTACATGGGAAAATGCTTAACACCAGTAGGTTATGAAAGTTTAAAAAACTATTTTTACTTTAGATTCAAGTTTATCACAACACAATTGTGTTCTATGCCCCGTTAGCTATCTCAATAGGACAAGCTGGCTGCATGTAACAGCAGAAAACATTAACAGATGTTGAGACAAGAGGGAAAAAAGCACTTTGCCTGTTCACTTTTTTCATATGAGATCATCAGTCTGGTAATCCTAGAAGGGAAACTGTGTCTTCCAGCTAAAAAAAAAGTTAAGGTAATCCAAAGCTATAAGTCAGAGAAAGTGGGCATTTTGCAAACTGTACTTTCTAGAGGATACTCCACATTTCCTTAACAAAATGAACTTCATCTCTAAAAGTGAAATAGAGAAAAATACAAAATACAATCCAAGTCAAGGTAAACAGAAATTACACTCTTTCATCAGCCTCCTCCTAACAAACAAATCTGCATATATTTAGATGCAGTACAGAATTTTTTCACAAAAATATGGAGCATACCCATTCTTAAGCGGAGATTGAGGAGCAAGGAACAACCTAGGAGGACATTCCATTACTATGACTGCTGTATACTGAATCTCTTAATAAACTTTCTACTACTTTCATCTATGCCAAAATCACACAATGATACAAAAAAGATCTGAAGAAATAGTTAATCTTCAGATTCCTTTTTTGTTTTCCTAAACTATCAAATATATTTATCAATTTATTTGCAGGACAGAAGAAAAAGGACAATTAGCTTCTCCCTACTTCTGCATGCCATGCCATCCAGTTTCTACACAGAAAAATCAAGGTATTATCATGCATGAGCTTAACCTAGACAAGCAACAACACAAGCAACAACAGCAGTACAGATGCTTTGGTACGAGCCTTAAGTGTGTGCCAGAACACAAAATCAGAGCAATCTCCATCCCTAATGACAGTAGCTAAACACACACCAGCACAGGGGTATTAACTCCCACTACAGTCACATCTTGAATTTTACTGAACTAGAGCAGCCCAGTGTCAGTGCTCACAGCAGGGAAGTTCACTTGAGGTTGCTGCAGGCTGACAGGCAGTGGCAGCAAAACCACTTACACTAGCTTCAAAAACATACTTCATTCCCCTCTCAAGTGTTTCTACCCCCATGTCACTCTTGGCCTTGTGCTGGCACAAGAACCTGTGTAGATTGCACAAGCATTTTAGATGTTATTGAGATAATTTTATCCTGCAACAGTTCTGAAATCTCAACCACTGCATAGATGCTCCAAAATTTCTAGAAGTCATGAGTCAGAAGCTGATCAGCAGAATTTATTTCAGTAACACTGCCTACTTGAAAGTGCTCAAAAACTGCAGCCTAACACTAGTTTCAATCTTAGCAGTTTTGTTGCTTATGTCAGGTTACACAGCCATTGATGCCTTGTTTCAAACTTCTCTCTCTCCCATACAGAGGGGAATACAGTGGTATAATTGTTCATTTAGTTGGACAGAGAAAAATAAGAAAATTGATTTGGATAAAAAACACAGGGGGAAAAAAAAAAAAAAGGCCACACTTCATAAGATGGCCAGTCTAGATCGCTGTGCTATGCTGCACGTGACTTTATCACACAACACAGAAGGGGATGGTGACGTGGAGGGTAGAATACAGCCAAGGAGGAGGATGGGGATATTGCTGTTTGAGACAGCAGGTTTACCATAGGAAATCAAGCACAACCAAATCCATGGATGTCATATACCACACTGATGAAATAATTTATTGCTATGTTCCTCACTTCCTTGTCAACAAAACTGGACTAATGCTTACTATGCTTAGGGCACTTGAGTAAAGTAAGGTTAAAGACTAAGTTATTTACTTACTATATTATTAATGAGCAGACAGAAAAAGAAGGATACAATTCTTCTTGAAGGCAGGACAAGAAGAAGACAGCTAACGGGAGAAAGAAGTAGCTTTTGTTCCTTTTCCTGTGGCCAAAGTATAGGAGAAATAGTTGTTAAGGGGTTTGACGTGCTGCAGACAGCTTGCCAGGCAGAAGAAAACTCAAAAACTGTGAAGTTGCAGCAATAAACATTCCAAACCCTGCTCAGAGGAGGCTTGAGCTGGATGTGATCTGATACTTAAAGCACTCCAGGCATTTAATTGTCCACGTTTGCCATTGCATTAGAGTGGCAACTGGATCCACCATCACAGGGGAAGAAGAGAAGAGCTGAAGGAGAACAAGCACCCTCATGATACAGAATGATCAGCCGTCAATGTAACATCCTAAACAGACTTCATTCTGTTTTGTATTATCAAAACAAGATTTTACTTCTGAATTACTACTGCTGCTTCTGTTTTAAGGCTTGTTATATTCTTGTATGTTAACAACATTTAATTAAGATGTAAAAGACCAATTAAGCAGTCAGGTCACCTGTGCACATATTGGGAGCCAGGTTTTACATATAGGCATCCCTGCAACCCCTTCGCAGAAAGCAGCTAGAGCAGATGAAGCAAGCCATACAAAGGCAGGAAAGGTTTAATAACTTAAAATTATTAACTGAAAGTGGAAATACAAGAATCTTGCAAAATACACATCTGATTGCATGCCTTTTAACAGTTTGTATTTTTATAATTAAGACAAAGCATTCAATTTCTCTACAGTTCTGAAAATCTTTGGTCCCAGAATAACCAATTTACATGTCATCTTACTGATTTTCAAACTTCAGAAACTACTTTCTCCCTAAAACAAGATCAAGATATGGTGCATAGTACAATGCATCCCAGGCAATCCATTCCCAGTTTAGTTTCCTAAAGGTGATACTGAAGAACATAAAACCTACAGGATAGCACTGGATCTGGTTAGACCAGCTGATATTTTATTGTTTGGTTTATTTTTCATTGTTTGGGGATTCATTTTTTTCCTCTTTTAGTTAGTTGGCAGTGGGTGAGAAGGCGACAGTGACACGAAGAGCTTTTAGAACATAAAAAGGGTCAATGGTCATTCATTTGTGTAGTCGCCTTTCAAAACAAACCTCATTTCATTTCATTTGTTGTAGCACTGTAAATAGAGTGCTTAGGGACACTAAGGTGAAGTCAAGGTGAAGTCACAGTTTGCTCATGCTTTTTTTTTTGTCTGCCATAACCTAACTAAATCAACTTCAAGTAAATTAGATGCTTTAGTTAATTAATCAGTGTAACCAATTTAGCATTTTCCATTTTCACCTAAGAATTGATACACTAGAAAATACCACTCCCTTTGTTTTTGTTAGCTGGTCTAATAAGGGATATTACTCTTCTTTCCTCTCCTGCCCCTCACTGCACAACAAGGCAGGTTTTACTCTCACTCTTCTATCCTATCACAGCTGCAATGCTGTCACAATTTGCTGCATCCACTCCTTAGGACGGCTAGTACATCCTGTGTCTCATGCATTCCACAACAAAAAAATTTCAAGTAATCCCAGAACTCTTAGGCGCTAAGCTTTCAAACTGGCATGAGAAAAATTACATACAATCTGGGCACAAATATTGAATTTCTCAGTGACTAGAACTGAAATCAGCAAGACACCAGGAGAAGTTCTCTCACGTTTTCTTGGAGCTTTTTAACAGATGTATCTTGGAGCCTTCTAATTGATGTATCTTCAGTGTTTCAGTTTTACACAAACATTAAACTTGTACATTTCATTAGCTAGGAATGACTTAGTCAAAGCACACAAATACTATTGTCTGCTGATGTTGTTAAAAAAAGGAAACAAGGAAGACCCAGAGAACTACAGGCCAGTCAGTCTCACCTTCATGCTCAGGAAGATCATGGAGCAGATCCTCCTGGAAACTATGCTAAGGCACATGGAAAATAAGGAGGTGATTGGTGACAGTCGACATGCCTTCGCTAAGAACAAATTGTGCCTGACAAATACAGTGGCTTTCCATGATGGGGTTACAGCCGTGGTGGATGAGGGAAGAGTGTCTGAAGTAATCTACCTAGACTTGTGCAAAGCACAACATCCTTGTCTCAAAACTGGAAAAACATTCATTTGACAGGTGGACTGCTCAGTGGATAAGGAATTGTCTGAATGGTCACACTCAAAGAGTTGTGGTCAAAGGCTCAATGTCTAAGCATAGACCAGTGATGAGTGCTGTACTTCAGGCCCAGCACTGTTTAACAGCTTTGCTGGTGACCTGGACAGTGGCACTGAGTGCTCCCTCAGCAAGTTCACTGACAACACCAACCTGTGTGGTGTGGTCAACACGTTGCCACTCCAGAGGGACCCGGACAGGCTTGAGAGGTGGGCCCACCTGAACTTCACAAAGTTCAACAACGCCCAAGTGGAAGGTCCTGCACCTGGCTGAAGGCAACCCTGAGCACCAATACAGGCTGGGCAGAGAATGGACTGAGAGCACCCCTGAGAACAAAGACTTGGGGATTTTGGTCGAGAGAAGCTCAACATGACCCATCAATGTGCATTTAGCAGCCCAGAAAACCAAGTGTATTCTGGGCTGCATCAAAAGCAGCATGGGCTGCAGGGCAAGGCAGGGGATGCTGCACCTCTGCTCTTGTGAGAATCATCTGGAGTGCTGCATCCAGCTCTGCAGGCTCCAGCTTAAAAGAATCATGGACCTATTAGAACAGAATCAGAGGAGATCCAGAAAGATGATCAGAGGGCTGAAGCATGTCTCCTATCAGGACAGCCTGAGAGAGCTGAGGTTGTTCAGCCTGGAAAAAATGAGGGCTCTGAGGAGGCCTTATTGCAGCCTTCCAGCACCTAAAGGGTGCCTACAAGAAAGCTGGGCAGAGATCTTTTATAAGGGCATGTAGAGGTAAGACAAGGAAGACTGGTTCTAAACTGAAAAATAATAAATTAAGATTAGACATTAGGAAGAATTCTTTACTGTGAGGGTGATGAGGCACTGGAACAGGCTGCCCAGAGAAGCTGCAGATGCCCCATCCCTGGAAGTGGTGAAGGCGAGGCTGAATGGGGCTTTGAACAACCTGATCTAGCGGAAGGTTTCCTGCCCATGGCAGGGGGAGTCAGAATTAAGGTCCCTTCCAACCCAAACCATTCCAGGATTCTGTGATGAAAGACACTGAATATTAGTCTCCTCAGCTAAGTAGCAGTATCTTTGGAGCATGTCAGATAAGCTGACGATTTTTAGGAACTTTCCATGTTACCTTCAGGAATCTGAAAGTCATACTTTCTCAGCTTTCTGCTGAGTTTATATTAAAACTAGCCACTAGTTTTTCTACTCACATTTTTAATGCAAAGTTTGCAATATGTGTGCAATGTAAATCAGTCACATATTGAACCCATTAGCCAAAATATTGTGGCACTGAGAAGCAGAAAACATTGCATAATCACTTCTAGGTACAAATGATGCCCGTAACTATGTCAAACCATTCTCCTCACAGTTTTTAATTCCAAGATTTTATTTTTATTTTAGCATTTCATAAAGTCCAAAAGTTCACACAAATTTAAAGAAGCATTTCTCTTAAATTTTTCCCATAAGAATAATTTTCTATTGAAGTTTATATTAAGCTAAATATTTCATCATCCTCCAGTAGCAGGCAAATCAGCATATACTTCACAACTTCAGTTAAAGAGACAACTGCAAGTATGTTATTAAATATTCATCTATTTTGTGCAACTGAAACTGAATTATAGAAGTGGCTTTCTGACCCAAACTAAATTGGTGCTTGTTTACCTTAAAAATGCCTGGCTGTAAGCTGCAGCAGTTGAGGAACTACTTCATAAGCAGCTCGGTCCACAACACAGACAGAGATGTTCTGTTTTATCATTAGCTCTCTCAATTAAGACCATTCCAGCAGGCAGTCTCAGGATGAGTTTAATCCATTAATTATCCTGAAAAAGCTCTCCTTTTGCCATCCCTGCAAACAGACAGCAGTGGCCACCATCAAAACAGCCAGGTTGTTTTGTGTTGGGGCAATGACAGATGCCCTTCAGCTTTATCTCACAGGAGGCAAGTCACCCTCCCAAAGGCCATTCAAGGAAAAAGACTACAAGCAGCAGCACTTTCTTCACAAGCATTAAAAATGAAGGGCTGGCTATCATATTAAATCACTAGCTGC
Organism: Ifrita kowaldi; assembly: GCA_013398055.1. Classification (NCBI taxonomy): domain Eukaryota; kingdom Metazoa; phylum Chordata; class Aves; order Passeriformes; family Cinclosomatidae; genus Ifrita; species Ifrita kowaldi. The sequence continues at coordinate 250,154 of VZRS01007132.1, forward strand.
AGTGTTCTCTTGCAAAAAGACTTTGACAGCTGAAGAATATTTTGCATTATGTTCAGCTCTGGAACAAAGTGGAATAATATACATGAAGAACCCCTCTGGAAATGTACTTGTGGATTCCCAAAGAAAAAAGGAAAAAAGTACATGAAGCTACTAATTTCTGTTGTTTGAAGTGCTAAGTTAAAGAACAGAATTATAAATTCAATTTGCAATTGGTATCTAATTAAGTTGCTAGAAAACATTCAAGATCTTTCTCTGCATAATAGTTTATGAAAGTACAGTTTCATTTAATTATTCAAAATGCACCTAGCTCAAGATTTTAACTATAAAAAACATTACACAAAAAGATAAAAAGATTTTTAAAATGGAGTTCCAAAGAGGATGAAAAAACCCCAACAAAAAACCACAAACACAACACTGATTAATCAGCACTTACTACAACCACTTAATCATCAACATGAAAGCTGACTGTCCCAGAAAATTCTACTAAAAAAACAAAACAAAACAAAACAAAAACCATTACTTTTTCACTGAGAATACTGAGTGAAGAAAAAATTGGGGTATAAATTTGTAGAAGAAAGCTACTTGTCAAGTTAAACCAGAGACAACTGGCAACTTGCTGGGCAACTTCACCTTTGCACCTTTTTAATTAAACATCTCAAATCATCAAAAATTGATTTTTATGAAAACTCCTTTGGAAATAATTAAAGCACTGTTTCAAGTTACCTTCCTTTTATTGCAAAGTATTATTGATGACAAAGTTAACAATGAACACAATTCACAAACCAAATAACACAAGCAACAAAAGGTCCTATCAAGGATCAGTCTTGATGGACAGATGAAAGCATGGAGGCCGCAAGAAGGGGATAGCATTCCCAAAGTGAGTGTGACCCCTGGCCAAACCCATCAAGAGCAGCTCCCTTTAAAAAGCTCATTCACCAGCTTCCAAGGGCTAACAACTCCAGTGTCTTCCAGGAAGGCAGCTAAGAGCTTTGCCAGTCTAGTCGCTGCTGGCTGGCAGTTGAAGGAAAGGATGGCAGGTGTCGGTGCTCCCTCCCACAGCTTAGATCTCCTGTGGGACCAAAATTTCAAGTTTTGGAGTTCAACCTGCTTCATATTAGACAGCATAAACCAAATAAGAATCTTTCATAGATTCTAAAATATGAAGGATTAGTTTTAGCACTGGACAGAACAAAGAGTATTGACCCATAATTATACTCTACTCCACCCATGGCTTCACTGAAGACAAACTTCTCTCCATATATCAAAAAATTCCAACTAAGTTTACCTTTGAAAGCTATAACTCCTGCGAAGACAAGCATCTTCCTACACTTACTCATACCAGACAGAGCTGCTTATGCTGTACCAGTGCTCAACTTCATATGCTTCTACAGAAGGCCAAATGTATTAATTTTCATGTCTTAAAATGAATAGACTAGAAATATTTTCAGGTACTTTCATATGTTATGGGCCTTTTACTGTCACAGAGAAGTAACAAAGATATTTTTACTCTGCAAAACTGACAGTCTACCCTGCAGAGAGCCTCTCTGGCAGACTCTTCTTGGAGACAGATAGTGATAGGACAAAGGCTACAAGACAAGTTGCAAGAACAAATATTCTGACTATATGTTCTGAAAAAAGTCTTACATCACAGCCAAATATTGAAGCAGGCTTTCTAGAGAAGCTGTGGAATACCTGTTCTTGGAGATATTAAAAACTTATCCTGGATAGCAACACTGAGCAACTTTATCTAAGCTGGTCCTGCTTTGAGGGAGGGTCTGGACTCGATGACCTCCAAAGTCCCTTCTAATCTAAATCGTCTTATGGCACCATGAAAAAAAATCGCCTTATGACTCCATGAAACTGAAAGGAGGACTGCGGGGGGAGGGGTGATGGTGGTGGTGTGTCAACCGTACCACACTGTAGAGCTATACACTAACATACATATACCAGCATACAGAAAGATGGCTGATTTTTGCCTATAAAAAGAAAAAGGTTGCAGGAACCCTTATTAATTTTTTTTTAGACAGTCTACTCTGTCTCCCCAGTGTTCTTCTGTTCCATCTCCTTGTAATCAAAATTGAGCCTTTCCAATGACAATAGTCAATAACATCTAATTAGCAAAAATTTCAATCTCAACTTTTTTATAAGAAAGTCACCACTTGCTTTTACAACAGAAGACTGACAGACCTTTTTAAAATCTTACCAAATGAATTGTACTCAATATTTTAATGATTTACAGTTGATTGCCAAAAGAGGGAAAAGCCATAAAAATTCATAAAAAGTATAAGCAGTATTTTTTGGATGCAATGGAAGTTAAGGCAGGCAACTGCACAGAGATGAGGCCAGTAGGTACACACCCAGGACCAGGAGGTTTTTCCTTCTGCAGCTGTGCATGTGAACTGAAGCACACCGTCCACCCAAAGCAGAGAGACACGGAAACACGGTATTTCTGATATATTTGTTTGGTGCTCCATTATACTGATAGAAGCCAATAGAAGCTGATTTGCTGCTCTTTGACTCTCCAGTGGGTTAGCCCTTCAGCACTGAAGCTCTGGCCCATACTACTGACTAGAGAGCCAGATTTTCAACCTCCCCAGAAAAAGAAAAAAGATTAGACTAGTTTAGGCTTAAGGGATTCTCAGGAGGTCTCTAATCTAACCCTCTATTTAAATGATGGTTCAATACTGAATTCAGATCAAGTTGCTGAGGGTTTTGACTAGTCAAGTCTTGAAAACCTCCAAGGACCTGGTGGAAAGTTTGCATTTTGCAGTGCAAGTCTGTCAATGTATATAAAAGCTTACCAATTAAGGATATAAGAGAAAGGGAATACTGTAAGCAGAACTGAAACAGAATTCAATAAATGTAAATGCCTGTGCAATTAGAAATGCAAAGGAGTCTAGTGAGTAACTGATTTTCAAAAATCCTGTCCAGTTTTTAACAATAAAGTGTTATATATTCACATTGTGTGAACACACAGAGGTTTTATATTTACAAAAACAGCATAGAAAAGATTTCAATATGGACTGGCACAGAGCCAAACACAGTTGGCACCAACAGTCATGGTATGTCCTCCACCACCTCCTGGAAGCATTGCCCAAACACTTTTGAAATGGCTTGTTGTACAAGAATAAAATTCAGCATGCAGCAATAGTCTGAGATGATACAGCAAGAGCAAAACTGCATTTGTAAAGGCCTGATAAAAGGACACTGCAGCAATCACAATGCCAGATGACGAGAGTTTAACTATGTGCATAGAATATGAATCTCATGTTTTCTGCAGGAAAAATGAAGGCGATTTCATGTGTAAAACAACAGCAGCAGTTTCATCCTTTGTGGAGGCACACTGTTTCTTAAAACCTCTATTGAGACAGCATGAAGTGATGCTGCATGGGGGACCACACCTATGTTTCTGGTGGTTTTTCTGTCCAGCAGGCTGCTATAAATACTCAGCCCGTTCCTTCTTACTGATCCTACCAGTCACACATAAAAAGACCCCGTCCCATCCCTGTAAAAATGCTGTGGTGTGGTGTTTCTCAGGACATCGCTTGGTCTGGCATAGCCGCACCAGCAAGCAGAAGCAGAGAAGAACCTGCCACTGGGAGGAGCTGTAGCCATACACGATTTTAAATCCTTGCCCTCCACTCGGGACTGAGAACCTGCCAGGAGTTACCATTCCTGCAAGCCAGGTTCTGCCAGCAAACCAGAGGCTGCCTGCTGCAATACTCCAAACTGACTGAACAAGCACAGAGAAGTAATTCTGCGTTCTACAAAACAGAAGTCAGACTTCTGCACACTGAAATAGTCGATCATTTGTGTTCTTCTCTAGGTTAGTCCACAGTTTCGTCTGAAGCTACACTGTCTGGACAAGTGTAGAGATTCCCTGAATCTGCAAGTGTGAAAATCAGTTTCTCCATAATGCTGCTTTCAACAATAGATGAAGTATCGCAAACTAAAAAAAAAATTTAAATCCTATTGATGTTTCTCCCTGTGACCACACCTTCACTAATCAGACAACAGAAACACTTCGGTATTCACCACATTATCTGTGAACAACAATGGCCAGACCCTTGGAATGGCAGTTTACAACAAAAGACTGAAAAAGACGGAGTTTAGTTAGTTAGAAGCAGAGTGTCTTTTTTTTTTTTTTTTTTGTGACTGCCATCTAGCACAGCATAGGAAAACTGGCAAGGTTCAGCAGGACTCCTTCCACAGCACACCCTCAGGACACAGCCACCTGCCCCCTGCTGCTTTCATCTCCTCAGCCTTGGTAGCGGGAGCGCTCCCAATCCCTACAGGATGGATAAGGACAGGCCTCAGCCATGCATGGCCCTCCTGGCATCACAGTCCCTCCTTGGCAAGATGCAAGTTACCCTCCAAGCATTGTATCACCAGGCAGAGCCATTGACTGCCACTGGTAATGACTTTAGATGCAGCTGCCTCACCACTGGATGCTTGCACCACTGGCAACGCTACAGAGCCACTCTGGCTCCAATGACAAGAGTGCGGAAAGGAAAACACCACTCTTTTAAAAGCATATGTGTATGGAGGAAAAAAACTAATTGTTATTTGTTCTGACTACAGTAAACACAAAGGAAAAAAAATGGAACAGAGTTTAAAGAAAGGTGACACTGAGAAGAAGGGGCCAAAAGGTAGGACAAGTCTACAGATCACAAAGTGGCAGAAGAAACTGGCTATGAAAAACATGGACTTTCCTTCCCTGGCAACTTAAAAAGAGATCAAAACATTCCACTGGGTCACAACAGTCCCAAGAAACACTACATGCTGGGGTAAGAGTGGCTGGAAAGCTGCCAGTGGAAAGGGACCTGGGCGTGCTGCACAACAGGCAGCTGAACATGAGCCAGTGTGTGCCCAGGTGGCCAAGAAGGCCAATGGCATCCTGGCCTGTATCAGCAATAGTGTGGCCAGCAGGACCAGGGCAGTGACTGTCCCTCTGTACTCAGCACTGGTGAGACCTCACCTCAAATCCTGTGCTCAGTTCTGGGCCCCTTGCTACAAGGACATTGAGGGGCTGGAGGGGGTCCAGAGAAGGGCAATGAAGCCAGGGAAGAGTTTGGAGCACAAGTCCTCTGAGAAGTGGCTGAGGGAGCTGGAGGTGTTTAACCAGGAGGCTCAGCAGAGAAGTCACTGCTTTCTACAAGTACGTGAAAGGAGGTTGTAGTAAAGTGGGGGTCAGTCTCTTCTGCCAAGTAACATGCAATAGGACAAGAGAAATTGGCCTCAAGTTGCACCAGGGGAGGTTTAGATTGGATATTAGGAAAAACTTCTTCCCTGAAAGGGTGATCAGGCATTGGAATGGGATACCCAGGGAAGTGGTGGAATCGCCATCTGGGGAAGTGTTCAAAAGGTACGTAGATATGGCACTGGGGGACATAGTTTAGTGGTGAATATGGCAGTGCTGCATTAATAGTTGGACTTGATCTTGGAGGTCTTTTCCAACCTTAGTGATTCTATAAGTCTGAGAAATGCTGGTCTAAATACAGTAGATTTTTGTCTTGAAGTCCAAAGTCCCTTCTGCCCCTAATTTCTCTTAATGAGCACACGTGGTAAGGTAACAGGAAGTCAACACAATTTCTAGTGACATTTTATCCAGGACCGACTGCCACCTCACAATTAGCATTTCAGTAAATACATGAGAGCTTAGCAGCACAGCTGGTAGTGCTCTCTAGTGGAGATAAAGGAGGAAACGCTGCAGACTTCATAGCCATTGTGGCTTCCTGAAACAAAAAATAAACTCATTTTCCTGTATTTTAATCACAACTCTCTGGAAACACAAATAATGCCATTCCAAGCTGAAGAGGCAAAAGCAGAGTGAGTCCCGTCAGAACACAGATTTCCCAAATATCTACAAAAGATAAAGATGATTTTTTCCTTCATCAGTTCAGCACATTGCTTCTTATCAACTTATTTCACTAGGGGCATATGACAGAAGAAAGACTAGAGAACATCATAATGCAGTATTTAAAGTGTGCTTTATTTTCCATATCCAAAAGCAATATATACTACAGGTAACTACTGCAAAGCTTAACATGGATGATAAACCAGAACACAGATGAAGTGGAGCCCCTCTAGTGTACTCCTCTACAACTAACATCACAGTCGACACAGAAAATTTTGCAATTAAAAACTTGACTGTCGGGAGTCAAAGAAGCTAAAAGTCTTGCAAAGAACTCTGACTGACACCTGCATTTTTGAGTGCAACACTTTGTGGACAAAACAAAAGAGTATCCTTACCACACCGGCACAAGCATAGGATCTCAGCTGCTTATTTCTGAGATCTTCTGGCTCCCAATCCAATGCAAAATCTTCATGGTATGCCAAAATTGTTTTCTCAACAGTACAGTTACACATCCAAAGCAGAAGTGAACAAACTGTTAGGTTTCTGTCAAGATGACCTTGGATTCAGAGCTAAATCTTTGAGTTATTGGTGCTGCCTATTCCTTTTTATATTGAAGGAGGAAATGAGACTGGTGAATAGCTCCTGTGTGATGAGTGAAATTTTGGATCAAAGTGGATGCTAATTACCCGAGCTGGTAACACAGAATAGAGTAGAAATATTGACATGATCTTTTCTGATTTTGTATACAGTAATAGAAATTCTAAATCCCAATTAGGTCCTCAGTTCTATCCGTACAGCCTTTAAGCTTTCAAATCAAAACTTAAAGGACATTTTCAGTGCAATCTGAATTTACTCTTCATGGTTATGTAAGTTCAGTTCTACTAAACAAAACTGAACAAAAATCAGCAACTGCTGGACAAGGAGGAAATTATTTCAGCAATTTAGCAGTAACATGAAGAAAACAAATGGGTACCACAGCATACATATGAAGCTACAGTGAGAAAAATTTCAAGTTTACAAAGGTACAAAAATTTAAGATATGGTTACTGCAAAAGATTAAAAGTTATTTGTGCTTTTTCATCACCAACTGTCTGCACAGACAATCACAAAGTGGCAAGGTAATGAATTAAACTTGTCCTGTTTGAAAGATGGAGACAGTTCAACAGATCTATGAATGCCAGTGTAGGCTTACAATGTGGATGCGATTAGGATGGCTTTGGTGGAAACATTAAGCAACAAAACAGCCTGCACATTAATTCATGTGTTCTCTCAGTTTTCTTTAAGAAAGCTTCAACAGCACCCCTGAGGTGCCTCTTTAATCAGTTAACTGAGGGAGAAGGAAGAAGAAATTTTATACAACCTCACACCAAGAAATACAAAACATTACTAGGCCATTAATGAAGTATTTAACGTTGATCTTTTGGTCCCATCAAGGGCTCATTCTCCTAGAATCTGTCTGAAACTACCCCCGTGATATCTTGTTTGTAAAGGATTTTTCTTTTTATTTTAATTTTTTATAAACATTGGAATACCCAACTTTTCAGGACGCAACAGTTCCCATGAGTAATTCACAATAATCCCAAATGGTTCCAACACAATGAATCAAGCTACTCACACAATGATTCTGTTTTGCAATTGGGAGAGAGTAAACACAAATGGCGAGGCATTTTTTCAATGATGCTTTCAGAGACACAGGCTCACCTCTCCTGGCAGGGGTAATCAATGTAACACTATCTTCTCTCAGACTAAAGAAAAACTACTGCTTAGGGAAATGATTATTACTGACTTTGTACATTAGTCCTTTAATTGCTTACAAGCTATTAAATCAACATAAAGTTAGACAAACTTATCTCTGTTATTGTTCTAAGGCAGTACTCTCCATGCCTGTTTTCAGACCAGGATTTACATAGAAAACTCACAGAGTGACACAGATGCAGATACATGCAGAAAGGCTGCTAAATTTACAGCAATGGGAATCTGCAATACCAAAAGAGGTAAGGTGCCAAGTGTTCTACTGAAACAGCTGAAGAACATAGCAATCAGTCTCTGGTAATAAGGAGGATTTGCCATTTTATTTTCTGCTTGGTTTAGTTTGCATAAGATTAAAGAGCGGTGTGTCAAAGCAACTCCTAACAGTCCCTAAGGTCTTTCAAATTCTTTGAACAATCTAATTTTAGGGCCAGGTATAGAAAATTAGCAATTCTGTTTATTTACCTTGTACCAGCAGCCGGAATAAATTTTGCCAGAATAACTTTTATTTTCTAGCAAGCATAACATCACTGAAGCAGACAAACATGAAGAAATTCCTCAGCACAGTCTCAGATAAGAGTTTCTACCAAAGGCATCTAACATTTTTTCTATATTCATACGGATGTGTGAGATGAAAAAATTGTGAGAGACACAAGTAGAGTAAGCACTCTGGTCTACAGCACCATACCTGTCCTTCTATTGTACACCCAGAATCCAGTGGATTCCCTTGAAGCAGTCGGTCCATTCATATATACATGTGAAAATATACATATATACGAAATTTCTCACATATGTAAACTCAGCTGATCCAGGCCTTACCACAGTGAATTACCACAAGGCAGTTCTTGAGATAATCTTGAAACAATTCTCAGTGAAAACATGTCTCAGGTTCTCAGTAACTTGCATACAGCCACCCAGCATTTTGTGTCATACTCTAGTAAATGGAGCTATTCAGATTAACAGTTGAATCTGTGTCTGCATCCAGATTCATATGCAGTATTGTTAAGCCATCATCCAAGATCTTTCAGTTCTGTGACTATCTAAATATTTTCATGATATTAGTATTTAAACAGGAAAATAAATATGGTATTTATTACATGTACCATCCTATCTTAACTGGTTGAAACTCAATTCTTTACAGTCCATGCCAACAACTAACAATAGCTCAAGGTGAGATATTATCAGTATAATACTAAACTCCAATCCCACAAAAAAAACTAAACCAAAAATAACTAAAAAGGAAAAAAAAAAAAAGCATTACTCTAATTGTTAGCAAAGCCAGTAAGTCTAAACTAAAAAAAGACAACTCTAAAGAATACACCAGGCACCTTTTAAAATAAGAATTTTATCAGTAACTTCATCCATTTCCCACAACCAAGACCATATTATCATTTCTAGCTTAGCTATCAACTCAAGTTTGGCCCATGACATAACATTCTAACTACTAAGAAAGAATAATGGAAGCATTTATTAGAAAAGGAAGGGCTGCTTGCTTTCTACTTCCCATTTGTTTGCTAACAAAACACTCTGCCTGACTTAATAAAATAGCAGCAGTCAGAATGAACAAACAGAAAAGAATTAAAACTTAAATGGGATACAGTACTCTCCCTCAGTAAGCACCACTTCAATAGCAAAGCATAAAAAGGGTAAAAATGAAACTGACTTTAAATTGACCAATCTTGTTAAAGAAAAAAAAAAAAAGAAGACTGTCTTCTTTGCTAAAAGAATTCTATTTTAACAATCTCAGGAATATTTCCTCCCAAAAAATCCAGACGTGCTTTATACCAATTCCCAAAACTGAAATAAAGGAGAAAAGCCAATCCTGTCTAATGGCATACTGCATGCTAGACCCTCCTGCTGCCTGCTGTTTAAATTAGCATGACACTTTACAAAGAGCTGCAAACCTCCCACTCTGAAGAAACAATACATAAACCAGCTGATGAGCACCAGAAGCAGGTTCAGGTGCTCCAGACACCAATGTCCACCAAGACGAGGTTCCTGCAGCTCTGCTTCTGCTCATGTTCAGGGACTGTAATTCTACCCACACAAAGCAGAAGGATCCCATTCCTTCGTGCACTGGTAACAGGAGCATCTGTAACATGTACTATTTTTAGAAGCAACTAGTCCACCGCCAGCTGAGAGGAACGAGGAGCTGGAGACGAGGACACCGATCTCCCTGCTGGCTGCTGCTGTATCTGACTCAGAGGGACGTGCCAAGCTCCCCCTGCCCTTCACTAATACCTACAACAGGGACTCAACTGAGAAAAACTTGCTAGAGCCATTTTTTCACATCTCCTCAACCTGCTTCAAGATCTCCTGGACACTCCCGACAGTTTTTGCGCATTTCCAGTCCCAGGCAGCCAATGTTTTGTGGGTTACACTCTGGTGATGTCTGCATGCTTCTCTTTGCAGCTCACAGGCACGAGTATTTTGTAGACAGCTCAAGGCTTTGGTTGCATCACATGATGGCAGGTGCCAAAACCAAAATTTAGCTCTCTAATTCATACACACACTCTTAATCCCATTCAAAACTTCTAAACTTTCTTCCAATTATTTTGACCCTCAGGAAGATATGTGTATCTGAGCACCATATGATTTCCAGGCTTTTATATCTTGTAAGAGCTCAGTATCGTTATTCTTATCTAAACTGTACACTGGCAATTGGAGTAAAGCACTAGTTCATTAAATGATAATTCTAGCACAAGAAATTTTCAAGCATTAAAAATTCAGAATGTCTTCTTGGCCGTTCTGTGGAATTCATTTCAGACACAGGAATCAAGCACCATTTTAAAATAAAGCATGAATGAGACATCCTACAGATCCAGATAAGCCACGTCCCATATTCAAAAGAAGAGAGGAAGGTCTTAACATCTCGTCTCAGAAAATCAAGCATTTTAGTAAAGTTTTTACAGAGTACCAAGAAACTTCAACGTGTATGTCTCAAACACTGAGAAAGGCAAACACAGAGCCATTCAAGAGCCCCATTTATTTTTAGCTTAACTGTTGCCCATAGGGCACTATAGAGACATTTTTTTTTCTTCTCTCTGCCTTCAACCCCTCAAATAAATCCCCTTTATTGGATTATGGATTAATGCAGCAACTATAGCAGTAAGCTGTTTCCATGAGAGTGAGAAAACAAGATGTGTACCATCAAGCAGAGTAACATCTCACTTGGAACTTGTGGGTCTGTCTTGGACATTGCATTCATTACATGAGAACAATATACATGTTTCATTAAACATATTTTGAACAACATCAATAGCACAGAAACCTAGCACCTGCTAAAACAGTCCCACAAACACTTTATTCATATAACTACCTATTTCCTTAAAGCACCTAATGTCCAGTAAATCTACTAGCAGTTCATTTTAAGTCACTGCTCCCATTAAACAATTACTAGCTATATGTATGTTGAAGAACACATTAATTTAAGATTATTATGTAAATTACAGGCTGCCCTTTCAATGCAGAATGGTGAACTACTGATGCTGCTCCTTTTTCACGAAGAAATTAAACTGTACTATTATACTGGCATCACAAACTCTGATCCTCTGAAACAAACACTCAGAACAGCATTTACCCAAAGACCTCAAAACATTTGACAGATGTGTACTCTCATTTTATAGAGTATGAGGCATAAAATGGAATAGTATGCTCTTGAATAAGAGAATTTCAGACAAAGTCAGCGGCAGAAGCTAGGAATAGAAATCCCAGTTCTTCCAACTGTCACGCCACTGCCCTGTCTGCATTTCCACCTCCAAAAGACTGATAAAAAGGCAGCTACGTGAGTTAAAAATAACTTCTGATTAGCAAGGCAGAAGCCCTATGAAAACCTAACGAGCCAGAGTCTCACTCAAGGCTGAACTAGAACCTAAACTGGGGAAACAAAATGTTGTACGGCCAGGTTAATGTTTTGCTTAAATTAAGTGAAATTGGGTTTTCTAAGACAACAACTTTTTGTCCAGCAAAGCATTAGAAGCTCTCACCTATAAAGCTTCTTTTATTAGTCAAACTGATATAGCTGAACAGATTAGGCACAGAAAACCTCCAGACTTCAAAAGGACAGAGAACAGCCTTCAGAACAACTTCAAGTTGAGAATATGAGCTCTGATTTCATCTGGCTATGTAAATTAATATGAGGAGGCTGAAAACTTGAGAAATGGAGATTTTTCTAGGAAGATGGCAAAAGTTTAAAAAGCCTTTGTCTTTTGAGAAGGGCAGAATAGACAACTACCATTTACATTCTGCTATTCACTATTTACTGAAGATTTAAAGGAGTGGGAAAATTTATGCAATTTCATGAATCCCTTTTTTGAGGCCATGATAGTCTACATAATCCCGTACTTAAAGACACAGATTTGTCCTCTGAATGTTCCTTTAGGCCCACCTTGGTTAAACTCCAGCTCTCCATTTTCTCTTGATACCTTGCTTACCTAAAAGAACAGAGTGGTTAGGTCTCTTCTCATTTGTAGATGTGTGCTCACTTGGGTGCTTAGCAGTTTTTTGCTTTCCCTCCCTTTACTCCCGTAACAACATTTGGTGACCTGTATTGAATATATTTCATTCTGGTGTGTGAATATATAAGACCTACAGATTTGGTTGATTTTAGTGGGGAGGAGAACAAATATTTACCACAGGACGGTGAAGATTCATTGGCACGCTTTGCATTTCTTGCTCTGCAAGGCCTGGTACCATTTGATGCAAATTCACCTAAAAAAAGTTTGGCTCAGATCATGAACTTGACAGTAGGGGATTATTAGGAAGCTAAGGAAAAGTGTTGAAATTTCTCCCATATACCACCTCCCTCTATAGCTGGTAATGTTCAATCATTTTCTGTACAGATTCCAAGCCACAATGCTAAGCCACCACAGGGATTTTTCTTGTTGTATTGCAGCCAATTCATGATTGACAGTCAAAAACTCTACTGTTTCGCTTGAGGAATAGTGTTCTGAGGTATATGCTTTGAAAGATGAATATCAAATGCACTCTCCTTACTGCAGATGCAGTGATATCTAAGAGCTATACAGAATATATTTAATTGTATGTTGCAGATGGCTGCAGGTTTTAAAACAAACAGATGTTCGTCGTATCTTCTTTCTTCAATATATGCAGTTTGTGGGCTGCCAGTCGATATTGAGACGGATGTTTAGGAAGTTGATATTGATGAAGAAATGTATAATGAAAAAGCTAACTGCAGCACAGTTCTAGACAGCTAAAATTCTTCAATTTGTTTCATTGCTTTACCTTTACTTAAGCCATCTTTCCAATGAAAACTGCACCAGAATTGCCAGTTTTCTTTCACAAGTACAGCTGGCATCGACTGCTATCACGTACTCCAGTTACAGATGGGCGTGCAGTCATAACATCAACACAGCTTCAAAACCAGTTCCCCAACAGTGGGATGTTAAAACACAAGTTTCCATATAGTAGCATGAAGGGTTAAAATGTATTATTTGAAGCCCCACAATCTCTTCAATTCCAACATTCATAAGGATACTTTGCACATAAAGAATTTACAAATATGAACTGTGTTAATCAACTGCTGCCATGCTGACTACTCTTACAGTACTTTGATAGTAACTGCTATACTGTCAAAATCCTTGGATACCTTAATTGATTCTAAACAATACTGAGGACATAACCTTCAAAAGTTGCACATTAGGAAACTGAGGTACAGATTCATCAGCAAGAACAGAATTGCTGAGGAACATCTTTGAATATCTGTCGGATGGGGGTGCTAATGTGACCTGCAGAAGGGGCCGCTCCTTTAAAATTCAGGGCTGACTCAACTAATTTTTAAGCTCACAAAGGAAAACCAAATATTTTGGAGAGGCATAAAACTACCTCAACAAGATTAAAACGTAAAACAAGGGTGGGAGGGCAGAACTGGACAAGCAAAGGGCTAGAGGAAAAAAACTGCAGCCAAAAGGAGACACATAGATAGCACCAAGACTGCTCTAGAGAGCAAAACAAACCTCCAAGCACATGCCAACAGAACAGAGAGAAGGAGGAAAAGCAGGGAAGGCAGTAACCAGAAGAGACAGGCAAGAGGAAACAGTGTACAGTGCAATCAAATATCCTACCCAGCTCCTCAAAGGAAGGGGAAATGAAAAAATGTGCTTTTTTTCTGCTCTAAGCTTCCTCCATGCAAATTCTACATTAATGACATTTTGATGCTATAGGATTCAGAAGAAAACTAAAGAAAGTCCAAAGGTACTTCCTCTTAATAGCACTGTCGAGCTATAGCTGTTAACCAGAGCATGATGGCAACTCAGGTCCGCTCTGAACAGGATCAGCAAGGCACAGTCGGAACACATGCTCAGTGTGGCTGCTTCTCCTCAACATGTTCTTATGAAAGCTCACCCCATCTTATTCCTAATCTCAGAAACCAGTTTATAGCAACAATTGTTTCAAAAATGAAATCTTGACAAATTTATGCATTGACAGTTTCACTGCTTGTCACAGTTTCTCCAAAATTGTTGCAGGGAAAACTTGCCTTTCCTGAGGAATTAGGAGCATATCAGGGTACTAAACTGCTCCATGAGAAAAATGGTAATTCAAAGACTTTATTTGTATTACAAATAGAGTTACCACTATAAACTAGACCCAACAACCACAACCACCAGGCATACAACACAATATCTACAACAAAACTCAGAGTGTAACTAAAGTGCAAAGTATTTTCCAGCAGCTGCTCCCACCAAATGACAAGTGCAAATCTGCAAACCAGAAACCAGCCAGCTACAGAACATCCATGCTGCACTGTACTGCCCCATCCTTAATAAAGAAGTATTTGCAGAGAACGATAAATTGGTTTCATACAGTGCTTTCATTAGAAAGTTCCGAATCCTTTTAATCATGATTATAACTTCATGTGTTATATCATGTAAATACATTTGGCAAATCTATCTGAATCTGCCACTTCAACTGCAACACTATTATTCTAGTTACAGGAAGATGCTCATCTTTAACAAGCAATATGATAGGTTTTTAAAGCAAGCTGATAACTACAAAAATGACTGCAATATCATCCCACCTGATTTAGCAACCTTTCATTACATAGACATCAACTTTAAGAGGTAATTATTATCATTAACAAAAGTCTACAGCATCTAACAAATTTATTCTGTGTCTTAAGCATACAGCCAGGAGAAAAAAAAAAAGCCATTTGCTCATTTAAATAAATTATTAGGAAGTAATTCAAGAAATAAAATAAGGTCACTTAATTAAGCCACAGGCTATGGTTAAGTCGTGTGTTAATCACTTCATAAAACAAGTCAGACAATCAATAGTAAAAAAAAGGTTTTTTGAAGAGTAATACACTTTCCATTCAGAACTAAATGAGTATCTACTTAATATGCTTCCTTACAGTTACAACATAAATACCTTCTTTCTTTACACACAGGTTCCATGAAAAACAGCCTTCAGAAAGTCAGTCCTGCCTTTTCTTGTTTCAGGTGGTTCACTATACTGAGCCACCTAGCAAGGAAAGCAACAGAGAGGTACGTGGTCCCTTGATTTTTACGTTGCAGAACTCAAGACACAGCACTGCATTGCTCTTTTCCCTGCACACTTTCCTTCTTCACAAAAAACTTTTGATTGTGCTTTAACAGAAGGTCAATGGCTATCACTTCTCTACTCCAGCACAATGGTGAATTGAAACAAGAACCCATAGCTGTTTAGACCGACAAAGCAACCAGTATGTCTAAGCCAATAAAGCGATTTGTTCATTAAAGCTACTAATAAAGCAACCTTTTGTTAGTCTATGAAACATCAGAAACCTCATAGAATGCATTTAACTATGCTTTCTTAAAAATCACCAACTCAAAAGTTCTGAAATCTTTTAACTTCTCCACTTCCTTGAACTGATAGTAAAATACCTTCGTGTTGACTTTTTAAAACACAGCAAGTGCAACGCGAACTTTCCTGCCTATTCATCGACAGAAGCGTTTAGGGCTTTTGGTGAAGAGATCCCCCCTGACAAGAGCTCAAATTCATCATATTAGTGGCTCATGTAAAGCTTCCAATGCAACACTGACAACCTGTAATAGTGACCACGACAATTATACACAACAAGAACAAAATCATTCAATGGGTGCACTCAGTTTGGACCCAAAGATTCACTTGGATTTGACAAACAAAAATGAGAAGAACTGTAGTGAGCAAAGGTCAAAAATGCTGTTAGCACTTGTGCCCATTGCTTTCAATTAAACTGAAGCAAAGTCTGAACCTGAGTCCCCAGCACCCACTGCTGCTGTCTGGAGAGGGTTTGTAACTATTCTCAATAACCAGCACTAACGTGACAATGGCCACAAGCTTCCTCCAAGCAACATCGGTATTTTTGCCTTGACTTTAGCTGCACAGTACCAGTAATCCTTGAAAGCATTAAAATGAAGTCTCCTCCCTTACTCACAATTTCTAGACTTGCTTTGTTAACAGGTAGCTCCATTACTATGTGATTAGAGACTGGGCCACCAAAAAGGGAGTGAAAAAACCCTCTATATTTAGAACCTGTGAAAGACAATTTTACCAGCAGCAATATATAAGTATCGAAGCTGCATAATGTGTTAACACAGGAAATAAAGCAAAACAGTATGTCAGGGGAGAAAGTATACTTACTCTTACTCATATTTAACAGTGAAACACCCCTTTTCCTAGAAGCAATCTGAAGCCATTCTTTTGCTGCCACTTCTCATCTGCATCTTTTCGTCAAGCACAGTGCAACTACTGGATTTTTTTAATATGCACAACGACCCAAGCAAAAGAAGCAAGTTTCATCCTTATTACTGCAACTTGTCCAGAACAAGATTGCTATTTGTTACACTGGATATAGCATTTGAATTCTCAGTGAAAGTTCCTGTAACAGAATGACAGTAAAATATTTGTTCCCACTCAGAGATATTTACAATCAGACTAAGTTCTATCCTTTGCTATTCAGAAAAAAATAATCTTTGTTTATAAAATAAACAAGTCTACTATCTATGACAGCGATAGCATCCCTCCCTCTACACTGTGACTCTCACTGTCAAGCCATGAGATTATATCCTCCTTCTGGAACTAAGTGCTTATTCTAACAATAACACTTCAATAGCATGCAAAACTTTTCAATTAAACAGTTGTCAAGCAGCCTGATAAGGCATAGAAAAACAACTGATAGCTGAAACAAGTCATACAACAGTTTTGCAGACTTCCTAGATCCTGCCAAACAAACAGTTAATCAGTAAGTAGTCAAGAGGCAAACAAATGACTGTTAAAATTCATAGCAAGAAGAGACAGATAATTTTATTTAATTGTAAAGTTTTGACCATCTTTTAAGGTTTTCACTTCAAGCTTTTTTGGACTTTGGAGCCTTTTACCTACTATTGCACCACTGACATGTGCTGGCAAAGAAAACAGCAGGACAATAACTATTGCAAAGACACTGATTCTAAAGAGAGTTACACAATGCTTTTCTTACATCCTCTTTGAGAGAGGATACACATGACTTTCAAACAACAATTAAAAATAAGTTTAAACACAAAACTTTCCTATTTAAGTTCTAAAGTCACACTTTGCTAATTCTCCCTGTCCATACCTGATCAGGTCTTCCAACAATTATACAGTCTAATATTCATTTAGGCAGAGAAGATTTATACAAGAATCAATCCAGAATGCAACACGCTGCCTGACATTTGTGATCAACTGCACTTTTCAGTTTGCTTAACTTCCAAAATTAATCCTCTCCTTCAGTTCAATTCTACTCCTCTCACAGTACAAAGTCAATGGAATTTATGTTCCTAAATGATTTAAGCATACTTGAAAAGTCCCACTCTTCAGAGATTAACTTCTTGCTCTTACAAGTAAATAAACAGAAGCTTAGACTAACAATTTTTTTATCAATGGAGAACTGACAATTAGTTCTTTTCTGAGGCAACAAAAGTACATGACTAAGAAGTCTGACAAATTTACATTTGTGGCTACTGATGCAGCAAACATTATGCAAGCGCATAGCATCCTACAGGTATTCTTACAGCCAAATCTAAGTGTATATTCCAGTGACTGCAGGATCAGACCTGGATTTCATTTATTTTATCTTCACATGTATTCCAGAAGAACTAATACGATAGCCCATCACCAATGGCAACAGAAAATTAACCACTGAGTTAAAATGCTTCACAACTATCTTTAGATTTTTCCTCCACAATAGCAATCAATTAAACACTAAAAAAAAAACTTTAAAAAGGTTTTAAAGCCTATGATTATTTAAATAACTTAGATAACTTAAATAATAACTAGTATTTTAAACAAACACTAAGTTACATGCCTTTAACACCTTAAGACCTCAAGCTGTAGCTTGCAGAACCCTTCTGTATATTTCTATAAATAATACATTATTTAAATGTATACATTTATAGGAGTGTTTAAGAAATAGACTCTAATCTATTCTTATAGATTCTTATTGCTAAACACAATTTATTCTTATAGGTCTCCTACAAATCACCCAGTTAAATAAAGGTTTTAGAGGCATACAGAAAACCAATAAGGATTAAATTTACTTTTCTTCACAAAAGTGCTCACATGGCATGATAATAAAATTGAAGTTCACAATGCACTCTTAAAACCACAGACCAAAAGAAAATTTCAATTACAAGAGCTGAATTTTTGTTTGCTCTGCCTGGTTGCAACAGTTGTAATGCTAACATGGGAAACTTGCTATTTATCATTACAGACAGATCCTAGTGTTTCTTTATTTTTTCATGATCCATAACATCAGTAGACTGAAACTTCAGAGTTGCTAAGCTGATGTTCTAACCACATTAAAAGATGACCACAGGAAAAACTACACAGGAATTGCCATTTCCTAGAGACACAAATGGGAATTCCTCATCCTTACTTTAGGACCCATCATTTTCACAGGGTCAAGCAATTCTTCAGCAAACATCCCCCCAGTATAGCATAAACTTCAGCTGCAGTTGCCGTTCATAGGGTTGACTTCAAAGATGAAACAGGAGTAAGCACTGGCACCCAAACAGCATCTCTACATTTCTACAAGAAAAATCACATCGTGAAGAAGCATCTGTCTTCGTACAGAGGTGAGCTCTTACAGCAAAAACTGCTTCAATATAGAAGAACTGGGACCTGAAAAAATGGTCTCTTCAGGAACAAAGACCCCCATTTAAAGGGACTATGCCAGAGACAAGTGACACGAAAGACAAAGAATAGTAGTTGCTCATTGCCCCCTGCGACACAAACACTAGGCAGCAGCTAAGGAAGCCAGGAGGAGCCACCTTCCAAACATGAGTGACTCTTCAGGCAACAGCCAGGAGATCTGTGGGATTAGTTACAAAAGGATGCAATGGAGATGAAAAATTTTAAAGGGTTCAAGAAGAAATTATACAAGTTCTCAGAAGATAAATCATTCAAGAATTCCTGAATGAACAGAAACAACCTCTGGCTCAGAGATTCCATAAACTGAAAGTAGACGGAGAACAAGCACAAAATGAAAAGCATCTAAAATTTATCTTGTTCTCAGTGCTCCCCATGCATCCACTTACACATTTTTTTGAGATGGGTCACGTGAAGAATTAGGGAACTTCTGGGTTCCTGGACAAGATTTTCTCTTTGATGGCTATCAGACACGGGATACTAGGCTAAAAAGAACACCAGTTCTGCCAGTGCAACCCCAGTGGGCCAATTCTTCTAGATTACATTTAAACCTATTTATTAAACACAATTTAAAACAGAATATTTCAATTAAAATACAGAAAAAGTATTTTAACTTTTGGACACCTCTCCCAAAACTGCCATCTTGATAAAATATATTACACTCAAATGTTTTAATGAGCTTGACCTTTCAATCAAAATACTAGTTACAAAATTATATCTCTACTGGAATAACATTACTGATTATTCTCCACTAAAACATCTACAGCAGTTTCATGGCTTTGCCTCCTAGACACTGTGGCTGTGCAAGTGCTTACTGGGCAACAGAGTGGCTCTACTACTGAACAGTTGCAGCTGCCATTTTGCTCCTGAGAAAAGCTAAATTACTCACTTTGGGTTTATTTGAAGGTTGTTTTCCTTCCTGAAAACCAATACAAAATAAAAAATAGATGGAAGAACATGTCACAGGCATCAGCCTGTTCACTAATTAGGGAGACCTCTATAGCCTGCTTTCTCCCTTGCCACTGCACATCTCCCAGTGTTTCTGCCATCCGAATTCAAGATCTCCTAGACACTGCATTCAAAGTCTAAGAAAGACTACTTGAGTGCACAAGTTTCTCAGCTGCCACCACGCCACTACACAATTTGGGGGAGTAGAACAGAGCTAACAAACCTAAACCATCAACATCTCAGCTGAAGAAAACATGGTACTTTTGCATTTTCTCTTTTTATTAGCAGAAATCAGAACTGAGTGATTCCACAGGAACAAGAAAAAAAATATTTAACAAAAAATTATATTCACCTCCTGCTAAAAACACCTAGTATTAGAATGTGAGAAAAGACAGTACTTACCTACATTTGAAAGAGCCAGCAAATGATTTAACATGTTACAAACAAATAAGCCTTTCATGCATAGCAAGCTAGCTGAAACAATCGTTTGGAGAATACGATTGCAAAATACATGCAGGTTGATATCAGAAAATTTACACAGCATGGTTTCTGGAAAGGAAACGATGCTTTTTTTAGGCTAGTAGAGTTTTATAATAACAAAAGTGAACTAAGGAGAAATTGCTTTAAAAAAGACTTTCAAAAGGCCTCCCTCAAAGTCTCAAGAGGCCATTAAGTAAAATTAATATTGGTGTTAGGGGAAAACATTTGTGCTTAGATGCCAGCAATAAACCATCAAAAGAAAAAGCAGTAAGTGGTCTGTTAATCTGCAGAAAAGGGTTAACAGAAGGCCACAGTTCTGCACTAGAACTGCAACACATATTCCCTAATGGTCCAGAAAGCAAAAAGTGGCAAAAGTCATTCACATAAAAGCTATTAAGGTTAAGATAAGAGAAGGAACCTTGAGAATTTCATATAGTCTAACCAAGCTACAAAACGGGAAATACATGACAGACAAAATAATCAACAAGGTATTGTGTGTCCAGGTGAATATTTTACTCACCAACTCCCGGGATCTTAACAACAAATTCAGAAAGAAACATGTTGACTCTTGATAGTCCATAGAAGAATAACACTCAGTTTAAAAAAAAAAAATAGGATGTGTATTAAATATTTTGGAGAATATTACAACTGGTACATTACAAACTGAATACAGCATTTTAAATAGGCACTTCGTAAATATATAGCACTCCTGGCCAGGCATACTGTAAAAATGGTTTGAAAGGTAGTTAACTGAAAGTTTAAAAAGGTGAAATTTGATAACAGGCATCTTAAAGGGGAAGCCAAAAATCGTCAGAAAGTTTGGGTATGTTGCTTGTAACTGAGAGATGCAGAACAATATAGAGGAAAAGGTATAGGAAAAAAACCACCAAGAACTTTGAGTTTAACTGGATTTTTAATAACAAAAAATATACTCAACCAAATTGGGTTTAAAGCATCACAACGAATGTAAAGAAGAACTGTGAACTACTTGAAGCTTTATATGTGAAACTTTTCAGTGGCACAATACACCTTTCCAAAAAGTGATTCTGAAAAGAAACAGAAATACACATGCTTTATAATGAAATCCGACTGCTTTTCTGGAGATGGCAACTGATAGGCAGAGAGAATACAACAAAAGTTAAACTCTCAGCTCTACAACCAGTAGAATTCTTGAATGCAAATGTTCTTCTCTATTCGGCAGCTGCCACTAAGCATACACATAGCTCTGCAACCATCACAGCACATGCTGTCTTTACCCCAGCTAGCGGGTGGGTTATATGGGAAGTAGTGTAATAGTCAGGCTGCAGGATCTGACATATCCCTGTGATAAGGGAGGTCACAGGAGATAATAGGACAGTAATCAGGACTGTTACTGCAGTGAGGGGATACAGCAGCAGACAGAGGACACAAATCCACAGGAAACTAGGTTTTGTTTGCACCGCTGCTCACAGAACAATTTGTTTCCCTTGTGTTTTACAGATTTGAATACTAATATTTCTGTACATTGCAGCTTTGATCACTGTGTTAAATGTAGCTCTGCTGAATAAAAGGATTAGTTTGTCCAGATTGGCATGCTTATGACTGTGATATGAAGAGAACTCGAGGCAAAAACCTTTGAAGATCAAGTACATGCTCTATTTTATAGGCTGAATTGGCAGTAGTAGCTGAAGGTGGTTTATATCATGCATATAGTTTACAGCACGATACGTAAGATAATACTTCTGTAGTTTAGTATAAGGATTGTAAACATTTTTAGATTACTTCAATTTCTCTTGCTGTTAAAAGGGGCAATACCACTCTATCCTTACTGAAAAAGGTAAGAAGTCAGGCAGCAGTAGCACTCATGTTTCACAAGCAGCTGGATTTGAGAAGTGGATGGCACAACCACAAAAATGAGGAAGGGACAGGGGGAACAAGATCAGCTCTTTTGACTCTAGCACAAAGTCCACACTGGTTTCAGCAGATCATCAAACCACGACCATGAGGTTTCAGGGCACAGTTAAGCTGATCTAATGGCCAGCCAGTGCCCAAAGGATTCACTGCCAGCTGTGCATCCCCCGTGCCAGCTCTAACGCACATTCCATGTCACACTGAGCCAACTCAATTTGATTCTTAGTTCCCATCTCACTTAAATTCAGGGAACTAAAATGATAGAAAGCCAAAACTAATTTGAATAGTCTTGACAAAAAATTAGATTAAACCAATAGCAAGCGCAGGAAGAGATATGGGTAGGAGAAGCTGTTTGGACCCATTCCTTTCAGTAGCAACTAAGCAGCTCAAATACAATACGAAATGACAACACCATAAAGGATAAGTGACTACATCATCTCAGCCTCTGTGAGGTTTGAAATTATTTTATGAAGGAAGGGTAAAATGTTTAATGATAAGATTCTCCTTTTTAATCTTTGCTAGGTCGTGCCTAACCTACGCAATCAATTTTGTTCCCACCACACTGCAGTGTAAACAAACAATAGGAATGAGAAGGACCAAAACGTTAACATTTCTTTTGTGCCCCTAAACAAGCTTTTGTTTTTCCAGTCATTCCCAGCACCCTTTTGAAAGGTTCCCACAGCCGGTGTAAACAACCACAAGCTGAGCGGGATGACTGTATGTACCTCCCACATAGGCAGGCAGCAACCACAGCATGCAGCTCCCCTCGCTAGACAGCCACACATCCACCCCACGACAGGGGACACCACCCACCTCTACCCTTCAAACATAACTCCTGCCTGTGCTCCTGAGTCACACTGAGTGCTATCTAGTGCTCCCACCAGGCCAAATGTCAGTAATGGTGGAGCTGAAGTTTGACTCTCAGTTATTTCACTATCAGCCCACCTATTTTCTGTAGCATATCAGGAATTATGTGATTTCAAAATAGTCAAGCATAACAGTGTTCAAAGCACAAATAACAACAGATTCACCATGGCAATAAGCTACAAAGCTGGGAATACAATACAACACCTGAAATCATAGAATCAAAGAATGGTTTGGGTTGGAAGGGACCTTAAAAGTCATATAACTCCAACCCTTTTGCCATGGGCAGGGACACCTTCCCCTATACCAGGTTGTTCAAAGCCCCATTCAGCCTGACCTCGAACATAAGATGAAAACACAGGACGTCCTGGAAACAAATTAAATGTAACTGTGCATGTCAAAGTTGTTTTGCTACAGTAAGCCATGTCTAAGAACTGCCCTAGTTGTAGTGCACTCAGGTATGTAAAACTTTCAAATTTAAGTTAAACATCTGGACAACCTAAGGAAGCAGCCATTATGGATATAATCAGGGTTATTAACAGAAGCACTCCTGCATTATAATATTGCAAAATGTAAAGTTCAGCCACCTGTGTATTAGGACCCACCTAAGATATTAGTAGGACCTCTTTCACACATAGAATCACTCCCCTGAAGATACATAATGTCAAAACATAGAACTACTACCGTGTTACTAAGGGGCTACCAAAGCCTGCATGCTACTCTTGCTCATGAACATCAAGTGGCCCTTCAGGGCCGCGTATCACACAGCTGGTAGTGTGGAGCAATTGCAGGGCAACACAAAGTCCAGCAAGCTGGAAGTCAAGCAGTGACCAAGCCTAGCTCTTACTCAGACCACAGACAGCAAGGTCAGAATCCACCTGCTACCACAGATAACACAACGAACACACCATGAAAATGGAGGGATATAACTGCCCCCCTTCCACCAGACGCTTGTCATAAGGGTCGTGTCTACCCCATCTTGGCTACACAGACAAGTCTAAACACGGGCCAGGTGGAGGAAGCTTAGCAGGTTGAATCATTGTCTCCTTCCCCTTCAACTCTTGCAGCAAATAGCAAGTTAGGAGAGAAGCAATTCACAAACATGGTACCCCAAACAAATTGATTACTTCAAATTCATTCCTGCTGAAAGAAAGAATAGGGTCTGCTATTTACGCATGTGGAGAAAGAAACAGTGTCAAAAGTTTCCTGGTTAAAAAAAAGAGATAAAAATCACTGAAAACCACAGCAACTTTGCCTTAGCATGATTTAAAGGACGCTGAAGATGCCCTCAAGATGTATAAAAACTGTCAGTATTGTACTCAGTAGTAAAGAAAAAAAAGAGTTACCTGTCATTGCAGTGATCCACCCACTCAGAGAAATACCACAGATCTGCAGACATACTCATCAGCTCTGGCAACAGCAGATGAAACTGCCACAGCAGAACTCAGAAACAAACGTTAAAAATAACTTAGAGACAAGGGTATCTCCAGGATCACAGTTTCAGGGCCCTTTTCTGTTGTGCTAGATCATCTCTTGCTTTGAGTATCATTGCATGAATTAAAACAAAATGACAAGACATAGACAGCAAGAGAAGTAGACATTCCTGGCAAACTGCAGGTTTACTGGCCCAAGCTCAGGGCCACAAGTAACACAGCTTAGCAAAGACAGACAATGGTGAAGCAAAGGTGAAGACATCCTGTTTTCAACAGAGATTCAACACTATGCCAAGCTGTGTGGGGTCACATCTGCCACAAAAGATAAGTAACATTTCCTCAGAGAGGTCTGAATCTATAGCTGTAGTTTTGGTTATCGATATTTAATGGATGGCCTTGAACACTAAAGAAAATACTCTTTAGAATATTCTAAAGCCTTATTAGGCAATGAAGAAGTCAATTAAAGCAATGTACTCACTACTGTCAGGTCTAGCAAAGAAATGCTAGATTTTGCAGCTACTGCAATCGCAAGCGAGCAACTTCTCAAGCATGAAGTATGCTACAATGCTGAAAAGGCTTGCACTTGCCAGGGAACACACTGAGCAGCTTACCCTCCTAATAAGGGAACTTGGGGAAAAGCTTGAAACCTTTTCTTCCCCATTGGCTTATGATGCTTCGGGCTTGTTAGTCATTTAGTAAGACAAGTAGCTTGTCCTGAAGTAGCCTGTTCAGTTCTGAAAACACTGTGACTATTTTCATTACAGCAGATATATATGGACAGACATTCTATCCCATAAAGCACATCACATATTTTACATAAAGACAGTAATAACCTTTCACAAGCAATTTTGCAATACAGTAAACTAACTCCTTATAAGCATAGGCAAATCCTGCATGCTAGAGCAGATCTAAATGTAAAGTTTCACCTTTAAGAACACATGGTAGACTTCATACTGAGCAGCACGTGCTCCAAAAGTATCCACCAGCATCTGTGAGAACGCAGAGCTAATGTGTGCAGTAAGGACATTATGACGGTCAAAGAGGGCAGAGTTTAAGTAGGTACTGTCAACAACACACACCCAGGGTTTGCAGTTCCTGTCCTGAAATTCACAGCAGTTGCCACAACCTACAAGAACACAAAGCCACAGCTGAGTAGCTCTGACTCCGTATGACCGAATTAAGGAGTTCTTCAATCTATCAAAAGAACCCACCAAAACTTCATGTGCAATCGAGTCTCCACCACCACCCTTAAGTTCTCTGGTAAACCCACCAAGGAAACACACAGGGGAAGTCTCTGGTAACCTGTATCATGCAAAGGTCACCTCCCACATTCCAAGCCATCCAGAGCAACATTTCTGAAGAACGAAGTGCTGAAGAGGGAGAACAAGCTCTAACATTGGACCAAAAAATTGAGGAACAGGAGAAGGGTACATAGGAACAATGATTATCTCAGAATCAGTTTAGATTTTTTATTTTCAAAGAGAGACTCATGTAAAGAGGGAGAACTGGAAGGGAAAAGATTTAATTTATTATTACAACCCAGGATACTGGAGTGGCAAGACTCATTGATTGAGGTTTATGAAGAGTTTAAGAGGAAATTATTGCAACACTGTTGCAATCTTCCTCTAACCTCTCACTCGCCACAGCTCCAGCTCCACAAGGCCAGGTCTCACCACAGCACATGTACATCTCTCAGCTCCACCCTCGGGCAGCCCTCCAGCCTCGGAAAGGAGGCAGATCTTGTGCTTAGAGAGTGTGCAGCACTATGCCCTGCCCTCTGAGCACACTTCATCTCAGTCTGCCCATGCTGAAGAGTTCATAGACTTCCCAGTGCTGCTTCTCCAGAGAAGTATAAGGCAGCTCATGCCATCCACACCACTAAAAGGTTTTCAAGCAAAAAAACACTTCGAAACTTTCACATTTTGGACAACTTTGAATAGCCAGCCTTTGAACAGGAAGCATTACTTAACCTTAACTACCTCAGGGCTGTCCCTCTGCTGTAAGCAGCCACCCAGTCTCAGGTCACAAGACAAACTAGATTCACCTAGGCCAGCTTAGCCAGGCACTGCCTGTAACAGGCTTCCCCAATACTGGAGCTGCTAGAAAGCAGCCTTGTGTGACAGACCCATCAGAAACAGACCATGCAACTTCAAGAAAACCCATTCCCTTCCCCTCCACATCCCAATGACCCCTGCCCACACAACATCTAAGGTACATCAATATGTTAATCAGTTCGGGCTACAAAAATCCAAACAGCACTCAACCTCTTACCAGAGTATTAAAGGGAAACTGTTTTTCTTTTTGTAAATATAAGCTGAGGTGAATAGCATTGCAAAATGTATCATACTGGTATAACTCTAAATTACAGCCAAAACTGAAAACAGCATATAGTTTCTTGCTTGATTGGGGTTTTTCGTTTGGTTGTTTAATATTTTAATTAAAACATCTCTCACTTCTCTATTTTATGGCCATATTTGTGGTTGGTCAGAAAACTAGACAAATTCTACTAGTTCATAGTGCAACAGCCACCACTGATCATGTTGAAGGGAGTCGGGCTGGGAAAAAAGAGCTGTTTGAGAGCAAGTCTTGCTGTTGCAGCTACCTGTGAGCACACAGCTACTAAAACCATCCCATCAGAAGTGTGCCACCAAAGCAGCACACACCAACACTCTTCATCCTCCAGCACAAAGCAAAGCCAACTGTCCCAGCTTAAGACTCAGGCAAAGCTCACCTGAACTAAGCAAGCTAGTTTTGGACGATATTCCACACACCTCCTCTTACCAACCACCTGTGGGTGTTGTATTCTCTAGCTGATGGCAACATCTTCAATTGTCCCAGAAAACAGGAAAAGATGTCTGCTGATAAGTTAAGCATGACATTACAGAAAAAAATGCATAGTTTCACCCTTGTAAAAATAACTGCAATTGTTTCAGAGAACACTGAGAAAACAAAATAGAGAAGAGCTACTGAATTACACAGATCTGTCTATTTAGCAAAAATGAGCAGTCTTGAGGAGATGAACACATTTTTTGCTACAGTGAGCATGAACAAGACTGAATGCAAGTAGTTCCTTTTACTCTGACATTCCTTACTTTTGAAGTACTTGACCTTACAGACATAAATCATGTTCACATTACTAACAAAAAAACCCAGGAAGGATTAATTTTAAAGTACCTGACTGCAGTGTATGCACTGATACAGGACAAACACTGGAGTAGCTGACCAGAACCACTGGTGGAAAGACCTAGGCAGGATTCACAACATTACAACAGTTTAATTGCTCCCATTCCCTCTTCCTGCCCAAGAAATGTCCCCTCACAATTGAGCCACGATGCCTCTCACATTCGTTACAGCCAAAAAACATTTTGCCTATGCAAAGTTCTCCAAGAAGAAAAGCAAATGGGTACTTTAATATTTAAGTAAGAGCCTAATCAAGCTGTTATATTTATTTATTGATTTTGGCTGAAGAGAGAAGGGAGCCAGAAATTGATTACTTTATTATTTCACCAATAATCCTTATAAAGTGAAAGATGGAGAACCACTTTTCATTTTCTATTAAATGCAAAACTGTGACAGGTGAGCAGTGGACGGGGATTTAATATTCTTCCTCCCTCCTAACATAGGAATAAGAAGGTACCCAATACACCTAACAACACATTTATTCAAAACAAGGACTCGTCCACTCCTCCCTCAAAGCCACCAAACACATTCACCCAAGAGGAAGCCACTAAGGGTTCCCAAATGCACACAGCCCTAAAGTACACACTGATAGCAACCGGAAGGGTGCTCTGGGACGGGGACCTGTAAGCACCTGGTGCTGCCTACAGTCTTTGGCAGACACCCGCTGCTGACCACTGAGACACACAGGAGACTGGGCTAAACTGTCCTTGATTTAACCAGAAGAGCCTGAGTAATAACCAGTGGCTGTACCACCACAAAGCAGGACCAAGAAGTTTGTTGCCAGTAAGTCAGCTTCCATGGTTCTAGGTCTTCATCAGACAAATACTTGAAATCTTTGCAGCCTTTGCTGACACAAGAGACTATCCTGATGTCCATAGCAGCGATCCAGGTAAACAGATTTTGTCTATCCCGTGAACACATAGAGCATTTCAGTACTGAACCATCCATCAGTTTCCACAAAATCACTAAAGCACAATACCTAGTTGTGGAAGAGCATTTTCATGAGCAATTACACGCAATGTTTATCGTGTCTTTCCAGAATTACCTGACATTCACAGTTCACATACAACAAGGCTGAAGCAGCTCTGCAGGCAAGGTCTTTATGCTACTTCTATTTCAAATGTAATGTACATATAGCCAGTTAACAAGCATGTGCTCTTCACAAAAAGATTCAGAAGATTAAACATTTTCATTAAATAAAGCCTGAATTTAAAAAACTCTGTTTACTTTAAAGAGACAGAAGAGTAGCACACCTCTCTGTTTAATAACATTGCCTGGCCTAAAGCATCACACACCATTCCTTTCTTTTACTGATTCAGAGACAACAAATTCCATTGAAGTAATTAACAAAACTTTTGCAAAATACCACGTGTGTACATAATAAGGGTAAGTAAAGTTAATTTGTCAAAGTCTAAAGATAAAAAGGAATTCTCTTCCTAAACTAAAACACTATTTATTGTAAAAGCTTTCCTAACAGTTAATGCAAATGAAAATCACATACTTTCTGATAAACATTTATGTTTCCAGACACCGTTGTACTACTAAATTATTCAGCTTGAACAAAGGACCTACACTGATTAGATATAAGCTGCAATAGGAGGAAAAATCTAAACCTTGACAAAAATAATTTTAAAAACATGAAGTTATATATCTTTTTGAGATATTTATGAACCTGGAACACCAACAAGAATGCATAATTGCCATCAAGAGACAGAACCGGGCTGCCATTAACAACTGGATGATGAATGGAGAAGGGGAAGATTTAAGTTTCGGACTAGGAAGTGCCTCAAAACAAAAGTAACCACCACAGGAAAAAAGGACATAGTGTGATTTAGCTCCTGTAGATATTAAATACAGCGTGGCCTGAAGAGAACACAACTTCCTTTCCTAACCTCTGAGTTCTGCAGTCAAGAAAAGCTAGCAGTGAACCAAATCGAGAGTTCAACTTCTTTTACACCCCTTTTAAAAACAGCAGTGATGAGAGAAAGCTTAAGATAGGGAGATACTTCAGACTAAAGAAAATGAATGTTCTTACCTTCAAACTTGGTCTCAAAATGAAACTGTGAAAGACCAGGTGCCCTGCCTACCTTTAAAATTCCTACCAATGTCTAGGTTTTCCCCTGAGTTTTCAGAGCTGTCTCCTTCTCAGTGGAATGTACAAGTACACAGCTGGGAAAGAGGCAGTAACTGCTCTCAAAAGTGTAGCACAAACTGAAGGACAGAGCAAGCATCCATAGCTGGAATTCTGGAGTATGGCCTTCTGTTCACACCCATGTATTTCAGAGCTTCAGCAACTGTGTACATTTCTGCTACGTTTTATTTTCCTCTGCTTTCAATTGCATCTGTTAAAGAAAGCACAGGAGAGCAGGCGCCTAGCAACTGGCCCACAGGATGTTCACAAGCTGTACACTCTTCTTTTAATGAAAAGCCAGACAAATCCTACAACCTTCCCCTTCAAAGTCTTTCTAGACTCCTTCCAGGAAGATGTGGAGAGGACTCATGCAGACAACAGTTTCCACACAGAGTTACAGTTTCTGGATCTCTGTCTGAACACTGTCTCATCAAATAAACGACATTCAACCTACTCTCTTCATTTTTTAGTACATCCTCCTCATATGTAACAAACTACCGTATAAATCTTAACACCCGAATAGTACAATTTAACACTAGCAGACACAATTGTTTCTTCCCCGACAAACTACTGAGGTGTTTTCTTCAGTTAAGAGCAAGTTAAGATACTCTATTAAAAACTTCAAGTTTTGATACAGTTTTTGCTCAGCGGGAAATTATGCACGCGGCAGAAATGCTAAAAAGCAAAGCAAAACAGAACCCAAGCAAAGAGAGTCCCATTCCCAAACGAGACCCTTCGTTCCCCAGTCCCGCAGTAAGGTCTGGAGTAAGTGCAAGAGCACTTGCTCGTGCCTCGTGAAGCAGCAACTACTCCGATAAACAGGAAGAGCCAACGCTACTCCTGGCTTTTAAAACGCATTAAAAATACTTTACATGGAAACTAAGCAACTCTTTAATAACGTTTTTCCGCGACAAGAAGAGCTGCATTTTCCACCCAAGTGTTATGTAAATGAGCGGGCAGGAGGCAGCCGCGGGGTCTGTTAGGAGCCACTCAACCCTACAGAGAAAAGAAGGAAAACGGGGGAGCGCGGTGGGGGATGTTTGAAACCCTGGGCGCTCACAGCACCGCGGCCGTGCGCTCCGCTCCCAGCCTTGCACAACTTTCCGCCGCGGCAGTTCCGCTCGGCTC
>VZRS01007132.1:281395-336885 GCA_013398055.1 Ifrita kowaldi
GATGACAGCGGTAACCCGGCAACGGGGCCCGCCCCGCCCCGGTGCTGGCGCGGGGCGATGATGCCGAGGGTGGGCGAGGCGGAGCCACGCAGGTCCCGCCGCGGCCGCGCGGTTCAGCCCGGGACAAGGGGGCGGCCCCACGGCCGCCCCGCCCTTTCCCGCCACGGGAAGGGCTGGTGCTGTGGCGATCCTGGTGTACGCCGCTATGTGCCCGGCCGCCGCTCGGCTTGTCCGGGGATCGGCGGTGGGAAGTGCCGGTCACCGTCGGTGCTTCCACAAACCGCAGCTCACCTGTCCCCAGCAGCACTTTGTCAGTCGGGCTCCAAGCGCTGCGAACCCAGTAACGGGAGTAATGGTTACCCTGTCCCTGCTCTCCGAAGGCTAAACCAAGTATCAATTACAGGAGCCTGTAGCAGAATCACAGAATCGGTTTGGTTGGAAAAGATCCCTGAGCTCATCGAGTCTAGCCTATGACCGAGCACCACCATGGTCAACTAGACCATAGCACTAAGGTACATCCAGTCTTTCGTTAAACACCATCAGGAACTCCACCACTTCCCTGGGCAGCCCCTTCCAATGTCTAGCTACCCTTTCTGTGAAGAAATTCGTTCTAATGTCCGAGCTAAACCGCCCCTGGTGCAGCTTAAGACTGTCCTCTTGTCCTGTTGCTAGTTGCCTGGGGGAAGAGGCTGACCCCCACTTGGCTACACCCTCCTTTCAGGCAGCTGTAGAGTGATATGGTCACCCTGAGCCGCCTTCAAGCTAAACAACCCCAGCTACCTCAGCCACTCATCACAGGACCTGTGTTCCAGTTTATTGCAGAGTTGTGACCATCACACAAGAGCCCTGCTAGGCTTCCTTTGGTTTGTGATGCTAAATATACAGCGCTGTACAACAAACGACAAGGTAAAAACTGAATACTTAATTGTCAATGTGGGATGTCCAAATGCAGCACCCAACCTGGGTGCTGAGAAAAGCTTAGACCTAAGGAAAAAAGTGGCATTTGACTGTGTTGCCATCATAGAACACATACAACAAGAGCAAATTAAGGTTACTCGTGTACCTTAGGGCTGGCGTTTCGTTCCTTTTGGGTGCTGATCTTTGCCATGTCAGGGTATCTCCAGGCGGACATTGGCTCATGCCAGCTCTGGGCCGTGGGCTGTCTGACTGAACTAAAAGCCTTCCAATTGTCCACTAGCTTTTTCCTGACTGCTATTCAGTTTTAATTCTACCTCTTATTCTCCATCATCTTCTGCTTGGTGTTTCTTTACCCTTTCCTGTTTCCTTGTTTACCTGATTTTTCTTTTCCCGTGTGTTGAAAACAGATGTTTGAAGCTCACATGAGTCTCCAAACCTCCCCCGTGTCCCCATTGGGACAACGCAGCAGAGAAGCACTCTCACTCTTGAGAGATGCAGGCAGGTGCCTTCCTCATCACCTGTACTTCCACACAGCCATTCCTGTTATGCTTTTTGCAACAAATTGGCAAGGGGTGCTTTTGCAGACAGCAGCCTCCTTCACTAGGGAGCCCTGCTTCCCCACAGAACATCACTCACATTTTCCACAGGATGACAAAGCAGCCCTACAATAAGTATGTAAGTACATATATCATCGGGTAATTGTAGTTTTTATTTTTGGAGCAGGCAGGAATTAAGTCTGCATGAATAATATTTTCATTTTGGCAAGGTTTTTCCCCCCATAAGTTTTCAAAACACGTACATTTTTTGCCCTCTACAGAGGAAATAGCAATGCTAAAACTTCTATATCTACAGCATGGGTCTCTGCCCCTTGAGCAAAGAGTACACAAGTCTCTCTCCTCAGATCCTATCCATGCCAAGGAGTTACTGGTTCCTATTTCTTGGATCTATTGCTTATTCCACTGGCTTTCCATTAATTGTGGCGTTGTCTCTCTGCCAGTTGAATAATAAATTCACATATTGGTCAGACAGAACTGGGATGCTAATACTGAGTACACATTACTTGGGGGTGAAGGAAAAAGTTGGCTGTCTAATCAGCATAGATCACTGACAATGGCAGATGCATCGCTCAAGAAGCAGAAAATCACTGCTCTGCCAGCACTGATGATAGTGCTCAGACTGGCTGAGGATTTAATGAAAATGTTACGATTTTTTTATTAGTCATAGATTAAAATGGTTCAGCGTGTAGTCTTTAATGGAAATGTGGTCATGACTGACTATACTTCAAACAGTAGGGATAAAAATAGGAATTGTACAGCAGATCAATGCATTGGCAGAACTAATCACACTGTCATATGCCAGACTTGAATGCCGCCACACAGACAGTTTCAATAAAACTTATTTTAAAAATAACACACAGAACAATTTTAAGTGGAACTGTATTGTTTTCAACATACAATCCAGTGAGAATGCAAAAACCTTGCCAGAGGTTATTACTGTGCATGAAATCGTGACAGAGGAAGGGAAACACTGGGGCTTTTAAGCACTCTGCCTAGAGGCTGAAGGGATGCTTGCTGTCTGTTCAGATGAATTTTCTTCCCGTGGTGTTTTCACGGGTGGACTACCACCCGTACCAGAATTTGGTATTAAGCTTAATGGCAAGACTGCAATCTATCAACAGCCTTGGTAACTGAAAAGATTCCATGCTAAAAGGCATAGAAAATTAGATGATGATTTGAGAGTTAACCAGGAGAGAGAGGGCACATGCATGAGTAACAAATCTGCTATAGAATTGTTATAGAGGAAAGCTGACCCATGGTATCAAACTATGTCATCTTTAAAATGCCATAAATAATAAGGTGAAATAACCAAATGAAAGGAGCACATTCAAATACTAAACCACCATTTTTAAAATCTCCTTAATTTGCCCGTATTTCTGGTTTTGTCAGGCATCTATGACAGATTTTCTGAGCTGTTTGCAGATCAAGGGAAGAATAAAGGATTTCTTTGTGTGAGAAAACATGGACCCAAATGATGGTAATGCTGAAGTAGGCCTTCTGTACAAGGTTTAGTCCATTTTGACTGATGCAATTTAAATTTAAATCCTTACTTTCTAGAGATTCTTTTCCCCAAGTGTTTACGGGTAGATATATCCTAATGGATGGCAGTGCCGTGCATCCCACTGCCTGCAGGAATGAGAATGGAAACTGAGCTCTGTCTCGGGCAGATGCTTCAGCTTCTCTGACCTGCCCATACCTGAGGCTGCATGTGTCAGGGTTTGGGATGGGAGAGGCAGGCAGCCCACGTAATGGGGTTATCAGTGGTGCACACATGTGTGGTCCTGGCTGGGGAGGGTTTTTCGGAGGCATAGTTGGTTCTTGAGAAACAGACCCTTTAGCACGACTCCTGTGAGGAGGGAGTTATGCCAGACATGAAGTCCTGACTTGCAGCGTAGTGCTTATCCATGTTCTGGATCCCCCCTGCCAAACACAGACCATAGGGGTGGGGAAGCTGTGCTGTTGTGCTGCTGGTGTAGGAGGAGGCAGGCAATGGAGCAGGGGACATCAGATCAGCAGCTGTCTTAATCACAGCTTGTTCTGCTGGGTGAGAAAAAAATCTCAGGTGGCAAACGGGGCAAGATAAGCAAGCCTCAAGGGAGTAGAGCCACACTTTTTGTTGTTAGTGAAATACAGATTGATTCAGCCGTCTCAAACTTCACCCTTTGAGCTGCAGTGCTTAGGCTACACATGAGCTGTCAAAACCTTACTTAAAACTAAATCTACCAATTCAGACTGCCTGCTGCCACTTCCTAAATGGTATGAAACGGCCGCTCTATCTGCTTCATGTAAGGATATGACTGACTTGAGGTAAAGAAGCAAAAAGCTCCTTTTTTTGACAGGCAATCTTCCGAGCAAAGACACGGTTTGTTCTGCCTTTAATTCCCTACAAATGAAACTGCTGTCCTGGCTGACCTTGGGAGGGTCATTTTAAATACCCCGCATGATGGGACTGAAACCATCTCCTTCCCAGCAGACAGACATTTGGTTTGTCTCTCTTTTCTTGCTGTTCTTTTCAAGAATGTTTTTAGAGTCACTGGTAAGGCATAATTTACATTTCTCCAGTGGCATTACTGAGTACTGTGAAGTTGCATGCAAGCACATTGTACCAGACTTAGACAATAAAATCATAGTTGTAGATAGAACCTATTGTGTTCAAACAAAATAGAGGGGATACAGCAGAAGTAATAACAAGAAAACAAGAACGAAATTATTTTTTCGTCTTAATTCCTGTAGGGAACAGGTCATCGTGGACATACTGAGCTCAAGCAGGAGTTGTAATGTAAATATTCTCTTCAATAAAATGAACAGATAAAGAAAAAAAGAGCTATACAAGATCACATTTTCAAGAGATGTAAAGGTCTAGCACTTCCCAGTTGCAGATAAAAAGCCTGGAAAAGAGACAAAATTTCCAAAATATATAAGGCAAATTTTCATGGATGCAGTCAAAGAACTGGACCTTATTTCCCAAGCCTCCTCCCCACTTGGGAGACAAAGGGAGTAAATTTACTGCAACAAACATTGATGAAAGTTTAGCCAGACATAACTACAGCGGTCCCGGGATCCAACTGCAAGTAATGATAAAGGACAGTGCTGCAACAGCATCGGCTCAGAGAGCTGATAGCACAGATGATCTCATCAACAGGAAATTTCAATCTTAAACCCTAGGTCTTGGTAATAGCAAAGCATCCTTTCCTTTGGACATCTACATATAAGTTTCATAGCAATAATACCATATCAGAGAGAGTTTGTGAATTCTTACCCTGACCCAGGAAAATGGCCTCATTTTTGATACTTACAGAGGTGATACAAGTGCAAGACCTTTGGGATTTTTCTTCCCTTATTCTATTGCTCCATTTCTGCTCAT
Source organism: Ifrita kowaldi (assembly GCA_013398055.1). Taxonomy (NCBI): domain Eukaryota; kingdom Metazoa; phylum Chordata; class Aves; order Passeriformes; family Cinclosomatidae; genus Ifrita; species Ifrita kowaldi. The sequence goes on from VZRS01007132.1 coordinate 286,235, forward strand.
TCTGTTACAGGCAGTGTAATGGTTTTAGTAGAAGTAACTTACAAAAGAAGAGAAACAGTACAATCAGTGAGAAGGCTGGCAAAAGACCATCTATACAAATATACTAGTTTCGATGATAGAGTTAATTACCTCCGTATGTCTGGCTGTAGCTTAAAGCAAATATAACTGGAGTTAAAACAGCTCTGGCCTAAGTGTGCCACATACTGATATAGTAATTTGCTTTTAATGCAAGGGTGTTGCTGATGTTTTTCTTTTTACACTGAATGCAAAACTGTACTTTTAAAGGACACAGCTTTAAGCAAAAACATGGGGTTTGGTGAAATGTTTTTAACTGAACCCCAGTTTGACCTGACCCGTGCAACATTGCAGGCTCAGATATCCAGTCTTAGAAACTTTACAGGCAGGTATTTCAGTCCATTACTAACACCCATGATAACTCACTCAAGTGAACCAATTTCTGAATGTTCTCCAAATCCACACCAAAACACAAAGTTTGTCAGGTCCACCAAGGCCATGATTACACCAGGACTAAGCCAGCACTAGAACTAGAATTAATTGTACCCTGGCAAAATCAGAGCAGACATAGCAAGGGTAGTGCAAATCGATGTATTGGCAAAACTATATTGGGCAGCTTGCCTTAAAGCTTGCTGCTCACAAGCTTTGTCAGTCTCTTGCTGCTATTGGACTTGAAATTCATTGTAATAAAAAGAGAGCTCAGATGTCTAAGACCAGCTAATTGTCTCATAAAAGCAACAGAGGTAAAAAATTCACACAGGAAAGCATGTAGTCTGTGCCTCTGGCAAGTACTAGTTTACAAAACATCAGCCTATTTATAGTATTTGTCTAAGTGTGTGCTTGAAGTTGAAAGTGTTAGCAACTTTCTTCTATAATCTATATTTAGCCATGGTAGCCTGACTGTCATTGTAAGGAAAGAAGGTTTGGTGGGAGCAAATCCTAATAAGGTACTCCCCGGTATTGAAAATAACTGAGTCACAGCTGTAATATTTAAACTATTTATAATTCCATTAAACAACAGTTCACAGGAAACCACTGTGGAAACCTGGTGGCAACATCACTGTTTTCTGCTATGGATTAATCTTAGTGCTGAATATCCCCATGCCATAGCAGAGCCCAGGTTTTTTCCCAGAAATTTCCTTAAATTCTTGTTCATGTCTTCAGTGATAGTTCTACAAAATTTAAGAATAATTTCTTGACATAAATCTTTATCATAAATAAATTCTAGGCTTTGAGTCTTTTCTGATATTACATTTCACAACCAAAAATACTGGCAAATTAATGTAGGCCTAGAATTTTATTTCCAGTACTTTTCATGCTCTCCAGTTAGTAACTTGTTTCCTGTGTTGTTTTCTTTTCCTTGGGAGTTCATTCTTATTTCTCCCATATCTAAGCAAATCAAACTCTCCCATTACTGAAGAAAATACAGTCAGTTTCTGTAATTGTGTTGCTCCTGAATAAATTGGTGTTAACTGCCTATATTTCAATCATGATATTTTAATTACATATGTACATACAGAAAGGGAGGAAAAGCATAAGAACAACTTTTAAAGTACTTGGCTGTGTACTAGAAAAATCAAGATGTAGCTGTTACACAGAATTGTACAGTGGAATCTGAAAACTGTACAAATTTGGCAAGCTTTATGAAAAAGGAATAATCTTCCTCTCTTCGTGGTGTATTCCAAAATAATAGTTTTAGTTAGCCAGTCATGCTGCTACCCTTTTGTATTTAGCTTTAGCTAGGTCCCTAAGGAAAATGGAAAGACAGAAAGGTTTAAGATTTTATGCTCACTCAGTACTCTTTGGGATATTTTTTCAGTAACTCAGCAACTATTTAACAGAAAGTGATTAAATTTTGTAATGAAAAGGGGCTTCTCATGGCAGGGTTAAAACCCAATGCTACACTTTCTGGCTTCCTCTAGGAAATGCTTTTTCTCATCAGGTAAGCCCAGATCACATGAAGTCCAATAGCAACTAAATGTATCAGGAAATAGAGACATCAAGCACAAAGGGAATGCTAAGCTTTGAAAGTATCTGCATCCAAGAGCCCAACTTCACAAAGAGAATTCCCAAACTTTCTTTTCGAAGGCACAACCAACAGACATTACCCGAGGAACCAAGCAGACAGCTGTGGGTTTGTTCTCCATAGCATAGCTTTGCTGTAGGCAGGTGACATAAAATTTTTCAGAAGAGAGTAGTGTAGAGAGCTAAATAGACTCCTAGGGATGACCCTGGTTCAAAGGGAGGGGAAAAAATGATAACATGAATTTGTGTTGAATACTTTTTCCCCCAAAAAAGGAAACCCTGAAGAGAGAAGGTGTTACTGCCTTGACAATTGTTGTGATGAGTGATGCCTTCAGATTATTATGTTCCACCTATCTCACATACGCAAGTTAGCAGTGCAGTATAAATCCTCTTTCCAAAAGGGAAAAACTAGAGATCTCCAAATGTCAGTGGGAAAGATGGTTTTGAAATACAAAAAAAAAAAAAAAAAAAGGAGAGAGAGAAAACACATTTTTGATTCTAGTGGTTTTCAAGAGTTATTCTGAAGGTCATCAGCACGTTCAGAGGTGATGGTTCTGTGAAGGCTATATTACGCAATGTAGAATGCTTTAAAAATTTTAATTAAAGAAACCAGACTGAAAGCGGTTTCTTATTAGAAGTGAAAAGTAGTCTCAGGTGCCTGAGAGGGAAAGCTGAAGGCAATTCCAGGATGTTCAGAGGCAGCTCACGTAATTCTCCAAAAATGTAAAGGATTCTTATATAGTTGGACCCTCCTACTGACCCTGTTGTTATAAATGCCACTTATTTTCTATTTCTGAAATGCGTTTATGGGAATCAAACTATTAGTCTGAGTATCCTCCAATGTGGATCTCATTAGCAAGCTGTTACCACAGCTCTCTTGACTAGTAGCTGGTATTCCTTTGGGTAATATTAACAGCTGCAATCAGAGACTGTTAACTATTACCCAGATTAAATAGCTTGTCATTCAGATTTATGTAATCTGGGGGGGGGGAGGAAATAAGGATGAATTCCCTTCTAGCATTCACAGGTCAAATATTTATTGTCGCTCGGTGGGTATAATGGGCTTGAACCACGTCATAAGCTTGAACAAAGGCAAGATAACATAATATCTCTTCTGTAGCTCTGCTCAGTTCAGGTTCTTCACTGTATCTATTAAGCAAAGCAATGAGCCTATACATGTTATTTTGCAGAATTACGCTTTAGCAGAAGCACTACTAGAAAACAACTTAACAAAAATTCCTCAGCCAGAACATCTTCTCAATTGTCATCTTCACTGATGCTCAGAAGGCTAATGCCATACAATAAAACTTCTTCTAAATCAGCAGGAAACCTCAAGACCCTTGTTATTTGTAGAAAAAAAATGCCTAGAAAAAAATGCCTACTCGATCCATTACATGAATATTAATTGTGCTGAGAGCCTTAATCTAGACAGTTCTCAAACTTTGCAAGTGCTATTCAGCATTGAGCTCATCAGGCTTCCCAGGAGCGTGCCTCAGTGACACAAAACTGAAAACACTTGCTACAGCTCAGGAAAAGCTCCTGATGGTTCCTGACACTGCTTGCAGTGCCTCTGTGCATACTTTAGCAGTAGAATTTGGAGTGGACAGGAGTAGGAAAAAGCACAAACTTCCACATACAAGGCTGTGGAGGAAAAGCAGCATGCTAAAGCTCAGCAGACAGCTTTCCTGTGGGAGCCCAGGCTGCAGCAGGAGCCTTTCCTTCAGCCTCTGATTTGGTGTGTTAATGATGCTGTACACAAAGCATGATGATCCCTAGTAACTGCTGCCAGACAGGCGTGGCTTTCTGGATTCTTTTTGATGCTGCTACCAAAAAAACCCCATCATTTCACTGTCCGATCAGCTAGGCTAGCTAATCTGAAAAGGTGAAATCACTTTCAGGGGTTTGGCTTTTCACTCAAGGATAGAGGAGTAGTAAAAAATGCTTTGAAATCTCAGGCTCTGTTTGGGACCTCTTTAGAAAAGTCATGTCTGTATTACTTTTGCCCCCTGGCTTGGCAGCAGAAACACAGGCTGGGCTTTCCCCCATGCAACTGCAGAGGACAGGGCATTGAGTGTCATGCTGCAGTTTTGGAGTGTGCCAGCCCTGGGGGCCCCTCTCACCTCCTGCTGCACCCAGCTCTGTCCCCACCCTCACTGCGATAGCAGCTTTTTGTACAGCCTTAATAAAAAACAGAGAAGAAATAACCCTTTCTTAGGAGGTTTATTTTGGAGCTCAGTCAGCTAACTGCTCCGTTTTATTCTATGATGTGGTGATGCTGGGGGCTGGTGTGCTGAGCCCACCTGAGAGCAAGTGACCGAGGAAGCAGGAACTTGCCAAACCCAGCCCACAGTCGAACCTAACGTGGAGCAGGTTGTGTTTCATTCCCAAAGGCTTCACTTGGTTCTTTAAATGGTTGTTAAAGCAAACATAACACAGAGGTTCCTGAGCTGTTGGCAGAAGTCACATTGACCTTGCTAGGGCTAGGACTTCACCCATTTAAATAAAAAGGCAATCCATATGTCATGCAGTGCCATCATCAACTTACCTGTCCCACGGCTGCCACAAAGCCTTCCAAGCTGGATATATTCTGATCTTCTAAAGCAGAAGCTGAAAGACCATACATATCTTAACTTTTACTTTACCCCATGATGGAAAATGTGAAACTCCTATCGGTCACTTGGATTTTAAGCCCTTGATATTCAGGGCTGAGTCTCTGGCTGGAGCAGGGGGAAGCTTGTGCCATGAAATTCAAGTCTGTTCAGTGTCCTTCAGATCTGAGACTTAGTTTCACCTCTGCTTTTCTTTCAGTGTTCATGTTCCATACACTTTTTTTGGTTATACCTCCAGGAAAGGCACTGAGTATCTTCTGATAAATGCTTACATCTGCGTTTATGCTTATTTCAGAGATCTGTAGCTGTAGTTCCTAAAAGCTCAACTGCATCAACAGAATTGCAGGTGCAGCTCTGATCCCTGAAGGTATTTACCAAGTCAGAGGGAGAGATTTATGACTCTGACTTCAATGGTGCCACACTGATTTACGTCAGCCAAGGAGCCTCCGTGTGCTTTTTAGAGTTATCTGCTTGACAACTTGTCCATCTTCTCACGTGACTCAGCTGTTTTCTGTTCTTGGGCTCTAACCTTCTGCACATTAGTGGGTGTCATGGTAACTAAGGAGCAGCCACACGTAGGCTAGCAAAAAACCAGAACTGCTGAAGGTTAAAAAGTAACTGGAAGAAATATTTCAGTAATGTAAAAAAAGAAAACAAACCTCCCCCCATCCCCAAACATGAAAGACACTCCAAACTGAACTTTGTGTGTTTTTTCGGTAAAGTAACCGAGTGGCAATAAATGAATAGCACAGCTGGAACATCTAACAGCAATGTGATGGTTCAGTTAGGCATGCTGGCAAGCAGCAGGGTATGGGTTCAAATTTGGGCAGCTCTTTTGCCTACATAGGAAGGAGGCTGAAGACAGCAAACTCTGGAAATGTTTAGGTTCATGTTTTCACAGGTGTCTGTGGCCAGAGAAGTAAAGATGAAACTTGCCTTTGCACAGCTAGGAAGTGGATAAAATCTTTTTACAGCACTTGTTCCCAACAGGAATGTAGCAAGTGCAGTGGGAGCTTGCTGTGGTGTGAGTTTGAGAAGAAGCTCTAGGGCGGGATGCGCTATAGTATGATCCACCAGGTGGCTGGGGTGGAGGCTGGAGATGGGGAATGCCTCAGCAAAGAGGCTCATTGGGAACTTTAATGCAGTGTGATATGTGCTGAGGGACTGCAAGTCTCAAAAACACTCATTCAAAAAAAAGCCCTGATTCCCAGTTCAAATGCTCTTAATTTACTGACTGCTAGATAGTCTAAAGATAAGTGGAAGTCAAGGAATGAGCCTGGGCTATAACTCCCGGGTCCTGGACTTTCACCTGTGCTGAGATCCTCTGGCCATACCCATGTGTCTTTGAAAAAAAGACTTTTTCCAGGTGCAGAGAAGACAGTGCACAGGAGGCATCTTCATAACTGCAGGATCTTAGGGATGTTAGAAACTCTTCTAACCATGTCTCAGCAAACAAATGTCTCTACTTTAGCCGATATGATGGTAATTCAGAGTTCCTAGGTCATGGAGGGGAAGTGAGGTTTCTTCAGAAGAAGCCTTAGAATAACAAATGCATCCTGATCCTGTGACACTTATCCTTTTTTATTTGAAATGTTTCTTATTTCTGCTTTGCATTTATCTAGCTCCAGCTTTCATGCATTGAATATTTTAATATTGACTGTAGATTCAGTAATGCTCTGTGGTGAAAATCTCCCGGTGTTGAGACACAGAAAATGCTACAATTTCAACCGGAATATGTCACATGACAAGGCAATATCTGAAAAATATAATTATTTTTTCATATATAAACGTTCTTCACTAAAGCACATTTGTATTTGGAGAATTGCAGGCTTTGTCTAAGGCATCTGTCTGGAAATATCTTCTAATGGCATCCAATCAAGGCACTCTAGAGCTCTAGGCACATTCAATGCTGAAAGAACATTTACAGGGGTGAGGAGCCTGAAGAGCTTCTCGCAGGTGCTGTAATCAGAAGCCCTTTTCTCTTTCTGTGTTAGTCACTTTCAGACTGAACAATTTGAAATCACTGTGTTGTTCTGAGGTTTTTTCACAGTAAAATTAGCAACTGCTCTGCTCACTTTCTATCATCACTAGAAACTACATGCCTATATATAAAGGAAGCTATCATGATGTGGGGATGTCATCTAATTTTGGTGCCTTTTTATGGAATAAGAATTTATTGAGGCAGCAGTTGGATTCTTTGGCTCTTGCTTTTCCCCTCCCTCTTCCCCTGGGCTGTTACACCAGGGTCTTTCTTGCACACTGCCTTTTGGATGTGAACTCAGCCAGTCTTGTCTTCCCACCTATCCCCATCCTAGTACTTCCCTTGGGTTAACTTCCAACTGCCTTCAGCAGCACAGGTGGACACATTTGCCTCTACCTAAAGCACGTTGGTTTAGGCATGATTTTGGGTTTGAAAATGTGTAGCTTTAACTGGAAAGGAGTAACAACCCTGTTGGCTTTATCGTAAAACTAATGATGAATACAGGCCTAACCATGCTTGTGCAATCCATATATAAAGGTCTTCTCCCCCAGGTGCTTATAGACATCCTCTGACTCTGTCTTTCAAATGCTGCTGGTGCTGCGAATTTGGAATGTTCTCTCTGCCACTCTTAGCTGCTCTGCTCAGGCTGAATCCTGTCAGTAATTCCCAGCACTGACAGATCAGGTGCTGAAGCTGTTGGGCTGGGTGAGAGGAGGTGTGCAGCCCTACTCTGGAAGCTGTGTGACCACCCACCCTGGCTGCCCAGGAGGGAAGGGATGCAGCTGGAAAATCACCACACTGCAGCTACAGGAGGTGACCCAGCCTTGGGGAAGGGGGTGGTATAATGCCTCAATTGCCTTTGTCTCAGAAAAAATGACAAATTGAATTCACAACTGGGTAGTGATTTCAGTATCCTTTGTAGGGGTGGAGTGACAGAGCTTTAAGCTGTATTTCTGCTTCTCCCCGATTTAAACCTAGGAGGAGTAAAACCCAGCCCCAGTATAACCTGGCACAGACTCCATCCTGCTCTGAATTATCCCCTGCTGCCAGAAGAGACAGCCAAAGCTCCCTGCTGCAGCCCTGTGCCACTCCTTATGGATAATCTGGTTGCAGAGTGAGGTGAAAGGGGAAGAAAAACAGAGCAGCAAATTATGCCAGGAGGAAAGCTTTGTTATATTTATAAGGTAGCCGGGTTAGGAGCCAGGGAGTGAGATGCTTGTGTAGTAATGGAATAAATTCTATAAATGTAGTTTAGAATGGACGGGAGGATACAAGCAATTAACTTGTTTTATTATTTTTAATTTCAGCTTTATATTCAAGTGTGAAATATTTTATATGCACAAATGCAAGAATATGCAGAATGAAAGTAAAAACAATATATGTGAATTTTCATATTACTCTGAAAGAGGTTAGAGGTTTATTGCTGGAAAATCACTAGGGGAAGTGATTTTTTTAAAGCAAGAAAGATGCAGGCCATGTCTGTCTAGGATCAAGGACTGTGTTAAGACAGCAGGCAGAGAAACATCAGGAAAATAAATAAGGCACAGAATTGCGTGCAAGAAAACAGCAAACAAAACCGTAAATTTGTGGTCCAAAGCAAGACAAGGGTAATGAGACTAGCAGCTACTGGGAATAAAATGCTTATGTGTGTGGATGAGGTCAAAACTCTAAAAAGGATTTCTAGAAGAGAGGAAGAAATCATTAGGCTTTTGTACGTGGCATTTTTAATACACTGGGAGGAGGGGAAACCACATAGATACTGTGTAGAGCAAAGAGCTAAAGACTATAAAATTACGAACTACTTTGTATCAGCTCTCCGATGTAATGTGGAAAAGACCCTAATAATAAAACTGTAGATGTCCAACCAGCGTGTCTCCTGTGGGGACAAACTCCCCACGGCTCCATGCCTTTGTGAGGTTTAATGAATGGGGGCAGGCCAGGATGGGATGCAGTGAGCCGGGCAGGGACTGTGCCAAGGCTTGCTTGTCAAGTCATGTTTGCCACAGGGCTGCAGGGTTGGAGCTTGAGGGGCTCTGGGACTGACTGGGGTGTGGAGGCACTTGCCGAAGCCCCCTGGGCTGGTGAACCCTTGGAGCAGCCCTGCCTGGGCAGGAGGAGGGGGCAAGGTGGCTGCTGCTGGGGCACCCCTGCTTGGTTCACAGAGGTTGCATCAGGGAACAAATCGGCTCCAGAGCTGGCATAACTGAAGGGTCAAGTGTCACTGTTTTTAAACAACTTTTGGTTGATTTGGTTATTTTTGATTGGGTTTTTTTGGTTTGGGGTTTTTTTTGGCTTAGGTTTCCCAGAGCTACATAAGTGTAGTTGACTTTCCCAGTTGATACTTAATGACATGGGGATGGAAGGGAAATGAATCACCGAGGCTACAGGAAAATTTATTTTCAGGAGAACAATAATGCCATATATCAACAAAATGTTTTGTTCTGTCACTTGATAGCTCACTGGCCATGAGGCACCATCCTGGAATCTCTGTAGACTGAGAGCAATGGCCTCTCTACACCTGAGTTAGTTGAATATAAAAAAGGGCTTCATGATTCTTGCATGATAGTCATTGAAAGAGTCCTATAGAGATGAATGGTAGCTGGATTGAGGCCAAAGCCATCACATGCCTCTTTGTAGTAGTTGCATAAACAGAGGATGAGTAGATAATTTCCTGCTCTCTTCTGCTCTTGTCTAAGATCTGTCTTGTCATAGATAATTATAAATCAAAAATAATGAACTTCCCCCTTAATGCATTTGAAGCTTTGGCATGAAGTGGTGTAAACAAGTTCTGAAGTCTAGTATATGGGAGCATTAAACCTAATTATTAATAGATAAATAACTCTTCATCAAAAACTGGGGGAGGAGTTTGGGGCCGGTAGTATTTTATGCTAACATGCATACCCATAAATAGCAATAACTTGAGGGTCCTGTGACTAGTCTTGTGTTCACAGAATAGATGCGCTCTGTGCAAAATAAATAAAACAGAGAGGAGCTAGTTTAGTGTGCTGCCTGCCTGGACCTACGAGTCCTCCCCCAGACCTCAGCTCTTCCTGTGCTCCTGGAATGCACAAGGATAATACTTCGATTCATGCCTCCTTCTGGTTTGTGCTTTCAGTTCAGTGATTTGGCTCAAGTGAGGTAACGCAAGGATCTGGCCTTTTTAGACTATGGTCTTTTTATGAGTGGACAAGTTCTGCTCTTATATTTTCCAGTTTTCCTACAAAGCTGTTCACAACACTGAAAACTGGAAAGAATTATCTGTGGTTAAATTAAGTACAGTTAACCTTAGTATTTTAATTTCAGCAAAGAGGCCTTTTATTGTTCATGTGTTTTCTGAAAATAAATCTCTTCTGTGAATCCAACTAATGTATGGCTGTACAAATCCTTGTTTTTCCTCTAGGGTTATAAACTCCTTATTATATATCCACTTAATTATTTCTCCTTCATTACCCCTTTTATCTGCATATTCTGGCGGTCACAGCTCCCTGGGCAGTGAAGCTCATGGCACCTGTACCATTGCTATTGTACCCCTGTAGCAATTGTACAGTGCTATTGTACCCCTGTAGCATTGTGATCCAAACCCTGGATGAGCCACTTCCAGAAAGATTTCCACTTTACTATTGCATGAGTCCTCTTTTCCCTCTGAATAAAGACAGACCTCTTTGATAGGTCTGGCTATATGTGACTGAAAGAAACAAAGCTTCTTAAATAAACCTGCACCTGGAAGTTGCTCTGTGATTTCTTCTGCTTTAATTTCCTATACAAACACCATACAGCCTAGTGGGTAAGAAGTATTCATTTCTTTCCGAAGAAAATGCTTATATTTATTCCAGGCAGCAAAGATTTGTATCTTTTTGTTCTTTCTTAAACTACCCTATTTTGCTACAAAGTATTATTAGGATTTATTTAAGTTAATGTATTGGGAAAGTAAATGCTGCAGTTAAAGAATCAGGCCCAGCCTTACAGTCTATACTGAAGTCCTGCTTGAGGAAAATGGTCAAAATACAAACTGTATATATAATTTTCAATGCTTTAACAAGAATATTCTTGTATAATTTGGACTGGTCTGCATGACTAGTCAGGCTGAAAAGGTCGGGCTGAAGATTATACAACTCTGGTGTGCTGTGGGAGTCAAAACCACGTTCCCATGTCCATCTGGTCTGTGGGTGAGCCCCTCTTCGGAAGAGTTTTCCCCTGCCTGTGGCACTGAGCAGCCTCCTCCCCTGGGGTGATCGATCACCCTTACAGCAGCCCCACAGCGGCAGCGAGCCCCAGAGTGAAGGGCAGCGCTGCTCCCCACAAAGCGTTGGGTACCCCTTGGCTTCACTCGGTTGGTACCGACCCTGGGCCCAACCCTGGGGAGCAAAGCGGGCAATCCGGTGTGTCCTGGGGGAAGAACGTTCCCCCTCTCCTGTTCTCTGTCCTGGGGATAGAACATTCCCCCTCTCCTGTCCCTGTGCTGCAGGCACTGCTGCCAGGGCTCCTTCTCTCGGGAGTACGAGTCACGGTTCGATGTAGGAGATGCGCTCCTGCAGCTGCAGGTCAGGACTGCCTCCTGGGGGTGGCAGTCACAGTAGCGTTTCGGACCAGAGCTGGATGCATCTAGGCAGAGCAAAGTGGCTGCCCTGAGCCGAGGTACGGCTGGGGGAGACCCCAGCAAACCAAAAATGCTCCTTTACTGAGAGCTGGGCACCCAAAAATGCTCCTTTTCTGAGAGCTGGGCAAGATTCCAGCCACTGTCTGGAAAGACGCTGCTTTGGTGCATAATTCACCTGTTTATAATAGTTTACTGGACTTGTGAGATCCACTCAAAATAAGGCCAGAGAACTGATCCAGTGCAAAACCAGACCTGAAGCAACCTCGTTGGAAGGGCATGGGAGTCTGTAGCCGGTGCTGCCTTTTGCTGTGGTGTCACACCATGCTGGTTCTGTTTTCTTGTCACTGATATTCACAAAAAGTACAACTTAAACCATTCTTAAAGCCAAAGAAAGAGTAAGTGCTTGGGGTGTGTTTCCATGTATGTTGCTGATAATGTTGGTGTAGGATGTGTCCTTTGCTCGCTCCTCAAACCCCCTGCCAAACCAGTTCTCCCACAACCCTTTCCAGCCTTCTTTTAGAGCACATTTGAGGAGCCCCTGCTCTGTGGTTCAGCATGATGGTACTGGAAGGGGCAGATTGGGGCAAGAACGAGTGCCTGGGGACAGGGGAGTGACTCTGTGGTACTCCCCAAGCTGTCACAACACTNACTGAGAGCTGGGCACCCAAAAATGCTCCTTTTCTGAGAGCTGGGCAAGATTCCAGCCACTGTCTGGAAAGACGCTGCTTTGGTGCATAATTCACCTGTTTATAATAGTTTACTGGACTTGTGAGATCCACTCAAAATAAGGCCAGAGAACTGATCCAGTGCAAAACCAGACTTGAAGCAACCTCGTTGGAAGGGCATGGGAGTCTGTAGCCGGTGCTGCCTTTTGCTGTGGTGTCACACCATGCTGGTTCTGTTTTCTTGTCACTGATATTCACAAAAAGTACAACTTAAACCATTCTTAAAGCCAAAGAAAGAGTAAGTGCTTGGGGTGTGTTTCCATGTATGTTGCTGATAATGTTGGTGTAGGATGTGTCCTTTGCTCGCTCCTCAAACCCCCTGCCAAACCAGTTCTCCCACAACCCTTTCCAGCCTTCTTTTAGAGCACATTTGAGGAGCCCCTGCTCTGTGGTTCAGCATGATGGTACTGGAAGGGGCAGATTGGGGCAAGAACGAGTGCCTGGGGACAGGGGAGTGACTCTGTGGTACTCCCCAAGCTGTCACAACACTTTCTGGGACTTTGTAGTCAAGTCCTCTTTTGCACCTCCCTTGAGAACTAGACAAGCATTGACCCAAAATGCAGATTTCTAAGTCTGTACCTTTGACAAGAGTCTTGCTGATGTGCTGTTTAGGAAAGAGAGAGAGAGAGAAAGAGGTGACTGATTTCTGCCTGGTCATTGCTGTGATGCTCTCATACTGGGGTTGTTTGAACATGAAAAGCGTTAAACAGGATAAACACTGTCTCAAGCTTTCTGGATACCCCCAGGCCATTATACACCTCTCTAATGAAATTGTCTGTTGCAAAAATAGATGAAAGTAATGCTTTACTTTATTAATCTTTTCTAAATCTCTATTTGGAAATACATCTCTCTTTTTCATCTTTTTTTTCCTTCCTTTTCCCTTAAATCCACTGAAAATTAGTTTAGTAGGTCTATCAACCTGGAGACTCCCATTTGAGTGTTTTAACTGAAATAACCTGAGAAATGATTGATCATTAAAGAAAGATGGCAACAATCACCTAAGGACAAATCATGGGAGTAATTCACTGGTTTCCCTGGAGTCAGAATTGGTCTATTAATATAAACAATCTGAAACATCCCAACAAAAATATAATTAAATATAAAGCAGCTTTTTTTTTCTTTGCCTGAATTTTAGAGAGCTGATGAGAGTAAGATATCTACATACCATATACAGCTGTGTACATCTTCTAAGGCCTTAGTAATTGTGACATCAATAGCAAGTAATTAGCATCCATAGACTTGAGTGGATTACCAGAACTATGGAAAAAACAGAACTTTTAGACACTAAAAACATTACTTGAACAAGCTGTTTAAAATCTCAAACTCTTATATACAATTAAGTAATATTGAGATTTTCAAATATTTACATTACAAAAACATTTGGAACATTTTATTTGATAAAACAGTTGAATATACAGCAATCTCCCATCAGAAAGTTAACAAAAGTTCATTTTAGAGTCCCCCAATGAGTTTAGCATTACAAAAAATATTATTTTTTTAATCTCAGAGTGAGAGTTATCTACAAATCTGTAACTTATGATTATCTAGAAACTAAAAGAACATTCCTTTTTGCTGAGGTTGATGTTAGGATTATGTGCTTTACAAGTGCAGGACTCTTACGGAATTAATTAGCTGCTGGTAACGTCAGCAACCTTATGTTTGTAACTTTATGCAGGAGTTATTTCTGTTTTGTTAAGATACTGATTTTTAGCATATCTAGGAGAGATGCTGGTTCTTAATTACCCTTCTTATTACCTATGTATTTCTCAAACAAATCCTCCTTTGGATCTGTGGCTTTTCTGCAGGACAAAAAGGCCTCACACTGTAAATTAGATGTCAAATTCTCTTGAAGTGCTGGATAACTACTGAAATTATTGAAGAAAATGGAAGAAGAGGTAGCAGTTCCTTAGGGATCATCACATTTGCGTAACATTTTAGAACAATACTTAGTGAGAGACACTTCCTGTTTTCATGCCTTTTCTCATTTTCTACTGAGGGATGATAACGAGTTATCAGTTAGTGGTAGATGTTGCAAGATGATGGTGAGATGGCTTGGCTCAGATCAGGCTAACGATGAGGATATTATCACAGAGGCTTAAATAGTGTGTAGTGCATGGTGATAAAATAAATTTTAGAGCCTGCTGCTATTTTATGTGCTGTCTGGTTGTTCTCCTTTTTATTTTGTGGGTTAGAGGACCTGACTGTGTGAATGATTTAGGAAAAAGGAAGGTGCATCAACAGAAGGTGTACAATTAATACTCATGAACTGGAATATTACAATGTTTTGCCTGTATTAATGTAGGTGTGAAATGGTCTAAATCCCCTGTAATTCAATCCACCTACAAAATTAAAATGCTGAGGCAAAACTGCGCAAAAGGAAATGACCAGAAACTGATGACAAGTGTAAAACAAACAGGAGAGCAAAGGGGCACATGGGCAAGCAGAAGGGGGAAATACCAAATGGGGTGAGGGAGGAGAGGGGCCAAAGCAGTGCCCATGGTGAAGCTGCACCCCTGAACCTGGTGTCCACAGAAAGGCTTGGCTGTAAGCGAGTGAGTGGGTGCTGGGCAGTGGCCATGGCAAATGCAGACCTCAGTGTGAAAATTGTGATCAGAGAGACCAGTGGGGTGAAACGGAGCAGTGCAGAGCTGGGCTGAGGAATCAGATGAATGAGTGATCCCCTCCATAGTTTAGGGCTAGGGGAAGAATAGCAATGACGTAAAAATGTTCAGGGAAAAGAGAAATACTGAAAATTATATTTGTCTAGTACTGAGGGAATCTGTTAGAAATATCCATAACTATACTGAAGTGCAAATTACTTGATCCTTGGTCTGTTTCACACAGGGAGAACAGGACCTGATGATGGGTGAGATTTGATGGGATGGTATATTTCTCAACAGTAATGCAGCACATATTAAGTTGGTACTTTTAAAAATCAGCAGATAAAGAAATCTTCCTTTGGCCAAGGAAGTGCCCAAAGCATTATTTTGTATTTTTAAATGCCTAGAAAAGTTCCTGAAGAGGCAAATAAATTCTCTAGCATGCCAGAATTTAGAGAGGGTAAGTGGCATAACATGAATAATTATGAAGCTCTTACCTAGACATTAGTTCTGGAAAAAATTGATTTTAAAGCTTTATATAGAGATTGATTAATCATGAACATTGGAATAAGAATTAATGCTTAATGGCATAAGTTTACAGAAAATACATTCTCTCAAGGTAAACTTGAAATATAAAATATATAAGTGAAACTTAATCTCTGAGAAACTTATTTGGAACTGTACAGCCTTTTATCTGGCAGAAGGACTATCTAGAGTTAACATTAATCCCAAACCATCAACATGCATGACACAGGCTCTTTTCAAATGCCACAGCAAACTGAGTGAGTGCACTGCACTATTATCAATGTGTGGCTGGGACAGGGTGATGGATCACCAGTGTGCCAGAACTGAGTTAAGCCATACAATGTCACCTTTGGGAGTTGGTTAATTTTCAAAAGCAAAAAAAATAGAATATGAAAGGCAAGGATTCCTATTCTTCATGTCCAGCTGTGCTTCAGCTCTCTCCAGGGAGAAGGCAGTGGCTGTTGGACACGGAGCTGTGTGGACTAGAGCAAGGTGTGGTGAGAGTCACCGCTGGACACTGGTGTTGTGAACTGCTAGGTCCCACTGACTGCCTTCCAACCACACAGCTGGTAATGGTCTTAAAATACAGCCTTTTATCTTGTACCATTAAAAAAACAGTCTCTCTGTTTTGGGCTTCTTCAGGTTACTGCTTTGCAAATTGTAGCAAATCTGAGCAAAACATTTTTGTCTGTTGGAAAGAAGTTGCTAACAAAGCTGCTACTGGAAAATATCTACTTCCATTTTTAAAAATTTTCTAAATTTCAATCTTGCACTTTTTCTTCCCCTTGTGACTGCATTCTTTTAAACCAGTATTCTACAGGATGGGTTTACTGTCAGGAGATAGTGGAAATGTTTGAAAAAAAATGTTGTGAAAGATGAACTTAAAACACTTTTTTCAAAGTTAAAAATCATCCAAGCAGGAGAAATTTATTTACCATCACTCATCTACTAAATCAAATATTTGCAATAAATTGTTTTGAAACAATGAAGAAATCTTTTATTCTTTGAGGAAATTACTAATCAAGTCAAATTCAGTAATGAATGACTATGGTTAGCTCTAAACATTTTTTTCCTTCTGTATTTTGCCATGTCTTTAATTATTCACAAAGCTGAACCATCCTCTGTATTTGTCAGCTGTTACTAGTGATACTTAGATGCCATCACGGAGGCTTGGGGCATTTGTTTTCTCTCTTTAATCAATCTATGCATAGTAACGTATTAGTGAATTATTTGCAGGCATAAAAAACCTGATCATATTAAACATGTATTGAGTGGGAAGGCATTACATATTTAAATAGAAGATGAGGATAGGTAGGATATAAGATATGGTAGGACATGAATTTGGTATTTTAAATAAGGCAAGAGAAGCTTTGCCCAGACAAGGATCCACTTTTATGTGTGTTACATATTTAAGTTACATCCCTAAGAGACATGCTATCTAAAATCAATGGACACAGTTACAACATTCATACTCCCACCTTCAGGTATCCCAGGAGTCTGATTTTTTTCCTTGTAACTAAAGGTGACCGGGCACACTTAGAAGTCCATGTCTTTCAGGTATTGCAGGCTCAGTATTTAAAAACAGAAGCATCAGAAAACCTCCTGCATCTGAAAACCTTGACCAAGTAGTTATGCATAACATACTTATCTAAACCTGCATTTAATGTGAGTGCTGAACTGTGAGTACTGAATTGTTCAATTTTTCAACCTCAGTCATTTTTTAAAAAAAGAAATGTTTTTAAGTTGAATAGTCCTGAAGTAGGTGGTTAGAGAACAGCCCTGGGCAGCGAGGAGAGTTACATGGGGAGAGCTAGCCCAGGGCGCTCATCTGTGGAGATAAGAAACTGAAAGGCAGTCTCCAAATAATACTTTTCACTTCTACAGTGCCTTTAATCTGAAAACCAAAAAGCACTCTGCAGAGTCCATGCCATCGCTGGGTTGCAGTCACTTCTGGCTATTCCTTTGAGAGGCTTTTCAGCTGCTGTCTGTCCTCAGAGCTGGTCTGTCAGTCCTAGCCTGGTACCTCCCCAGCAGCAGTCCTGTGCAAATCAGTGCACCGTTAAGAAGAAGAAAACTGAGAAATAAACATTGCATAGGCATGAGCTTCACATTCACCAAACTAGGGCAGTCCAGAATTACGGACACTGCAACAAACACTCATAAACCCAAAACAAAACAAAGAAACCCACCAAACCTGGAACAGAATTGGTTTTAAGTGCTGCACAATACACAACTGCAGAACTAGACAGAAACATGGGCTACTTTGAGAACTTCTAGCAGGGGTAAAAAAGAGGTTTCTCTTGATTTGTGGTAAATCTCATTGCAAAAAGAATTTAAATCAGTCCTTAATCTTGCTACAGTGCTTTTCTTTTTTTCTTTTCATTTTTTTCTCCTTTATCTTTTCTTCTTTTCCCTTGGTGATGTTTCCTTTCTGAAGACTATATAAAGCAGGACACAACAAAAGCATTTGCTTCTCTGGCCTTTTGAGATGAATTATATTTAAATCCAGTTTTTCCAATATCTGGGGGATGATGAGCTTGTGTGCTGCTTCCTTTTAGCCAGTTCTTTGCTGTTCTGAGGACTTCATGATTCACCATCACTGTGTACACATGGAAAAGAAAAAAACACCAGTGTTACACTGTTGGGTTAGTTGTCTCAGCAGGAAATAACGTGCAAGACTATCTCTAGAGCTCATGAGAAGGTGTTACCAGAAAATAAATCTGTCACTCATGACAATGGATGAACCGATGCTGGCAGCAAGGGCTGCTCTGATTCCTGTCTGATGGTTTGTGGCAGCACAGCACAGCCTTTCTCCTGCCTCTGGCCCTCTTTTCACAGCTCAGGATAGCTTTGGAATTTTTGGTTTACATCTGACCTCATAACAGGTGCATTTTCTCTTTGTCCCACTGGTTTCTGCCCAAGTGCCTTGCTCTCCTGCACTTCCTTAATAATGTTTGGCTCATGCCTATGTTAAAAATGTGACATCTTATATTGGCTGATTTGATTTCAGTCAGCAGGGTTTTAAACCACCTCTGAAGCTAAAGGGGCCACTCACAATATTTTGCCAGTTTTCTTAAGTCTCTTGCCAAATTGAGGCACATCCTGGGAATGCAGTACTTCTTTGTGTACCGACTTAGCACCCACCCAAAACACCTCTCCATAAGAAGGAGTCATCCTTTCTCAGACAGAAAGACTAGGGGGGTGCCCAGCAGCACCCAAGACAAACCAAACCTCTCATGTGATAAAGCATAGGGGCATTGCTTGTACTCCACACCCTACAACGACCCATGCTGTGAGGGGGACAGGCTGGGCTTATTTTTCTGGGAGAGTAAAGGTCCCTGGAGCCGAGATTGGTCTCTACCCCCTTGTGCACCACAGAAGATCATCCCTTGCCTGCTGCCCCTGCACCCACTGCCTGCTCATTCCTGCATGCACGGGCTGGGAGCCCTGGCCCAGGGCAGCTGGGGAGGCTTTGCAGTTCTGTGCTCAGGCACAATCAGGATTCTAGCACAAGGTTTCAAAGGCAAGAGCTTTTATTTCAAATATGTCTTTTGAAAAGTGTATATAAATTTTGCAAATGTGTATATACATATGTTTGTAACTTAGCCTACAGGGCCAAGGTAGGTGACCCTCACCTACCAGGGAGCCCAGGCTATCATATCTTGCCTCCTGTGCACAAACGTGCAGTCTTGATGCTCATGAGTACAGATTTTGCCATCATCATAGTTTTGTTTCATTTTACTTCTTAGTGTTTCACTTTCCTTGCTCAAAAGAGCTGCTGAAAACATCTATTTATCTGTATGTAATTCTCTTTCTGACATTATTTATTCATCTAAGAATTTGGTTGGGAAAAGCAGCAGATCTTGGATTGACAAGGTTCAAGTGGAAATAAATAGGAAGCAATTTTTTGTTTGTTTACTCAGAAATCCCACCACTTCAAGTATCTTTCCACATGGAAATGAAGTATATTTCAAAATTTCACATTAAATTAAATTTGAAGTAGCCTTGGGGTAAGGGAAACACTCAACTTAGAAATATTTTACCGCCACACAGTTCTGTTCTTTAAACTTTCAAAAAATTTTATATTAAAAATTCACTTATTCTGAAGAGTAGTTTTGGAACAACTTTAATTCTGAAAATGTCAAAGTGTCATTATTGAAATGTTTTGTCTCATATGTTTTCAAAATTATATCAAAATCATTCATAGTTCAAGACATTTGGGTCTTGATGAGCTCCCCCTCAGCATCTTTATGAAGCAAGAAAACACCATCTCTGTTCAGTGTAGCCTCAAGATGTTTCCCATACTGAAATATCAATAAAATCTAAAAAAGAAATTACCTTAATTTTAGAAGAATTTTGCCCAAACAAAGCAGTCGTTTAGAATCTTAAAAGAAATCTAATATTCTTGCACTTTGTATTCAACTAATATCCTTTGTGTGAGCAGCTCTGAATGTTTTAGAGATAAATCTCCTGGTTTTATTTGCATTTGTTTACCCTTCTACAATTTAGGGGCATAAATTTCTCTAATGTAGTCTGATTCTAGGATACTATTCACAAGAAAATTTGCTTAAATAATGCGTGTGCCTTTGCTCTGACTGAAGCATGCTCATCTGAAGAGGGCTGCTTTTTTGTATCAAGGCTTAAGCCTCACTGTAGTGTTCTAAAATAACTCTGTTTTGCAGGTGGGGAGCTTGAGGTAGGGTGTAGCCCAAAGATGCCTTTTGATAGCCAGGAGCAAAACCCCCTTCTTCTGATGGGGTTAAAGCAAATCCAGTACAAAAACACTCCTTTAACAAGGATGGTATTTAAAATGTCAGCTCAAGCTGGTAGGTCGTGATGATTTTTTTTTTCCTTAAAATGAATTGTTAAAGATTTGGAAAGTCAGCAATGCTAAGGGTGATGTTGTGCCTAAAAAGCCTTTTACAGTATGACTTCTGCTGGTGTTAGCCTATGGCTCAACATCCTTTGTCCTATACTCCCTGCCATAGTCAGTGGTAGGCTCAGCAAATCTGCTTTTAGAAAACTGCTGTGCAGCTGCCTCTCCTTAACAATTTTCCCCCCTCTGAGTTATCATTTAGTGGCAGGAAGGGAAGACCCAGATGGCTAACAAATCCAGGATATTTTCCAGTTTCTAAGGGTAAAATTAATGTGCTTGCTTGCATCTGGAACCTAGGAACTATGTCTCTTTTTTTCAAACAAAACCGAACTACAACAACAACAATTCCACTTGCAACAGGTGTAAAAAGAAATCTTTTAAATACATGTGGCGGTAGTGGACAAGCCCCATCCAAAGGTTCCTCTGAAACTGCAGCTTTGGAGCAACTGAGTTGCAAACTCTGCAGCAGTGGTGATTTAACATCCCTATTTTACTCCTGAGAAAGGAAACTCAGAAAAGAGGATTGGAATATTATGACAGTCTACAGCGGGAGGTGCAATTCTGCCAGAGTGGCATGTTCAGCTGAATTCTCTGATGCCATGGGAAGCAGAAGACCTAGGTCTTCTCCCTGCTTCTGGCCTTGCCTGATTGCATCACTGCTTCCACTGCACCAGGGATTTTCTTGGCACACAGAATGGCTTGTTTGTTACCATAACCTAGCACAGAGCAGCTGCTTTGCCCACTCCTCAAAACGCAGCTGCAACACAAGGGTGCAGGCAAGGGCAATGTATAGCCTCTTGTTTCCAGCTGGAACCAGAATTTTTAATTGGGGAAAATTGTGAGGGGTTTAGGAGTTCTGGCCAGAATCCTGAGGAAACCAAGCAGAAAGATTTTAAGTTTACAAGCTGTCAGGATTGCGGTTTTGCATCCCACTGGGATCTCTACTTGGACTAGTAACTAGTGCCAGCTCTGGGGGTGTGCTGCAAGGGGGCATCAGGAAGGTCCTTCGTGTTTCTCATTCTTGTTTTTTTCTTGGAGTCAGACAAGTCCCTGTCTGTCAGGTCACAGCTCCAGCCAAAACATCTGGCAGGGGTTCCCAACAACCTACAGGCACCAGGTGGCAGAGGGGAACTGGGTGCCTGCAGTGAAGAGTGCCAAGGAAGCTATGCTGAATGCTTGTATTAACACCTTGGGAAACTGTGATTAAAGTCTGATCAGTAAGTGAAACTCCATCTGTGCCATCTGGTTGTCTGTCTTGCACCACTTTGTAAAGCATAAGATTATTTAGAAGTGCAGTTTACAGGAAGAGACCTGTTTAGAAATAAGCGTGTCAAGCCTTTAGTTTAAGTCAAGGTCCCTATTCATAAAAATTTTAAAACTTAGATAGACCAAAGAATAGTTCTATAATTACTTACAAAAAATTAGATTATTTTAGAATGACATTGACAACATTTCTTCAAATAATATAATGAATTGAAGTACCTTGGGTTGGCAATTGATTCTTTTTCTTCTTCTCTTACAGTAGGCAAACATTCACAGTCACCTGGAAAAGGGTAAGAAACAAGACTATAGTTACTCTTGGCAGTTGTTCTACATTTATTTAAAAAATGCATCAACTTTTATCATGCAGTCACTCTAGAATATAGATCTGCAGATGCACTTCTGCACCCTTTTATCTGCACGGTCCCCACAGCATAAATCTTACACCTCCTTCCCTTTGGTAGGTGTTGCCATAATTTATTTATTACATATATCCAGTTGTCAATGTACACCTATACAAATCAGCTACTTTTGAGGACTGTCTCCTGCACACTGCCACAGGGAGGGGTTGTTTGTTAATCTTCCACTGCTGACAGTTGCACCTATGCTTTATGGTCCAGCTGGGAATTTGGGGCTGGAGTTTAGGGAACGCTAACACACACACACACACACACACACACAAAAGTATATAAAATATTTGCTTCCTTCTCTCCACAAAATTTTAAACTATATTTTACACCACTTTTTTCCCATGTAGTACACTTCATACCTCTCTATCACTACTGCCACTTAGCACATGTTTTCTACAAGAGCTTACAGACCGTGAAGGTCAAAACCCCATCATGTGGAGCACTGTGCTAATGCAAAGAAATGCTCCAAAGAGCTTTATGTCCTGAAAAACAAAGCATGCCTAGTAGGTCAGGCAAATGAGCCATTTGGATAGAAGGCAAGGGACCAGGAAGGAAAAAAATACAAGTGTTTCAGCATTTCCTGGCCAGTGAAAAGCTGTTCATGGTTCAAAATCAGGCCTTGGTTAACTCATGGCTTACCAAAGACCTTCCATTTTTTTTTAGGACAATGCAGACCCCTTAGAGATTTTGACTGGGGAATTCACCTGGGAGAAAAATGGGGGGGAAAATGCAAGATACTTAGAAGTAACTGAGAAGGGAGCTGAAGATGCTGCTGCTGGTAGTTACTGCATGTTCTCATTGCTCCATGGGCTGATAGCCTTGCAAAGGAGGGGAAGGACATATTCACAGGTTCCTGGCAGTAATTTTAAAGAAATGGTGGTGTGAACTACGAGCAAATGCTTATTTCTTCTACAGTACCTCAATGTGGAGCACAAAACTGTAGAAATTCTGGAGACTGAAAGGACTAGATACTTCAAAGGAACCAGTATTTAGCATTAAAAATATGTATTTAAAAATACAAATAACATTCACAGCTATAAGTGTGTTTAATAGAAATGTCTACTGAAAACTGAAAACATTTATGAGATTCCATCACATATTAAAAATAAACTCCCACACAAACTAAAATACTCCTCTGAAAAATTCTACCCCTGACATTTGTTCAGTTATTTTAGTAGGAGGGAGTCAGGAGCACAACTAAAAATGTTGTAGGAAAAGCAGTGATATGCATACAAAACGCCTTCCATTGATTTCCTATGCATGGGATTTACGTCAGCAGGCAAGAGAGGGAGGATGGAGTAGAGGGGTTACCGTGTACCATTTTTGTTCATGCTGTTCATCCATTTATCAAGCTCTTCCATTTCTATCTCCATAACAGAGGGCGTGTCTTCTTCAAAAATAGGACTTGAGAGAAGAGAGGGGGAAAAAAAAACATTACACAAAACGCTTAATTCAAACAACTTACAATGTAGTGATTTTGTATGACTCTCTTATAATTCCAGACACATGTATTAGCTCTGGAAAGCCATCCTAGCCTAGTAATCTGAGATGTCAGCCCAGTGGGTGTGAACCAAGGGGCTGCAAACAGATGCAAGGGAGCAGCACTGAGATGCCAGTCCTGGGCAGAGGTGGGGCCAGCTGAGACATAACACCCAGAGGGACTCAGATTGTGCAGCCAGGGGCATGCCAGAGCACAGGGTCACTGTAGCTTCTTGAAAACTCTCCCTGCTGTAAATAGAAAACTAAAAAAAAGTAAGATAGTTTGTTCCTGCCCTCCTAGAACACGACAGAAGTGCCATTGCTCCAGTGTTAAAAGCTGAAGGCCTAAAGTTTCATCGTATCTGTGACTGACATTTGCAGTGACTTCAAAAGGAAAGGTCATGAGTGGAGTAGCTGCATTTATTTAAATGCCTCTGCTTAGCTCCCTTTTGCTTATCATTCCTGCAGTCATATGATAGAAAAAATATTTTTAGCAAGAAAACCTTTTTTTTCCCTCGTAGAGCCAATTCATGAACTTTCAGCATTGATTAGCAAGATGGAGCTCAGTAAAAGGTACCAATAAAAATTATCACTCTGATAGGAGCCACCCAGCTTTTGTCTTGTTTTCCAAGCAGCTAAGGCATTGCTCCCGTGGCAGCCAGGCAAGCCTTTCTGCCTCACCTCTGAGTAAGAAGACAAACTTGAAAAACAGGGGAGCAAGATACAGAGCTTATTCTAAATAGTAAAAGCCTGTGATGAGCCTGGGAACTGATCCCCTTTGCTCATGGGGCACCTTGTACCTCTTGTGGCTGGTGGAGCAGGAGGTGCCTAAGAGCAGGCACAGCAAGGGCTGTGGGCTATGGGTGTCTGTGGGGCAGCCCTTGCCTCAGTCACCACTAACTCTTGTTCTCCTGCTCTAGTCTTACACCTTCAGCCAGGTACTGAAGTCACACTTTAGCCACCTGTTGAGTTAGCTGGTTCAATTGATGGCAAAAGGTAATGATGTTTAGTGTACATCTAAATTAAAAAGAGACAGTGAAGGACACAAAGGTTAGAGTAAAAGAATTTTTTTAAAAAATAAAAATGATATTCATAAAAATTACCTTTTCACATTTTCACTTCCCAGCTCATCTGGAAAAGAAGAGAATTGGTGTTCATAATTTGGCATGGTATATACCCTGTTGTACTTACAGGGTTCAGACTGCATGCAAGCCTTGAATAGGGTCAAGTAAAATAGGTCGCATTTTCAAAAGGCA
Source organism: Ifrita kowaldi (assembly GCA_013398055.1). Classification (NCBI taxonomy): domain Eukaryota; kingdom Metazoa; phylum Chordata; class Aves; order Passeriformes; family Cinclosomatidae; genus Ifrita; species Ifrita kowaldi. The sequence goes on from VZRS01007132.1 coordinate 310,593, forward strand.
TAAAAGCTAAATTGCTGATGAAATACAAAGCATCTTATCCTGTTTGTAATTTTCAGAGGACCTCATTATTTTGAATCTAAAAGCAGCTCATTATTAGCTCAGCCATGCTGGGTGGAAGCCCAGTGTTGGTGTTGCAGTGGGCAGGACAGGGCAGATGCACACTTCCCTCAGCAAAACAGATGTGCTGGGGGAAATGGTATCCTGAAAAGGAACCACTTCTGAAAAAAAATTGTTTACTGGAAGTACTGGGACATTTTGCTACAGATTACACTCAGGCAATCCAGCTGTGTCTGGAGACTCTGGGAGCCACTCATGGGGAGAAGGGTGGGGGGGAGTTGGACTGCATGGCAGATTGGATCTCAGTTAGGCAAATGAAGCTGAACTAGCCAGATGTCAAAAGGGAACCAATGCTACTTGTGACTCCAAGACAAAGTAAAGATGGGGAAAACAATGGTGTCACAGATATAATTCTGATAAACATCTTCACCTCCAGGAATTGAGTGACTGAAAAACCTGTCTTTAATCACCTTATTTTTAGTTCATTGTTGCCAGTGGGTGATACCTCCCAGTTGTTCCAGCACACTCCCAGACTGCAGAGCCACCCCAGAACCACAGAGCCATCTGCCCCAGCCTTGAGGATGCTCAAAATTCCAGGTCCAAGCAGTTGGCACAGGACATGAGATCCCAGGATTGTGTTCCTGAAAGGCACCACATTTCCTAACCCTCTGAAGAGTGTACCTGCATTTCAGTCATCCAGAAACAAGCAGACAGCTGGGTGTCTGGTTGAGAATTCAGATTTTGTTAGAGGGAAACCCAGTGATCAGGCAAATGCAGCCTAAAAATGCCCTGAAAACTTGACTTAGAATCTGTGTTGAATGTGTTGCACTGTCTGCAGGCTGATGAGCTTAGAGTTGCACTCTGACCATTTCAGGATTTCACTTACCAACTATGTGGTTTTAATATGACACCTCACTTTGTTTTTTGTGGCCTGACACTCCAAGTTATCAATTCCTTTGTTAGCAGATGATGGCACCTTCCTGAAGCACAGCTCACCCTACTGCAGCACCCAGGCAGTCTGACCTAGCTCATTTGCTGTGATGTCTTCATAGCAGCCACTGCCCTATGGAATCAGGATCCCTTAAAATTGTTCTTTAAAATGGTTTTGCTTGTTCTGATTTTATTGAAGCTCCAAGCAGCTTTACCTTGTGGGCACTATGGGCTATAGAAGCATTAATTTCACCTTGCATAAAGTTGTTGAGCAGAAAGGCACAACAAGCATTTGCAGCCACAGTTACATCCCTGAGCATTCTCAGCATTTCCAGGAGCCAGAGATTGGTGCCAGGGCTCCCATGGGTGTGGCAGCATGAGCAGGAGGTGCCAGGAAAAAGAAGTAGCTCCTGCCCAAGGAGAGGTGCATGACCAGATACTGCTGGCTGGGGAGGATCCCTCTCTTACTTGTCAAACATGCAACTACAATCAGAGAAGGGCATCCTAAACGTAGCATCCCATGCCTCAAAATAATGTTCTGTTAATGTTGAACACATCCTGAAAATAGCCTTTTGATGCACAAGAAGACAAATTTACCTTGCTTAGACTTTTTCCTTTTATGATGCATTACAAAAAATGTGATCAAGAAGATCAGCAGGACCAGCAACGCCACAGGGATGACATATATCAAGATAGACTGTTCTGCTGCTTTTAGGCTGTCCTCATCATTCACAGCATTCAGTTCAGTACTTGGAAAACTCTGTGTTTCAAAGCTGCTTTCAGTAGTGCTTGCAGTTACAAGTACTGGCTCATGGTCATCCACAGTGGAAGGACCCGTAGCAGGAAGGTATGTTGCTGTAAAAGTGGGTAATATCATCGATCCATCTCCTGATCCATCAATTCCAGGGCCTGTCAAATGTATGAAGACAACATTTTAAGAGTTTCATTAGTACTATCAGTGAGTCACAGTGTACAGCTTTAGTATTTACTTCCCATTTCATGTATTAAAAAAAAACAATACCAGATGCCCCATACACACAGATTTGAAGTCTTGGGCATCGGAAGTAAAATCAGATCTCAAATTTGTCACAAAATCTTACCAGTCATGACCACGTTCTTCAGCTGACTTTTACTGGGACACGTCAGCATGTGTCATCTGTCTGCACACAGCTGCCTTGCACAGACAGACTTATTTTCCCACAGGTTGGCATCCGGTCTTGCTGTCATGTGAAATTATTCTGCTTCTCAGTAAACCACACCAGCCTGTTTTGTGTCTCAGTCTTGGCACATACGTCCCTCCCCTTACCCAAGGAGTTAGGTACTGCCTTCAGGGAGACCATTATCCCTGGTTCACCAATTTCTTTGGTTCACTCATCTCCCTGTTCCTGTGCCTTTCTCAAATCTGTTAAATTTGTCTTACTGTGAAAAACAGAATTGGTGAAAGGAAGTCTGAAGGATGCAAAAAATGCTGCCTTCCACGTGGACTAGAAGAGGTGGTAGTAACATGGGGACTTTACTGCATACAAGTCCAATTAACTGTTCCTCTGTCTGATCCTACAGGCTGGCTGAAGGAGTGTGTGGCAAAGCATCAGTGCTGGGTATTCCCCGTAAGCGCTAAGACTGGGGGTTTTGAACTTTGATCTCAGTTCTGGTTTCCTTTATCATGCATTTTGTGAGAAGAATGGCTAAAATTGGCTGTGTTGGTAATAGTGAAACAAGTGCTTTTTGTGTGTCTAGGTAAGAGTCTATTGACTGTAACAGAGTTTAAAAGCTTAAAAGAAGTACAGCAAATTCTGGGCTGATACTATATTCTATACTGATGCCAAAAATCCTGTTGTAGCCAAAGGTGCAAGAACCAGTCTTTAGATAAATTACAACAGCAAAACCTTCAATAAATTTCTTGGCATGAAATTAAACGATGGGTTTTTTGTGTTATCTGCCCTTTCAGATACAATGCCGGCACAGTGCACATCTCATTTTATGCAATAAAGCGGGATGGGATTTCATGACTTTTGCAATTACATGTTTCTCCTTGTTCTTGTAAAGTGTTGGGCAGCCAGAGTTTCCACTAGAGTTAGCAAGAGCTTAAGGTTTTCAGCACCTCAGTGCTGGCATTTCCAATCTCACAGGACTGGAACCAAAAGTACTTAGCATTTTAAATGCTTTTGTAAACACATTAATCTTCATAATGGCCCTGAGAGATGAGCAGTTATCATCTTCATTTTACAAATGAGAAATCAGAAGGACGAGGATGCTGTCCTTCCCAGGGATGCCAAGTGAGAGAGAAAAACTGGGATTAGAGCGCTATCTCTTGCTTTATCCACCCTGCAGCATCTCCTCTCCCACCAGATTTGTCTCAAAGGGGAGATGAGTATTTCATGAGACTGTATTCAAGGAAACCCAATTTCAGATGAATAAAATGATTTGAGTGTGACAGCAGTGTTTTATCTAGATTTTTATGCTGCACATATCACACAGGCATCTGATTGTTTCATCCTTTCCTAAAACCTAGGAAAGAATTTGAATACTTAATGCAATACTGTGAAGGTCACCAGACTCCTGCACCACAATAGGACAATGAAAATGATAGGTCTTCTGTGGCAAAGCACTTTGTATCAATAGTCTCTCTGTCTCTTCTGTATTTAGTATTTCAGTCAAGAGCAAAACACTATCTCTGCCTCCCTTGCAGGTAATGACCCCTTAGGTGTGTGCTGCTCCACGCCTTCCCGTGATCTGATGGCTGTCCTTAATCTTATCGCAGAGGACAGGAGGGAGAGCACCTCTCCCTTATTAGTTTGGCCGTTTGACTTTTCTCTTCCAAGGTAGTTTGTAGTTCCCAGTGCCTGCAGCCACTCCATTTCAATTGCTGTTGTGCAGAGCAGCGAGGCAGCACTAGAGATGTCTGTGCTGCAGACTGTGGCATGATGGACTGTGCCACAGGCAGAGCTGATGGCCCACCGCAGCCTCGCTGAGCCTCTTCAGTGGCCTTGTTTCATTTTCCTCCTCTAGCCATCGCCCTTGAAACCCATTGCCTGCCACATTTGATATATTGAGAGGGACAAGCTTGTTGCTTAAAATAGGGAAAGGGTGTGGAAAAAATACCTTACTTTTCATTTGCTTGTAGAGCTAAAATGGATTTTTCAAATGTCTAAAGCATGGTGTGGCTTTAAAGCAAAGCAGTCACACCTCATTAACTGCAGTGATAAACTTTCAGCTGCAGAGTATGCTGTGCTTGATTTCCGAGAGAGACTTTTCCGGTATCTCTGCTACTTTGCCTGGTTTTGAACTATGAAGCAGACTTCAAATCATTTGTCTCTGTGTGAAATAGAATTACCTTTTCTAGTCTCTAGGCAAAGAAAATGGCAAATCACAGAGAGTGACCTTGCTGCTTATTTTTGACATATTTTTGTTCATTTTGCATAATTCCAGGGACAAAACGGCATCTCTCTGGGAACACCATTTCTTCTTACAGAGATCTTTTCTCTGACTGAATTAAATGCATCTTTCAGCAGAAGGGCAGCCAATTGCACAATGTTCTTGCAAGGATATTGCTCTTATTTCCTGCATTTTACCTGCTGCCTCAACACATCCCGATCCCCCGTCACCTCTGAGGAGCAGAGCTTGGCCTCAAGGGATGCCTCACCTGTCACCCAGCAGTTGCTCTCACTCTCAGGCCAGCCACACATCACTCTTTTTACACAGTAGGAAAGCACAGCCTGCACCTGTGTTGGCCCAGTGCTTGTACCAGGGAAGGATTTGTGCCTCCAGTCTGGCAGGGAGAGTCAGGCTCGGGCCTCCCGGTGCAGTTGTAGCGCCTGCCAGAGCTACCCGCTCAGGCCACATGAGACACACGTGGTTGACCTCAAGATAGTTCCTATTTTTCATAGTGTTTCAATTTAAAGTGCTCAGAATAGCAAGTGGGCTGTGTTGCAGCTGGCCCCAGTGGCTGTTTTGTGGGGTGAATGAAAGCTGGGCATTACAAGGTTTGGAGCAGGGCAGAAGTGCATCTGAAAACTGGAGATTTTGTGAGGTGCTGTTCATACATTTTCTACACGCCAGATTTGCAGTGATAATGCATACCATGAACTGTCTTGTCATCTGTGCTGGGGTTTCATCTTGCAGAGACCTACTAGCTCCCTGCAAATGGGAATCTGACTACAATACAGCATGACATTCAGGATGGAAGGGCAAGGCCAGCGGAGTGCAACAAAGAGCAAGTCACATAGAGATATCTCCTTGACTTTGCAAAGCTTGTGCTCTTTCTCTTCTTGTTGAGCTCAGCCTCATGCTGTTGGCTACAGTCCAACATCCATACTCATCCCTCTGCACATCTTGTCCAAGGAGCAAATGCTCATACAACAACATCAGCTTCACCTCTGTCTGGACCACCTGGGGCATGAATGCTGGTGACTTCTTCCCATATTAAGGGAAGTGGATGGGAACACACCACAGCTTCAACCCAGCCTGTATTGCCACTTCTCATGCTTTCAAGAGCAGAAGGGAGAGGGGCTGGCATGCAGCTGCATCCCACCCTGGAGGGAAGGTGGACATAGCTGGAACTGGAAGCTAAAAAGCTGGAGCTGGAAGGCAGGAAGTTCTCAGGTTTCTACAACTGAGGTATTAGCGGATCTAGTACTCAAGCGACCAAAATGCTTGAGCAAGCACTAGCAACATCTCATAAAAGGTTCAATTAACAGTTCTTACAAATTACAAAAAAGCTATGTCCCTGTATGCAGATACCATGGTATCAGGTATTACTCAATATTTTCTACTTTAAAAATATGCTTGGATCACTGATGGACTTTGCTTGAGTTTTTGAGGTGCTCCTGAACCTGCTTTTCATGGGAGACAGAGGCAGTTGAATATACCAAGAAGTTTTACAGATTGGAGTCCAAAAAACTACATCTCAATCAAACAAACATTTCTGTTGTTGCAGCATTTCTTCCTCTGAGGTTTGTGCTGCAGCACTCAGAGGTGGTAATATGGGTTTCCTGATGAAGTAAGCAGGCAAACAGCTTTCTGAATTCACTTGGATGCAAGGCAAAGGAAAATAGCACAGGAAAATAGCTGGCAGTCAGCACATTCAGTTCTGTTGTAGAACCATCGGTCTCTCTCCTGCCTTGCCATCAGACTCAAGGACTGGGGTCTCTCAGGGGAATTTTCCTAATTACACTATAGTGCCTACTAACAGAAGAAAAAGTGATGAGATAGAGAAAAAACAAGAGCTATGTCAGTGGGATAGCCAGGCTTACTAGTTTGAAAGGAAAATTTTTGTTTCTCCAAACTTTCCCATAAGCTATAAAAATTCAGTGAAAGGAAGGCTCACAAGCAGGTGACAGAACAAGGAAAGGCTATAAAGCTGGAATAAAGTTACCATATCCTATATCATTCTGCTCCATACACACCTTGTTTTGGTGGTATAGTCATACCACTCCACATGGTCTGTATGATCCTCTTGTGTATTGCTTGGCTCATCCCTGCACTGTTCCTCTCCCCACATTTCAGGTTGCTGTAAGAAGGGCTGTTCCTTTCCATGGCCAGGGCTTGCCCGGCTGCCTGTCGTGGCAGGTCTTGCCTGTCAGTCTGGCTGGAAGAGGAATCCTTAAAAGCCTGCAGGCTAGCTGTTGGGAGCATACGTTCCTCTGATGAGGGAGCACAAGCATTTCAGGGTGGCTAATCTGTAGACAAGATCCTATTAAAACGAGGTGCTTAGAAAGCGTTATCTAGGTATAACCTGAAAGAGGAAACAACTGTTTAAGCTTATTTATACAAGATGGAAACTGCTTTTCCTCGCTGTATTTCTGTCCAGCTGAAGTGCTGCATTAACAGCCGGTGTTGCAAATTCAGTCACACATCTTAGAGTCCAACTGTGAACCTGTAGTCTCATTTCTCACCCCCAGTACTAAAGGCTCTCCAGACCAATTTATGCATTTAGTTGCTTCTACTTAATCTGATGGCCTTCTAGCTCTGCATCTGTGATACCCGTGCGACCTCACTGTGATGCAAATCTCTCAGTGCTCCTTGCTCTCAGGAGGACCCTGAAATTAAAGATTCAAAAGCTCTGGAGGCTTTCCAGCTGTCATAAAATCTCTTGAGGGGAGGACACTGGTGTCATTGACTGAAAATTAGTATACAATCTTGCTGATATAAATGAGAGATTTTCTGAAATGTCCCTGAAGCACTTGAATAAAACACAGTGATGGTTCATGTATGTGGATAAAAGAGAGGAATGGTAGTAAAAACGTAGGAGAAATGTATGTGTTCAGTAGAAAGGATTTTTCATCTGCTTTTTAGGGCACGGCACTTTGAAAAGAGAAAATGTAGCAATTGCTCTCTGTAATTTCTTACATTGTTTCTGTGCTAGAAAATTTTAACAGGTGACTGTAATGGGTTCAAACCCATTCTCAGTTCATTACTCTAGAGGGGAACAGGTCAAAACTATTGGTGCCTTAGAGACCTTGGCTTTGTAGGGGAGACAGCCTAAAAGGCACTTCTCTGCTAAGGAGAGAGTCGCTTTCTGTGCTCAGGGTACAAGCTGCTGAATATCTGGATCTCTGATAGCAGTGTTTCTTTGAATGACAATTCAAAACAATAGCACAGAGACACAGACAAAATAAAGCACTACCTGAAACCACCCCAGCTCTTCCACTTGGAGATCTTAAATGTTTTACTGATCATCTCCCTCATACATTTTCTTGCTCCCCAGTCAGAGCACTTAAGCTGCAATTTCCCATGTGTTTCACCAAACGCAGTGTGAGATAGCATAGCTTGGGAAATGACTCGAGGGTCAGTTCCTATAAGCTATAGTAAGGTTCTTAATGCCTGTTACTAGGGTCAGCACACACACCTGGGTAGGTCTTCAGGGCTGCTGCAAGGCTGAGCTCTGAGTACCATCCCCTACAATAGAGGTGATGCCCTACACTGTTACCTGTAGGGCTTCCTGACTGCATTAAAGCAAGGGGAAGGGAACTGGTGCAAACCCCAACATCCCCTCAGTATGGAGCTGGGAGAAGGCCAGCACCCACAGCTGAGACCTCAGGAATGCTCTCAGAGCTACTGGATTAGAGGGATTGTAGCATAGCAGGAAGAAAACCATCCATAAATCATAATCCAAATGGCAAGGCTAGGCTTTTACGAGGCTCTCCGTGGTATGGGAACAGGACTTATAAAGACTTCAATCTGTCTGTGCTGCAAGATTTAATCATACTCTGTTTGCCTATTTTGTAAATGGTCTCTAGACAGTAGACCACTTAAAAGGTGAAGACTATGTCTGGCAGAAGGTAAAAAAGCTCCCTTAAAGGTCCTGCCCTGTTGATCTGTAAGCAAGGAAGAGTGAGAGCAAAGGAGCTCCCTGGGAAGCTGCTCTCTGCAGAGGGGTTCCTGACCCACCAGTGCCTGTGGGGTTACATAAGCCCTACATAAACTTTCCCCCCACTAGTTTAATTTCACCCCCAAGGCTTAAGTTCACAACTTCCTTGTCCCAACCTTGCAGTCAGAGTACACCCCCTGATACATTTTGGGGCTGGTTGCATAAGCAGAAGCTGCCTTTGTATGGGGAGCAAAGGTGGGTGCTCTCCTCCCCTTCCCCTTTGACTGTGGATTGGCTCTGTAGAGTCAGAGATGACAAGGCTTGGGGAGGGCTCTGGCAGGACTGACTCACTCCCAAAGAGGAACCATTCCAAAATCAACCAGAATTTAAAGGTGGACTTACTGGTAGAAAGGCTCTGAAGGCAGTGGGGAGCGGGTTGGGGCACCTGGCATGTGACATCTGCCGGGTGCTTCCTGCAGCCTCTAATGCCCATTGCAGAGAAGGGCGGGGGGCACCGAGGCTGAGGAGCCCCGGGACTAAGGCGTCCTCCCCGCCCCATCCCCACGGGGACATGGTGATGAAATAGTAGCTCTCAGTACCCTGCACACGAGCTAAGGAAGCAGGAGCCTGATCACTGCATTGCCTTCATTGCCTTCGTTATACTCCTCCCTTTCCCTGGGACCTGTTTTGTTCTGCCCATGGCAGGATTTTTGTTCCTCTGACCGCTTTGATTCTGAGCTACGTTCAATGCTTGCAGCGTATTTTCCTTAAGTGTCTTCAATGCAGCAGGGCTGTGGTAACGCAGGCGAACCCAAACCATTTTCTACCTCGCTCAGCTCCTCTTACAGCTAAGCAAGTCTCCTAAGTGCAAGCAGCTCAACAGCACGCCAGGAGCCTGCAGCCCAGCTCTACACCCTGCTTATTGTACTGCTTTTCAGGGAAAAAACGCCCGCACCAAACCGATTCCAGCAGTGCATTTTAGGACATTAAGAGAAGTCCGGTGATGTCTGAGAGTGACCATCTTCTTTCCCTGCTTTCTGTAGAGCTCCCGCTCGCTGCAGCAGCAGGGAGGCAGCAAATACTTGTAGTCCGTACGGAGGCACTTTGGCAGGGATTTGTTTGACACCGAAAGGCATATAGCACCACCTTGGCAAGGTTTCGCTACAAGAGCTGCCTGTCATGTTCGGTCGCTGGCTGCCAAAATGCCAGTGGAACCAATGACCCCAGCAAACAGGAGAGAGCCTCTGCAACGACACCCCAGAGCCTCAGCATTTTGTCACAAGTGGCTTCTCCACTCATGGTTCTTCCCTTCAGAGGGTCAGGACCTAAGTCCATGGTGCCGGCAACTTTGTTCTGCAGCTGAGAATTCAAAATATTTGCCTCCGGAACCGGCTGTTCCTTTGTTAAACCAGTTTCAGTGCACCGGGACTGCGGAAATCGGCAGCCACCTTTTGAATGGAAGCAGTACTCTGCCTTTAACTTTGCTATTAGACACTGATGGTATGGGTGTGGAGTTTAAAAAGCTCAACAAATAACTAAAATTAGAAGCAAAATGCCTGATGGGTCAACATAGAAACTCCGGTTCTCTACACACCTGCAATTTAGGAAATGTAGGAATTGTAGGATTTGTTTGCTGCTGTTCGGGGATAGGTCTGAGGAAAAAAAAAGTCAAAGCTTTGAAAACGACAGGCAACTGAAGACAGAGAGGGTAAACAGAGCAAAAAGCAGCAGAGAGCAAGTCCCCACAGATCTCCTCCCAGTGCTCAGTTTGGAGGGTGTTGCCCTCCAACTTGGTCCCATTGCTGCAGGCAAGACACGCGGTCCCACCTCGGCAGGCGAAAGGCGCTTTCCTACTCACCATCGGCGGCAGATCCTGCAGCCAGCGCCAGGGCAGAGAGCAGGGTGATGAGAGCGGCGCTCCGCATGCTGCCCCGGCAGCGCTCCCACCTGAGGGGCGCTCGGGCAGGCTCCCTGCTGCACCCGAACATCTACATTTCCTGCTTCCTGCCGGGGAGCATCTGAGCTGCATTTCTTCAGGAGATGGACTCTCTTTGATGGGTTTTAGGAAGTGATGTAATTCCGTCTGGGCCTGTCAAGCGAGCAATGATTGCAAAAGAAAGAAGAAGAAGAAAAAAAACAACCCAGAAGTTGCTCTTCAGGCACGCACTTGGCTGAAGCACCTTTATGCTGTAGGTGAGAGAGCTCCCGCTCTCTTCTCCTTTCACTCCTGACTTTACGACCTTCTAGCTTCATCTACACACAGTGCCACAGATCATACAAATACAAATCAGACACAAAATTTCATGTAGGTATGTTAGCAGGAAGGTTTTAGGTCATTTTTCAGGGTGGTTGAGCAAGAAAATTTCGATAGTGCCTCCCCTCCTGCCTTGGTTTTCAAGCTGTAATTCTCCCCCCATTCAGGTGGGAGACTGCATGCACTTACAGTCCCAAAAGGCAACCCCCAAGTGGGCTGTCTTCAGCAAATGGGATGAATGGCTGGCTCTCTTAGCAGTCTGTAACTGAGTATTCTGGGCTGGTTCGTACTGAGAAAGAGGAAAAAGCAGAAAACCACATCGGTTTCTGTTATGAGCAGGTGGCTTAGCTAGAAAGTGCTTAGACACCAGTGTGATGATGGCTGTAGATAACAGGGGACAGAAGGTTTCAATTCCCACCAGGATGCAGGGCCTGGCATGGGGGTCCACAGTGCCATGGTTGATGGAGGTTGCAAGGGGCAGGTAATCCTCTTGATTTTCTCTTCCCGTTGGCAGTCTCTGTCTGGGTGGGCAGACCTTGGCTGTTGCCCCCCCAAACGCTGCCCTGTCCTCTGTTCCCACCACTCCATCACTCTCCACCATTTAGAAACATGTGAGGGCTGGCCAGGAGCTTCCACACATCGTCTGTTGCTGGGTAAGAGCAATGGAGGACTTAAAAATTAAACCAAAGTTTTTAAATCTTCTTTCTGTATAGAGTGGGCCTATCCAGGGCCTGGGATTTGGATCTGGATCTAAACCATACATGTACCCAAGCAGGGAGAGTGGCTGGACCACAGATTTGCTTTGTTCCACTGTAGAAATAAGTGCTAGATCTAAAATTCATCTCTCTGAGTTAAGGAGAGTCTGTGCTCCAGATTTTACTCTGGAGCATCCCAGGTTAGAGTAATTTTAAATACTTGCATAAAGTTTTCCAGTAATAATCTAAGGAAGGAAGGTTGAATGCCAACTGTGTAGGAGCTTCATAGTGCTTCCCCTAGACATCGGTCTCTGTCAAAATCTGATTTCTCATCAGAATTTGTTGAGTTCTGGAATTTGTTGAAGCTGGTGAATCTTTCTGTTCAGATTGGTGGGAAGTGATCAATTGCTGCTCTGCTTCTCCAGCTAATAATTTTTCTTAGCACACTGATGCTTTTATAGGTCATCAGTTATAGGTTATTTAGCTTGAGTAGCTGAGAAATAGGTCAGTGATTCATTTAATGACCAGCTTGTTGATAGATTTAAGCCGCTTGAATGATACAGTTAACTAAAAATCTGAACTGGTTGTTTTGTATTGGCAAAGTATGTTTATGAACTTCATAAAATAGTGGGGGGGGGAAAGCAAAGTTACAACACTTGCACCTGCAAGAGGATAAAGAGGAGCTCTGAATTTTGAAACCACCACACTGACCAACTAATTAAATATTTCTAGGAGATATTCTTTAGTATGATGTCATAGTCATGCACAATAACACTTATCAGACAGAAGTGTCAGAGGTGAGACTTGCCAATACTTTTAAGATTTTTCTGTTAAAAAATGACAGAAACTCCAAGGATGAGTAATAGTGTCTAATTGACATAGACAGTTTGAATGACAGAAGTCCAGAAATTGAGGCTACCCAGGCATCTGCTATGTGCTCAGAGGTGAATTTGTCTAGTCTGGCAATAGGAAAATTGATAATGGGTCAGTGCCCAGCACAGGTAAAGCCTGTCTGTGTTTTCAGGAGTGGAGTCTCAGCTCCTAGGGCTGTCACTATTGTCCATCCTCAGCTTCCCTTGAACTTTAGTCAACAGTTGGCAAAGTCTAACTATTTAACAGTATTTTCATTGCTTTTCAACGTACAGAAAAGGTGTGCTATACTCCTTTCCATTTCTTCCCCATCTCCTTCCCATGTTTGCCACTCCATTACCATATGGCCTACAAACATGTTCTTCTGATTTATCCTGCCCTGCATATTTGTGGTTTTGCCCCATTCTGTAGACTTAGCCCAGCTCACTCATCCATTACTAAAACATAAACCTAGACAGAGAAACTGGAGGGGAAAACAGGAAAGGATTTGGTTTTTTTGTACCTTTGCTGCATTTTTACCTCATATTTCTAATGTAAAGAACTGTATCCTTTTCTCTTTTCCCTTTCAGCCTTTCTACATAAGTGGTAGCATTTCCCCTCAAGCTCCCATAAACTATTATTGACAAATGTTTGGCTAACAACTCATCACTGCCCCTTGAAAGCAAGATAGCCATCTACTGCTGTGTACACAAGTATGATTTCTAAGGCAAATGAAAGTACAGAAAATGTCACTCTTGGCGACAGTACCTTTTAATTAAGATTTTAGAGGGATACAAAGGCAGTTTGGCATGCCTTTGGCTATTTTAATTTTTTTTTTAATTGTAGAGAAAGAGGAATGAGGTATTTTGCATGCTGACAAATCAGGCTCTCAAGCAAGGGCAGTTACCTCAGTCCATCATTCCTGGCAGCATTGGGATCATGCTCCCCTGAAGTACTCCCAGCAGGCTCCCTTTTGCCTGCCTGGGAAGCAAGGTTAGTACCTTTGCCTTGGCTGTTTTCTTCAGCCTCGTGTGTCTCTCTTCATAGTAGAAGTACAGAAACCAAAAGCTGTAGTGACAACCTTACTGCAAAACAAACTTGTGTATTTGGAAACCCATGTGGCTTCAGTCATGGATGGTTTTGTGAGAGGGGTAGAGTGAATCTGATAATTTCATAGGCCTTAGTGCATTTACTAGGATCCACAGTGCACCTTAGCAAGAAGAAGTGTCTTTTCACAGGTGAGACCAGAAAATTTTGTGGGTGCTTACAATGTATGTTACCCATCTAGTAGAAACATTTGTGCATGTCCAATGCTATTGTTTCATCGATTTTTATATTCCAAAGGGCATTTCTGACCACCAAGCTAGGCTGTTTGCTAATATTCTTCCCTAATCGAGAAGGATTTGCATCACTGAGATGACAGGATGTCATCAGAGTGACTTTTTCAGAAAAACAGAAATGTATTGCAATGCTGCAGCCACTTGGCTGATGCTCTTCTTGTTCCTTTTTCCTGTGAGAACAACAACAGCTAAGCTTTTGCAAGTGATGTGGCAAGCTGATGGTTAGTTACACAGCCTTTATTACAAACATGCTAGTGCAGCTTGTCTGCTGCAGACTTCAGCAGCTAATCCACCTGCCCTGAAGTGCAGGCAGGGGCTAGAGCCAGCCAAGTTCTGCTAGTCCCTTAATGACTTGTTTCTGTCTCTGACATATGTTGAGAAAGGACACATAAAATTTTCCCACAAGTTGCTGTGAAAGAATGGAAAATAGCAGTGTATTGCAATTCACTGCAACATTAAAAAAAAAAATCATCAAAGCAAAAGATTTTGTGCAAAGCCCACAGGAATCTTCTCAAGTCAGCCAGAGTGTCGGCTGCAATGGCACTTCTGCAGGCTGCTGAGCTAAGTAAGATTTGCAGAATCAAGGCTAAAATCCAGAGCATCCTTGTGTAGAAATCTCATGGGAGTCTGGAACCGCATCCACAGATGCACTTGTTTCAGAGCAAGCAATGCCTGACTGAGTTGCAGATGACAAAGCTCTCTTTCCAACAAATCAATTCTAGATTATATGGAAAGACAAGTTACATTTTATTTCAGCCACAAAGGTGCTTCAGGAAAAGTTTTACATCTTTCTGAAACCAATGCCACCAGTATAAATTAGAACAAAGCTTAGAACAATGAGATGTTGTCCCTAACTGGGACAACATAATATCACTAAAATGAGAGTGACAATAAAAGCATATAAATAAGTGTCTGCCAATTTTAAGAATCTCTTTGTTCAACTGGACTTGTATTTTTCTTTTATTATCTTTTTCTTTATTTTCTTCCTTGTGCATAACACAGGTTGTTATATCATGCCGATAATATTCTGGATACTTCGATAGATACTTCTGCCGATACTTCTGGATACTTATTTTATTTAGAAATAAAATACAAAACTAAACTTGAAAATATCCAGATGTTTGTATCTGCAAAATTATACTTGAAAATATTCAGATGTTTGCATCCTTTAACAAAATAAAAAATGGGTTCAAATAGACACTTCTAAGATCAAAAATCTCTGAAATGGAAGAGACCTCAGGATGCATCAAGAGCACTGGCAGATTTATATTGAAGTGTAGCTGGACACTTCCTTTCTACTTATTTTTGGGAAAGCAGTACATGGATTATACATTTTGCAAATGCCAAAAGATTCCTAAGTTATTTGTGACTTGTGTAAAATCCTTAAATAGATGATACCTCCATTCTATTGTAGTACTGACTGTGTTTTGAAAGATGCATCCTCCTGGGAGCTTAGCTTTCCCTCAGGCAAAATCCACAGCTGAAACTGCACTTCCAAAAGGACAATGTCTGGTCAGCAAAGTCATCTTGTTACTTGACCACTAGAGAAACACAATTACTAGCTGATGTAGGTAGTCCCCAGCAGAGCTTTCCTTTAGCCCAGTGGGGATTTACCCATCAAATCCTTCACCCACAACCTTCCTAGACTCCTATCCTTGAAATCTAGGCGGGACTCCATGAGGTCTATCTTTGTCTCAATGCAGGCTGGATAAAGGTGGGATGAACACCCCAAAGTACAACTTCAGAGCTTTTTAAAAGCCTTCCCTTATCTCAATACTACCAGCTTCACATTCCTCTTGGTAGCTAAATAATAAGTGCTTTGTCCTAACTTTGCAACTTCAGAGTGCTCCTGGGCTCCAACAGTGGCTGTACCCAAAGCTGTCTGTTTTAACATGTAAAACCTAGGTGTTTGGGCCAGGATGCTGAGGCCCACTTATTTTCAAAACTGTGCAGAGCACCCTCATGAGACATGAAGCCATGAGCATCCAGACAAGCAGCCAAGGCCTGAGCAATGCAATTCTGAGAATTGAATTTTCAGGCACTTTTATTCATTTTAACATATCACTGCTGTGAGAGAAATTTACAATTTATTAATGTTTTATATTTTGTTCTTTCAAGGCCAGGGCTGGAAGGAAACTGAAATAAATACCATCAGTTTTTAAAAAGGCTTGGGTCACCTTCCTGACCTTTTATTTATGAATAAATCAGGCTTTTGCTTCTTTGTGAAACAGCACAGGGATTTATTAGTTAAAGATTTGTCTCATTCTTTGAAAATGATTATGCGCATGTTGTATGAGGGTTTAAGATGGAATTAGAGACTGAAATTATATAAATAGAAATATAAATTTTTCTGCAGGGTTGCAATGTATCCCAAACTTGTATTAAGTGTACAGCTGATATAAACAATCCAAGTCCTAGTTAAAGGAACGAATGGGTCATCGGGCACTGCAACTGTTGTCAGGAGAGGGTCCCCTTCCACTCTCAGTCAGGGCCTGAGGAACACATCTGACCAGAAGTGGACCCCAGAAGCAGAGCCATGTAATAAGGTAGGAAGAATTAATTTCCTTGAGATGCCTTGCAGGGGGATGCAAGTGTGTTCAAAAGCCTGTTCAGAACAGGAGCTGATTCCCAAGTCTCCAGTACTGGGAATAAAGCTGTTTTGTACAGAAATGGCTGTGCAGGCACAGGAGGGGAGCAGGCCTCACAGCTCACACAGCTATACAGCAGACAATACAACTGTAATGCTAAAAGGAGTATCCGTGCCATTTAGAAAAAACACTTCAGAGAATGGAAATTCTCTGTGGCTGCTCCTGGGACTGAGAGAAGAAACATAGCCTGGCTGTCCCACACAAGGATCAGAGCCTTGTCTGGTCACAGGCTTTCATGTGCCAGCTCACTTGATAGATGCATGGTCAGCAACTGAAATGGGGAAAAAAGCTGCCAGCCCGTGAATTATCTTTACATGAAACATCAGTGCTGCGTGTCCTGCATGGAGGTGCCTACTCAGTAGTTGTCACTTCTGAGTCAATGCTAGGCTAACATCTGGCTTGAAAAAACACACAGTGCTCTGCAGAAATCGAAACATTTCTCTTAAAGAGATAACAAGAAGTGAGATTGATGAAGTAAAGGATTGAAAACCAAACACAAATCTGTCTCGGGTGCAATCACTGGGGAATTTAGTAAAATGAACAGTAGAGAGACAAGGTACTTGAGGGAAAGTAAGATAGATTTTTTAAAATCCTGCTTACTTTCATTTCTAGGGTGCTTCAGCTGGATGTCTGAAGGTATTTTTTCAGCTGTGAACAATTCATAAGAAGAGAATAAAATCTGAAAAGCACATTCCTTCAGGAATACTAGACCATAAAAAAACCACACCAGCGCATCCAAACTGTAATGTGAGTACTAAGATTTTTCCAGCCACACCTAAAGCATCTGAAGATAATCTTTGATGTCCTAAAATAATGCTGCTTAAATGTTGCTTGATACTTTTTTAGGCTGTGACAGCTCTCATTTGATCCTCCCATCTAAGTCCCTTTCTCTATTCTTGAATTAAATGTTCTTGTCTTTTTCCTTTGCATATTTTCACTGTAATTACTGAACTTTACTTCACAAATAGTGAAGTAAAGAACTCTAGACTCTAAAGAAACATTAAAGACAAGCTTTTTTAAAGCTTCTCAGATACCTAAAGATGCAAATAACCACTAACTACGTTTAAGAGTATGGATATCTGATCTGGGGCAAATTTTGTTCCTAGATGATTTGAAAAATTTATTTTCCATAGTTTGTCATTTAAATACTTTTAAAGGACCTAACCCAAGTGCTCAGTTCTAGTGTAGTGTTGTGAAACAACATTTAAAATCATGGAAGCAGCCTTCAGTCCTGTCATAGTCCAGCTCTGCAGAATTTGAGGACATATTTAAGCATATAAATAGTCCCAGTAGAATTAAAGAAACAGCATCCAGCTTTAAACAAGACAGATATTAAAGGAAGAAAGTGTGATAGTCTGTAGAGAGACTGTATTTATAATGTGTATGCAAGCAAGAGGCTAAATTAAGGCTGTTTGGATGGCTCTCAGCCTGTGTTTTGAGCATGTGCCTTTTTAACTTCAGGCCCCTGCATCAAAATGTGTTGGTGCTTCTAAAGGCACTTTGCCTGCTCCTCTATGCCAGTGGAAACTAGGACTGAAGCAATGAAACATGGCTGATTATTCAAAAATGATCATATTTTTGAAACACATCTTTTTTTAAAAAAATATGCAGGTAAAGCGTTTTCTACATGGCACTACGTTGTTAATACTGGTTTGACCATCACAGATGCTAATATATGATACATCCCTTTGTCAGGGTGATTGTATTAAACCCACACATCACTAACTCAAGTTTTCAACAGCTTTTGCAATGGCAAGGATGCAGTTTCAGAAACGGTACTCTTTTGTCTAGAATCTGAAATCAGACACCATGCTGAAAGCTGGAAAATCATGGATCTGCACCCTCATTTTCAGCTGGCAATGTGAGTAGAGTTGCCTACAATTCTTATGTCTCTGAAAACAGTACCCCATCTCAACACAGGGTGTATTTAACCACTGACCAGGTCTTCACACAGGTGATACTATTTTTTGGTGATATGCATCCAAAATGCCATCAGTCACAACCCAGGGCATCAGTCACAACCCAGCCCCATGCTGAGGGCATTTGTGACAGAAAGCATTGCTTCTCAAGACCCCATGTTTAAATCTAACTTTCAGTTCAGTATAGCTGACTGTAGTGCTGCAAGACTACCTGAAAAAAAAATCATAAATTTTGCCTTCTGATTGAGTCTGGTATTGGGAGAAATCCTTTTCAAAGAGCTGTGTTGGATGTACTATAGCATATTTTGGTGGATCCATGTTTTGACCAGTATCTGTGATGGCAGTGCAGGATGGCATACCTTCATTAAATATTTATTTCGTTGCTGTAGAGAGCTGTGACAGTGAAATATACTGCAGTGTATATACTAGCAGCCCAATTACACATCCTGATAGCAGTACAGACTGACACCCCTTAGCTCCTGTGGCTTCTTTCCTATGCATCTTTCCATGACACAGTCACATCCCTGTGCCAAAGTGTAGGTGCATCAAGTGTGGTCTGAAGGGAGAAGATGGTGTTTCTGACAGGCTGCTACCTTGCCTGTATCCCGCTCTCTGAAGCTTGATCTTCTGTCAGAATGTACAGGTTTAACCCTTAGGTGTACCCTTAGCACGAGGCGATACTGAAATTCTGTGAGAACTGGCATTCACCCAGCTACAGGCAGATGCAGCAAGAATAAAAGAGGTCAGTCCTAACTAATGGCTGCTAATGAAACCCCTGATGGAAAGGATTGTAGATATGATCCTATAGGAAATAGGAGCTTCCTGGAAGTGAATGTGTAATTCCTCTCTTAATCCATTTTGGTTCTGAGTACTTGTGAAGCTTTATGCCTTCTACCATGTCTGCAAAGGTCAATCCACACCTAGCCTGAGTCTACACCCTTCTTGAATGTCAATAAGGGCAGATCTCAGCACGGTTTAAATTCTTATAACTGTATCTCCACACAGGGAGAAACATGGAGTTCATTTGAGGTTCACAACTCATTCTTTTCACATTAGAAAACATAGAGCTGGAAATGCTTTCAGAGAATGCAAGTATCCAATACTAAAAAAAAAACCCAACAAAAACCAAAAACATGCCTGCCAAATATAGGCTCTATATTTAAAGCCTGTAAAGTAGGAGGGTGGGTGCCACAGAACCATCCCAGGTTTCCAAACCGGGGGACTGATGGGATCAGGCAGGCGGCTGACAGGGAATTTTTAATCTCTGAGGAGCTGGAATGGCAGACAGGAAGAAGAGAGAAGGATGAATGATTAAAAGCAAACCAGTACCTGCATTACTGCTTTTGGAAGATGTAATCTCACAAATATGTGCCTTGCCTGAGGAGTCAGCATCCTCATAAGAGGCTGGCTCAGCCCACTTGGGAGGCAGAGCAGCAGTTAAACCTCCGCTGTCTGGATCCTATGGGCTGTTTTCCACACGTTGCAAAATTTCTTCCTAATCCTTGCAGCCAACATGCTTTTAAACACTAGCAGAGCTCCCCCCAAAGAACACTGTTCAAAATGATCCCTTTTTGAGGCTGTACCAGTGGGTTCTCCCCCTGTGAGATGAGGTGAGAGGATGAAGAAATCCAAAGGAAGTTTTAAATTCATAAAGCTACCTAATCCCCATTCCAAATAATCCCTTAGGAAGCTTACATGAATGTAAATTTCATATAATCTCATTGTCCAGGATGCTATCTGCCATCCCAGTATTAGTCCTCAACAGATCATCACTGCAGATGCAGGCATTTCACAAGGAATGCAGGTTTGGAGTTGCACATGTGCATTTTGGCTGGGTATAGATAATGGTGTAGATATTGTTAGGGAACGATCAAGTTATTTTACTAAAGCTATTTAACTGTGAATATTTCAGATGAAATTGCAAGATGATTTCTAGCCACCCAAGCATTAAGTTTGCCAAATGCTCTCCTGTTAGCTCTGGTGGGTAACAGATTATACTTTGACAAAGCTTTGAAGGTGTTGTATGATTTAGGGCACCTAAATCTACATGGGATGAGTGGAGGCCAGGTGAGAATGGGACACAAAAATATACAAGTTTTACTACACATTTACTTCAGCTTTACCTTTTCTAGTTCGGGTTTGTGTTGCCAACTTCTACACGGTGCAAGGGTATGGAGAACAACATTGCCAACTTGGCAAGAAACTATCAAACCCTGAATTTCTTTTGGTTCTTAAGAGAATTTCTGTTGCTTTTTGAAAAAATTGGGTTGGTAATAGGACATGTAGGGAAAGCCTCCTGATGGGGCATTGGATAGTTCTGTATTCATTTAACAAGCAGAGCCAAGAGCCTGTAGCTCTGTCTGCCTGTACTTGTATTTCTGCCTTGCTGTTGCATGTCTGCAGCATTTGCCACAACTGCTCCTGCTTCTCTGCAGGTACTCACTGTATAATGCATTGAGTCTGGCCACCCTCAGCTCTCACAGGGAACTAAGGGTTTGTATCTACCTAGAATTTGAATTGTAATGTTTGTCTGTGCCGTGTGTTGAGTATACATGCACCACTCAAAGCCACTTTTTCTCAGAGCAGTAAAACTGATACCCATTGAGCCAACTTTTCAAAAATAGTTCAGCAGTTGTTTGTAACAGCACATAGTAAGTATCTCTAATTCAGATCCCAAGTTCCTATTATGAAGTGTCTCTCGGTTAACTTCTGAAAAGCCATGTCAATTTTCAAGCTCATCTGACTCTTACTGCAACTTTTAGACTCTGCAGAAACACTTCTTACAGAAATGCTGTTTCAGCCTTGCCTTGTCTCTAGGCAAATGTCTTATTTGTTTACTGAATGTGGATGAGCCCTGGGCAGGGCAGTGACAGTTTACACAGATCATGTGTCATTAGTTCTGGGGAAAAAAAAAAAACAAATGCAAACTTGTGTCAATTTTGAAGTGGAGCTGAATTGTGTGTGGCCATTTCTTGCCATCCAGAATTCAGAGAACTTGTGGTATTACCTCTCATAATAATTTCTGTGAGCTAATTTATATATGGATATAAACTTACAGAGGACTCTTGATATTCATTTGGAATAAAAACTTCTGCTTAACCTGACTTACAAATTCTCCTTGAGTTCCTGCAGGGGAATCTCAATAAACCAGGACCTTGCCTTTTAACTCCTCCTTTTTTATGTTCTACCTGCCTTTCTCCATGATCTCAGGCCATATGGGCTGGCTACGAAGAAGAACAGGGCACAAATACCTGAAGTCTCACAAACAGCTATGGAAATAGCAAAGAGCAAAATAAACAACAAAATATGTAGGTTTGAATAAAATCCTTGATAGAAATTAGCTACTGTCTGAGCTGACTTTCAATCTGGCTTTTTAATGTAGCATTGTAACAGTTAGCTGTGTAAACAAGCAGTCCCAAACTCCATCTTTGTGCAGGTTTTGTTTGGTTTTTTGCAAGGTTAAAAAAATTGAATAAAATTCATGCTGCTGATCAGGAGTGCAAAAGAAAGGTTCAAACAAAGGCAAGACTTGAAATGACTAAGAGTAAAGGATGGGAGAAAAAATAAAATGCAAAGAGGTAAATTTAGGGACAATAACATACTTTTAATCATTACATAATCTTTGATGTAAGAATATCATGGAGACGTGCCAAGTAAGATAGAAAGTAAAAAAAGCTGGTTGTGTGCAGAAAGAGTTAAGTATTTGTTTTTGGAGGAGAGAACAGGACATGAAATCACACAGAGGAGGACAAAGGAGTTTGAAATGGAGTTTAAATATTAGATGGGGCCAGTGAAAGAGGAGAGAAGAAAGATCCGAAGAGCAAAGGGTAGGGATATGATATTTAGAAATGGAAATGTAAAAGTGAAGTGTGGCAAGGATGCTGTACAGGCAGGTAGGGGTAAGAGATGAAAGAGAAATACGAGCAGTTTAAACAAAGATACTAAATGTCAAATTGAGAGTTTCGAAAGAACAGGTCAGAAGGAACCACTGACAGAAAGAGAAAATGGAGACACCTGAAAGGAGAGAGAGAGATTACATGTTTTGTTACCAGTTCTCTCGGACATCCTGGGGGGGGGGGGACTGCTGGAAAAAGCACTGCTCACCCTCCTCTACAAAAAGAAAAGCAGACATACTAAATGTTCTCAGCTAAATGAAGCAAGAATTTGGCAAAGGCACTAAATACAGCACTGGACAAATTAGGGCCAGAGATCACGAGGATGTGTAGCAAGAGGGTGATACCGGCTGTTACATGAGATGATTCAAAAATATGACCTGCAAAAGATAATATTAGAAATAAGGGCGAGTAAGGAGGAAAGCAGTTTGCCAGAAAGTTGGGACAACAATCCTAACATTAACACTAGAATTGTCAGGATATCAATGAATAAAAAATGATAAGGGCAATGGATGAAAAAAGGTGGAAGGGGAAAGAAATAGAATTTTGAATAGCAAAGTCTCATATTGCATCATTTATACAGGTTAGAAATGAGGCACCAAAGCTGCTAGAAGAAATGCAGCACTTTTAGTAGAGAAAGAAGTTCTCTCAAGAGAAGTGGATGACTTCAGATGAGAAATCCAACAACTAGTTATCACATGCCGAAGTAATTCTTGAATAGCGAGTGTTTTGTAAGAACTTCTCCAGAGCAAGAACTTCTCTTTCAGCTTTGCTACTGAGCAAGGGCCAGGAGAGCTGAGACATCTCAATGCCCTCCTCAGCAATCCTGAGTCCCGCAGTCTTCAAACAATAAACCTTGAATTATTTCATTTGGCATTTGGGGTGAGGTTACACCATCCCACTGGACCACAACTTTCTCAGCCAGATGAGTCACTGCCTTGGTGATTACAGCCAAGTGCTGGCACAGCACACAAAGCAACACAGGCATGGAAGGGGAGGATGCAAACCAGCTCTGGAGCTCACCTCCCCAGTGACACAGCCGCCAACCTGTGGGCAGGCTGACAACTCACATGGGTTGTAGCTACCTGTGTGCCGAGGGGAGTGACCTGTTCTCCTTGGTGCTGTTCATGCACAAGGCTGGAACATTGTGACAGAGGTAGCATGACATGAAAGCTTAAGAAGAACGTGACTTTCAGCTGAAATATTGTAAAATGCAGAAGGCTGTTTTAAAAATTGTCAAAAATACGGCACCTTCTCACTCAACAGATTTGGTAATTCAGTGTGCTATTTGTTCACTTTACTGATCTTTTCTGATTTGAAAATCTTTACAAATCTTTACTGATTTGTTCACTTTACTAATTTGCAATTTACACTTTTCCATTCTGCTCAAAGAACAGAGGTGACACAGCTATGAATAAGTTGGCAAGACACTACTGGCTTTCCCACTCTGCCTTAACCCGGTATTGTATGGTTTTAACTAGAACAATGCAGTTAAACAGCTACCTTTGAAAGGAGAAAATACAGTTCAAATGGAGTAACTGGGCTAGCAAGAAGGGAAACGAGCTGTATCTGAATTCCTGTTGCTAAAAACCAATGATGTGGTTATACCACAGTGCAGTTATATCAGGAAAAGGGAATCACGTGTCTATACCGTACTGCTTTACTAGCATAAAGGCTGTGTGTAAAAACAGGCTGTCAGACATAAAGTTGTTATATTTTCATCTGTTGCAAAGATTTTTTTCTGTTGTTAATGAATGTATTGACAGAAGTATGCTGTCACTCATCACATTGCAAAAATTTCAGTTAGATTTGTTTGCTTGTTAATTGACTGGGCTTGTATCTGATTTTCAAGGAAGAATCCCCCAAAATAGGGATACTAAAACATCTAGATACAAATACTGACTTCTTTGCATAAATATAAAAAGTATTCTCTGGCCCCAGCATCATCCAGTTCCCAATGAGAACTTTGCAAACTCTTCATTTAACAAATGCCTCCCAAAAATAGGAAGCACCAGCTTTTATTGATATTAAAGGAATAAAATAATGTGAAACACTGTCATTACATTCCATGGTTGCCCAGTCACCATACATTTTCGTTAAGTCTTGAGTAGGCTAATATTACTCTACCATTTCAATAAACACAGCCACCAAAAAAATCTTGAAGGTATTTTACTAATATTCTAATGTTTTAATTTAATTTAAGTTTGCAAAAATATTGCACATAAAATTTACAATCGCTAAAGATTCTGTGTGTTTGAGGGTATTATTCTTAAGATTTGCATAATAATGTGAAACCATCGACTCATTTACTCCCTTGATTGTTCAGCTATCAAAATGTCACAAATCTCGGATATACAGGCACACATGGATTGCCCTCCTATAAATCCCTGACTGCCTCCTCTCTTCCATTTTTGCCTAAGGGTGCAAAAAGCTGTTATTTCCTTTTACCATTAGGGGTGAGCAATCTTCCTTTCAGTAACAGTTTTAAAAGAAAATGTAGTTTTATAGATCTGAAAGGTATCCAAAACTGCACACACAGTAACACACAAAAAAATCAGTGTAATATTTCTTACAGTTTTCAAAAATCTATGCAATTTGAAGAGTATACTTATTTTACATATTACTTGTCTCAAGAATGAATCTGAGGATGCTTTTGATTATACCAAACATATTTTCCAAATAATTTTTTCTATTTTGGCTGTGCATAGAAATCAGTTATATTTTTAAAACTTCATATTTTCAGTTCCCACTTCTAGAAGTCACTTTTGGGTAACTGAAAGCAACCTCACTGACTTGATGCTGAAGAACCTAATCACGATCTAACCACAGCATGAGGTAGAAAAGCTACAGAGAAAATGCACACAGTTGTCCATACTAATATTAAAGTATTAAAGCAAATGACAGCCTTAGTTACCTGCCTTTTGTAGAAAAGGTTCTTCATTTTAAATATGATGCAATCTAAAGCCATATTCTTCCTCTCCCTCCAACAGATACCACCCCAGATGTAAAAAGCCAGTGTCCTGGTGGTTTACCCAGACAATGTAAAGAAATCTCCAGCTCAAACTGTGTGCACAGGCTAAACTGACAAACATTTACACAGAGCACGGCTTCCTCTTTCAGTGTTAGCACTTTGGATCTGGGAGTCTGCATCTCCCCGTGACAAACACCTGAAACAGCAACAACTTCAGAATGGATTTCACGTTCTCTCACTGTAAATGTGACCAAAATCCAAGTGAGGAGAAATATTTGGGCTCCTAAATAATTTTGAAAGCTACAGTGTTAGAATATAAAGTGTCTGTCTCACAGAACCAGTTTCAGTGAGTGCATTTTATCTTGGTTTCTCAGAATGAACTAAGAGGCTAGGAAAAAGTCATATATTCTCTAAAGATACAGGTTTTTTNGAAACAGCAACAACTTCAGAATGGATTTCACGTTCTCTCACTGTAAATGTGACCAAAATCCAAGTGAGGAGAAATATTTGGGCTCCTAAATAATTTTGAAAGCTACAGTGTTAGAATATAAAGTGTCTGTCTCACAGAACCAGTTTCAGTGAGTGCATTTTATCTTGGTTTCTCAGAATGAACTAAGAGGCTAGGAAAAAGTCATATATTCTCTAAAGATACAGGTTTTTTATGGGCTGTATGTTTTTTAAAGCAAGTTCCACAACTCACTTTCAAAGTCCAGGCCAAATTAGTAAATCCTTCCTGTTGTTTTCATGAGGGAGTATGACAACACTCAGTAATTCACTTCCTTCCCTTCCAGCTAACGACGTTATTTCCCATCTCCTGATTTTCTAAGCCTCTTTCTGCAGAACTTACACTTCTTGTAGCGTGAACCCTTGTTTAACCAAGATTTGCTGCTTACATATGCAAGTCTTTCTCATTCAGATCCAACACTTTCACACTGAATTCTCTCAGAAGGAAACACAGTCTTTATCCAGAACCCAGACCAGTGAGGGCCACATGGAGTCAAATCTTAACAAATTACACATTTACTATATGGATAAGAGAAACTTCCCTAAACTTCCCTTTAGCAGAAAAAGCTGTTGCAAAGAAATATATTTCAAATCAAAAGATTATTACAGGAAAATTATCTACAGATCTCTGTGGGATTTATATAAACTTCAAATAAGCTTAGTCAGAATAGAAAGTACTTTTCATAAGCTTGTTCTAAAGTATTTAAGCAAGTCAAATGTGACAGAGTTTCATAATTTAAAAGACCTTGCATCTGTATTTTAAAATAACAAATACCTAGAAGAGATAATTCAGAGGAGTACCTTTTTCACAGAATCTATAAATCTCCATGTAGGAATATATTTATTGGGATTTCAACAGAAATTTCTTATTTAATCAGAATATCCTTTGGATGGAATTCACATCAGATATTTCACAACAAGAAA
>VZRS01007132.1:338306-366669 GCA_013398055.1 Ifrita kowaldi
CTTGCCTTTATGCAGTGTCCTCTACATGGGTTTGTGAGATGTTTCTTGCCTCTAGATTAGGTTATTACAAGTTCTTAAATCTATCAGAAATATTTTTGCCTATAGCATTTAATAGTTTAAAACAGTGTTACCGTGGTACGTAAGCTTGTGTGTGATGTACAAATATAACTCCAGGAACATTGATGTGGTAGAACTGAAGAACAAATTGTCTTAATGAAGGCTGCACTACAAGATGAATTTAGCTCTTTGTTTAACCAGTAGAGCAAGGAAATCACTCTTATTCTCCTATTCTATAATGTAATTGTTTTAGATACTCAGAAATAAGCTGTTAAGCACAGAGGTTGTTTTCAACCACAAGCAGAGTTTGGAGAGGACCATGTGGGCAAACTGCACCTCTGCTGCATAGTCTTTCATGTTCAAAAGAAATTTGAAAAATTAAGAAAGCTATGTAAGGATCTTAAATTTATTTCTTAATTACTTCAAAGGTGATTTTGTATTGATCCTAGAAAAATCCAACTTCATTCAGTGATAGCCCTGGATGAACAGTTTTTCTGGAGAAAATCTCTTATTTTACATGTTTGGTTTTCCAAAACAAAGTAATAGGTTATCCAATGTAATATTATCTAGATGATCTGGGTGATTCAGTTTCTCAGCCTTTGTGTCCTTATTTTATTTCCCTTGCTATGTGAGCTGCTTACCTTGTTAATTATTTGCTTTAATTAGAATGTTTTATAGCTTAGGAATTTGAAATACAATATAAATACAAATAGTAATCTCTTTATAGTTTTTCTTAATCTGGTATGTGTCTGAACATGTATGAAATGGTGTAAGACTTAATGAACTGAAGTAATGTGTGATTATATGCAATACTGACAGTTTGATTAATTTTTAATGATTGGTTGTCTCCTCCTCTCAAACAGCTGAGTGAATTGTGGTGTCACCTGTAGTTACCAGCTATTTGAAATCAAATTTAGATACTTTTCTTACTTACGATAAAATTGGGTATGTAATTCATCTTTTATGATCACTATATTCACACAGTTGATTTCTTGCACATGTGTTCAGTGTTAACGAGTTTCATTGCCTCTGTAGCTGAGATCTTTTTGAGACTAAAATGAAAGGGATTCTGTTTGTAGTAAACACAACAGACTTAACAGCTTAATCAGTTTCAGTGGCTTAACATCAACATAATCTTGCAATATTTGGATAAATCTTACGTCTTAACAAAATGGTGATCTTTGCAGTGGTAGGATACAGTCAGTGTATTGTTTCAGGTGACAGTATACATATCAGCTGAAGGACCGTGTTTGACTTCCAGGGTTTTATGTTGCAAGCTTAGTTGTCTGTGGGGAAAGGTTGCTTTGGCAATGGAAGCTACACTAGACTGTATTCTTAATCTCTCTTACGTTTTTGGAGAGCTAAAGACCAGGTCACCATCAAAAGAAGGAGGTTTCACTTTGCTTTAGCAGAACTTATAAAAGAAATGTTTTCTGAAAGCCTGCTTTGGTTTCTGTGTGGTGCAACATCCAGCTCCTTTCACTTCAATTAATGCATGCCAAACCTATTTGGTTTTCAGGTATGTCAGAACACAGCAGTGAATCCACAACACTTGATGAATCTCATCCAGCTGCAGAAGAGGTCCAGTCTGGCTCTGAGGTGATTGGGTGATAGTTATATTAGTGTAAAATCAACCAATCCTAACAAGTTTCAGACTCCCCAAAATTCTGCTATCCATAGCACAGTGCTGTTAGTGTGGGGATACGAGTTCATGCACAGCATCTTGAATGGGTGGGGTTGGTTTTGAGACACCATTAAGAACAGTCCAGTTAATTCGTAGCAAAGGATTACTTCAGCCAGTAGTCAGTCTGTTGCTGTGCTGCACTATTTGTTTTGTGAGTTGAATAGATTTAGGCATGGAAGTGTCTGAAATGTGTGAGTACTGAAGGAAGAAAGGGTTGGTGTTTAAAGGTCAGCAATCTTTGTGTAACCTCACTATAACAGCGTATTCTATCTACTGCTGGAGGAGTGAATCCTTTTTTCCCTGGGAGCAGATATAGCTTGCCCCTTCTCTGTGGAGAGGTCTGTGACATATTAGAATTGTGAACAAATTCCTAAGGTTCCCAATATTATTTAGCTAATCAGGTGGGTTTGGGATGCTCTTTCAGAAAGAATCAACATTTTCCTGACTGTTCTTGAGTAAAAATGAAAAAAAGGTAATGCTGACTTTACCACTATTGGAGTTTCAGTGACAGTGAATTGTTTTTAAACTTCCAGTAAAAACAGAATAGTGATTCCACAGCTGTTTAGCATATTTCTAAATCTGTTATTTGTAAACAGAGATGTACAAAGAAAATACTGATTGTTACTAAAGGATGATACTGTTTTTTCAAACTAAAACATTCATCTCAAACGCAATGTTTTTCTGTAGTGCTTATGTCATTCGTGCTTAATACATCAATACAAATTTAGGAACTTATTTAGCTTTACTTTAGGTTGTTTATACATATGATAAATTTTCTTCTGAAGAATGAATTTCTTTGTATGCTTAGTTTAAGTCAGCTGTGGGCTACACTTGCCAAAGAGGCACTTGATTCAGCAATCATACTCTGAAGTTACAGGAACACACATCCAGAGGTAAAGAGAAATGGCTGCTGGATTTGGCAGTAGCCTACAGTCAGAGTAAGTGTTTTGAGATACTGCACTGCTGAAGTAAGCTGGTGCTGTGGGCAGTCCTTCATTCTCCTTCAAAGAAAGTAGTTTCTTGACTGCATTACTACCTGCTCTGTTTCATAGGAGCAAGTGTTGGAGTTGTGCCTGCTTTGGAGAATTGATGGGAGTGGAAAAATTACCCATCCTCTTTTTGAGCACAGGTCGCTTTCTTTTAAACTGCAATGTTTCCGGAATCTTTTTTGCTGTACAAATGCATTGTTCTGGCTCAGGAAGGAGGTGAAGGGATGGTGAAAGCTGCTGGGAGGAGGAACTGGGGGCAAAGGGCAAGGACTCGTTCTTGACAGCAGTGCAAGCTTAAACTATTGACTAAAATGCAGACAGTCATTTCTTGTTATGTCTGAGTCAAATTAGCGGTTTATCCCACTTCCCCTTTTCAGCTGCTCGTTTCATGGCTTTGGTGCTTGTCTGACCTTATTGCAAACTGATTCAACTCACTGAAACTGGAAAATTAACCTGGTGAAAAGGTCTATTGCCAGGCTAGTGAGTTGTGTGTGGTGACTGTAGTCAGGTGAGTGTTTGGCTCACGGTAGGGACTGGAAAAGAAGAGTGGTGAAATGTCCTCTTTTCAGCAATAGGAAATTGTTGTAGTTCAAACATAGCATGGAACTGACGTTAGCAAGTAGTTTTTTGCTTTCTCTGACTAAACTAGGAATGCCTAAAAAATATGTGAATTGCTTCTAGCTGTCCAGAGAAGCTGATGATTTTTTGTTTTCTAGTATATTTATTTACCAGAGATGTGTGCATATGGATTGAGCATGTATATCTCTGAATATAAGCATAAAAATATATCAATGTCAATATTTGCAAAATTATTTGGGATTCTTGTTGAAAAGCAGCTAAGTATTTGTTTTTCCTTTAATGAGAGATGCAGTTTTGTTTGTGATCCCTAGCAAAGGGCCCCTTGACAGTAGACGACTTTCCCTTTGCGCTGTGTTCTCTGATAATTGGAGAAAGAAGAACAAAAACAGCTGTGAACATGACATGGCCTATGCTAATGTTTCTGTATTGTGCAAGTAGCTGTGACAGGCCAAGCATTTTGAAAAATACCTCACTTGACCGTGTCAAGTAGATGTGTAGTTCTTAGCAGTCTCAGAGCTTAAGCACATGTGAGGTTTAGAGCAAGCTTAAGAAACTTGAGCTATTGAACAGATTTCCCAGATCAAAATGTAATGTGGCAGTAACTAGAACATTTAATCTAATGGTGTTGTATAGCAACTCTCTGTGAGGGGTAGGGAGTTGAATTTGATGATCTTTATGGGTCCCTTACAACTTAGGATATTCTATATTCTATGAAATGAAACAAATTAACTGTTCTAAAAGTACTCATGAAATAAGTGCTGGTGTGCTTCAGTAGAAATACATTCATTGGAGCCCACAGACAGTGACTAGTTAGAAGAAGTCTTGAGAGGCCTCAAAACTGATAAAGGAAATCAGGCTCACTGATGTAAATGAAGTGGTGATATGTGAAAGTGGAAGAAATATTAGCAGTGGGGGTATGCCCAGAAGATGTTCCAATTAAGAATGATGCAAGTGATGCTCAGTAAGTACCAGTAAAATCTTCCTATTATATTGATACTCTCTAAAGCTTCACATGTGGTTGGAGAAGCTAATGGTAACTTCATATCCTGATCTCAGGCTGGGCCTCTTCCTGGCCTTTGGAGTGAAAAAAGCTGGTCCAGTTTGATGATTTAAGAGCTTTAGAGGTAGAAGTTACTATTCTCAAGTACCTGTTGATGGTATACCTTGTCTTGCCAGTCTTGCATGAGTGTACGGGCTGGTTTGAGGACTTCAGACAACTTTTATGTAAGTGAACAAACACTGCCTTGGTTGTGTGTTGATTTTCCTACTGTTCACGTGACTGACGAAGCTGCTTTGCAGAGTTAGGAGTACCTTTTTGAAAGGGATGAAATTTTCAGTTCCTCTTAATTTTGGAGAGTGTTAAGCTGCTATTCTCTCTTCAGGTGCTTGTAAATGATGTGCAGTTCTTCTGGGAATGTTTCTTCTAGGCTCTGCCTTAGGTTGTACTTGAAAGCAGTGGTGTCACAGCTGCTGCTACTGTTCATGATGCAGCTGCATTGGAAACAAACTTTGAACTTTGAATTCTGTTGGTACTTTTGAGTTCTTTTGGTGCTTCTGCATTTCACTTCAGGTTTGCTGCTCTTGACTGCATGAAGAGTTGCATACCAACAGTTTAGTCAGAAGGTGGCACTGTATTATGGTAAAATAAAAAGAAACTGAAACTATTTAAAAGTTTGGAATCGCTGCTTTTCTTGTAACATATGTTTAAACATATTGCTCTTCTTTAGTATTTATTGCTTATGAATAGCTAATACAATTTTTTTAGCCAAGCTCATTATAGTTTGAGATACGAAAACGACTATAAGGCTCGAGTGTGCATGTAAAATATTTGTGTGAGCCCACATGTCTCATTTGTGTCTTACTCCCCCAGTGCCAATGCGTTAAATTTTAGTTTTTCTTTTCTCTTAGATCTGGAAACTTTTAATTACTTCTGACTGAGCTGTGCTAGAGTATTATTGTGATTCGAGGATGTGATTAAATAAACATATACAGACTGAGTATATCAGACTATTTCCAGTTGGTGTTTGAAATAAAATCGACTGTTACGAAACCCATACATCAAGTATTTTCATGTGGATTACTCATTGGAAATGTAAGACAAATGCTAACCTGTTTCTTTTTATAGGAAAGTGCAATGGCTCAAGAATCTCCCAAAAATTCAGCGGCAGAAATTCCTGTGACTAGCAATGGACAGCTGGACGATTCTCATGAGCACAGCTTTAACAGGGTAAGAATTTTCTTTGCTGTCTGCCATGGTACAGTTATCAGAAATGCTGAAGTTACAATGCAATGCACAGCAGACTTCACTTGACATAGTTTCCTGGAGGTTTACTGAAGAAACTCCTTTGAGGCTCATAGATTATTGTCAGAGTTGACATAACATGGTGTGATTGCATATTGCAATGATCTTTTTCGTATAAAAGGCACATTAGTAGTGGCAGATGCTGCGTTCTTCCCCCTCAGCTCGGTACAGCTGATCAGTTTTGCTCGTGCTCAGACGTCCAGCAGAGTGCGCTACGGCACAGCCTGTGGAATTTGGGGACGGGCTCCTTTTATTTGGATTTTCGTTTGGAAATATGAAGGCCAGTTAATTGTCCGCATTTATTTGATATCTGCAGAGGCTTAGATTTTATGGAAAGATTTCGTAAGATTTGTTGTTCAACTATGATCTACCAGTGACATAATGTAAAAATTAGCGGAGTGTTTAATGAAATAAAGTTAAAACTACATTTCTATGAAGATGTATGTTTAGGGAGACAACCTTGGGAAATGCATCTTGAAGTGGTAATGAATTTGGGTTCACCTCAAAGTAGGGAAACAGACTTGGTAATTTTAAGCTTGATGACCTTGCTGCTGCTGTGACTTGACTGCTGTCTAAGTTACCTTTTCCTTATGTAGTTATTGCTTCTGCAGTGCAGTGCTTGCAGCATTTATGTACAGCAAATGACTGCGTTAGGGCCCTTGCTTAGTCAAAGTGTAAAGCTGGAAATTTAAGGTAGTTTCTGTCTATGGCCATATGTAAAAGTTGGAGTAGATTTTTCCTGCAGGCTAATTGTTTTGCTGGCTTGGAGTCAACTATATTCTGAAACTTTACTTCGACAAAATTGGGTCAAATATTTGGTCAAAGTGCAGAAAAGCCTCTACTATGCAAGCATATTTGAACTTGTTGTAATTATTTTTGCAGTGCTTTTTCTGAGATCAGTGAAGAAGTGCACTTCAATTATTTTTTTGAACTGTCTTGTACAAGTTCACACCTGCATGTGTGACCTAAACTCAGAATATGTGATAATCAAGGCTTCTTATAAACAAAACAAAGAAAATAAACTTCTTGGAATTAACATCTAGGCCTGTTTACTAATCTGTTAGTCTCAAATTCTAATATTTAGCTTCTATTCATCTTGCTTTATGTTTGTTATTTGTAATGCTTAATGCCTGCTTTCTCTTTTTTTCCTTGCCAGGTAATTTTTTGCTTTAACCTAAAGCAATATGCATTGCACCACAAAATTTCTAGGGTCTTTTTTCCTATCAGCTTATGGAAATTACAAGCCAAGTAGTGATTTTTATGAGGTCACTTAAGAAAGGGGCAAGAAACCATGACCACTGTAATTTGTACTGTTACCACAGTGCTCAGTAAGAGTATGTGACAGTAGAGTTTAGAGCACTCCAGTGTGCTGATTTTGATTGCACCTTCTTGAGAAGCTGGGGAATAAGGTTGTTTTAATTTCCTGCTTCCTTATTTTTATGATCAGGGAAATATTCATCTAGATGCTGTACAGTTCAGATGTAAAGAATAAAATACTACTTGTTCTGTATTTTTTGGTCTTCTGCGGCTATTTTGCCACAAAGACTTGAGCAGCTTTGGTTATGTTTTTGAGTAAGAGGTATTTATACAACCTTTTCTTTAGAATTCTTTAATCACAAAACTGCACTTTCCTCTAGACTTGCATCTGCTTAGCAATTCCATCGGACATTGACCATAAGCTGCTCAGGCATGAAAATACACATTTGTGTTTTACCAAATGCAGTATTAATAGGCATTCAAGCATGAGAAATATTTCATTTTGCAAGGCAGTGCAGAGCAAATGTATTTACCTGGAAATGACAAGTAGGGTTGCTCCTTCTTTAAAGAAAAATGCCATTAGTTTTGCAGAATATCAGACAGCATAGATGGTCATAATGGCAGTTCAGAATGAAACACGTTAGTTCCCTTCTTGTGAGAATGCAACGTAGCACTAACTGATGTATCTTCTTGGTATAACACATATTTAAAAGGTAACTTAAGTGTTTTCCTAACTGTAAAATCTCCATCAGAAATATGCTGCTACATTCTAATTCTCTAATAAGACATGCCGTGGAATTCAGACAAGTTTTGTCCTGCCCATATGATGGGTGGAAACTCTTTTGCTAAAAAAAAGCTGAAAAGCTGTAGCTTCAGTCGTCATTGGATCAAATAGCTAACGTTCTTTCATTACAAAAAGCTTGACATAGTGCTTTTTAACTCCCCAAGCTCTGTTGGATCTCTATGGAACTGTTTGCTAATGTTTGGGTATTTGTTAGACAGAAGACTTCAGCATTTCCTAACCAAAAGTTTTTCTTACTAATTTGTGTAAGAAAGCCCAACATACAAAAAAGTGTAGCTGGTTTATATTATTCACTTGTTTTACTTCACTTACCCCTGACTTCTAGAGCCCAGTTTTCCTCCCATGCTATTGTAATTATGTGATTAGAACAGTGGTGTTTTAATGTGACTGGGGGGATTGGGAGCCGAGGACTGTAGGAAGGAGTGAGGGAAGTATATTATTGCTATTATTCCTAGGTGCAATAACATGCCATATAGTGTGAGAGCTGCATAGGAATAAACTACATTTTTCAGAAAACAGTTTGGTCTGCCTGTAAAGATACTCAAGCAGCTGTAAGCAATTTGTTATGTTTAAAGTATTGCACAAAATCTATATGATGTTCTTATCAGTTTGAGCCTGAATTTGTTTCATTTCATTTTTAGTATTGCCTGTTCTCGTGGTTCTTATTGTACTCCTTTGGGAACAAAACCATAGTTAAGCATGTATATAATACCAGTAATAAACTTCAGAATGCAAAAGATAATGAACTTTGTTGTGAGTCTTCAATTTATCTTACCAGACTTACGAAATAAGGTCTGGGATCTGATGAATCTGAGTGCACGTGTTCAATGTCTTGTTCTGTAGTTTTATTGCCAGACTGCACAAATAGATAAGGTCAATTCTCTTTTGTCTTTTGCCGTCTGAAAAAAATGCCAACCTTGTCACTCACATTCTGCCTGCAACTGAGTTTGAACTGAACTGGTCTGAGTTCATCTCTTAGGTTTTGCTATGTTGAATGACATACTTAGGTTTTTACTTTGGGTAATTATAGTTTAATTAATGTAGAACTGATTTAAAATCTATTTCTAAAACTGTGTCAGTTCTAGAAAACTGCATTGAGGAGATAAAAAAGTAAAATGTTCTTCATACAGTCTGAAAAATTAAAAATATGTGTGTTAATGATGAGAGTAGAAGGGAAACTAATTTAAAACTGGGTTGTAGTGTGACAGTAGGTAAATCAAAAGGGATGTAATAGGAAAGGGTCTTCTGAGTGAAGAGCAGTGTATTGGAGAATGGAAGAAATGTGTTAGTCTGTTATTTTCCACTTCATCAAAGATTAAAGCCTTCAGGTCTCCTCCCATTTATTTATGTTGAATTTATACTCATGTGAGGATCTACTTGCTTAATTCATGGAAAATAGGAACTGAGTGATGTAATGGGACAAAGAGAAGAGGAAAATGCTGAATATGTACAAGGAGCTCTACTTGCGCATGATTTTGATAAGAAGTTAAAGTTCAGAGCCCATGTATCTTACTGGATAGATGTTATGTCTATCTACATAACCTTTTGTTCCATAGAACTTGTAATCACACTTTAAAACGTGAACTTTACGATCAGATATGTTGTAAATTTTTCCCGAAGAGAACTCGAGTAGTTTTATTTAAAATGTCATCCACCATTAAAAAAATAAACAAGCATATGATTAGTCTGATATTAGTTGCTCCCCTGCTGAACTAGCCATTGGTGTGAGGTTTTAAGAACACCTCAGTTGAAGGTAGTAAAGGCATCTGTCAAAGCTCCTGTTAGTACTAAGCAGAAGTTAATGCTTAGTGATGCATTACTAATAGTTGTTTCCTTAGTTGCTCCTTAGCTAAGTAAGTTTCTATAAATTAAGTTTTGGCTAGGTTGGTTTCTGCTGTTGGAGAAACAATACAATTCTGGTCTTTCTCCTCTTCATTTTGGATTATTATGGATAGCATGATTGGGAAGTATCATTATGGAAATAGTCTTGTAATTCAGCTAACATTCTTTCATGAACGTGCCTTCTGAACGATTTCTTTGCTGTGTCTACTGTCTCAACAGGATTGCTATGTCAAAAATTCACGCTGGTTCATCAGATGATCTGTATAATAGAGTTGTGTAAATAAGGCTAACATGACTAAAATATGTTTAGTTTAATACAGTGATTTGAAGTAATTAAAATTGGATTTTAACAAATGGTTAAAGTGGCTTAAATGTTCTATAACATACAGGTTTGAACTGTCTTGACTAGACCTAGGCTAGTGCAGCTATTCTGTGTAGCTATATTTCATGCCTTTGCTTCTTGGAGCCTTTAGCATGCCAAATGTCTGAGAATGGGGTAGGTAATGCAACCTTTTAACTTGGGAATCTTCTGAGTTGTGGGGTTTTTTGTACCTCTAGCTCTGGATCTCAGTGAAGTTACAATATTAAAATATTTCTGCTGGATGATAATTGCATAAACATGGTTTCAGCCTCATACAAATGAAAATTATTAATGAAGCATTTTTCTATTTTTTTTTTGGTCATGGTGATCCGTTAATAGATTTGTGGGCTTGCAATGTGTCAATAAATTTTGGTCAATTCTAAAGACTTGCATTTACCTTTTACAAAGAAGGGGAGAAATCTTAAACTTAGCTAGAAGAGCAATACATTGTCAAAATACAATCACCATATTGTAGTAGGGGAATCTGTCCTCACTTCCTGTGTTGTAACAGCAAACTTACATTTAGTGGGAACAAAAAAGAAAGCTATTTATGTTGTCTTCTTGCCACTCAAACATTAAGTACAGTCATACCTTCCCTTAAGTGTGATGTTTTGTGCAGTGTTTCTAAATTATCCCTCTTTGTAAGTTATTGAAGGGATAAACTGTTTTGTCAGTGTGCTTACAGATTTTTTGCTATCCTTTTTGTTTATTTACACTTGTGTAAAGAAAAAAAAAGCAAGCACGGTCAGTTGCAAGAATGACATTAAAAATTGTAGTTTACATGCAGTTTACTCCCCTGAACAGTAACTTGCACGTTTGTAAACAACAAAAAGATATTATTTTGATAATCACTGACTTTTTCTTGATTCTGGTCATGTATAAATCAACAAATGGTAAAGTTTTCTTTTAAATTCATACATAAGAGTATCATTCTTCATAAGGATATATTTGAACTGGTTTATAGGTGTTTAAAAAGAGGTTTGAATTAAACTTTGCCATTCTTTACATTGAACTTTGCCTTTCTGACAGTGGGGAAAAAAGTAGATCTCTTCGAACAAATCTGTGTTTGTATACATATACATATGTATATATTAATGTAAAAAACTCTGATGTGTATATATGTACACAATTGTAGATCTTTAAAATTTTCATAATCCAAATATCAAATTTTTATTTAAGAGATTGATGCATTGTAGTATTTTGATTCACTTAATTCTATAGTTTGTTCAGCTTGTGTTTAACTTCAAAAGAGAACTACACTGAGTGTATGGAAGTAGTGCAGTTGCTTAGGTTTAAATACAGACTTTTGTCTGTACAAAGCAGATGTTCTGCATTTTAACCTTAAATACAGTTGATTGCTTAGATTCCTATTGCAAACATGCTTAAGCAGGTTAGCTGTCTACATTTGTTTGGCTACAGGTTTAGATATTTCTGAAAACTACACAATATGCCAAGGCGCCTTCAGGAAAAAAATAATTCATGCCGTGTCCTTTTAGTGAAATCAGTGCATCTTCTGTGCAATCTGGTTATCCCTTTTCCAGTGTCTCTGCTTTTTCAGCTTCTGGTGACTTGCTACATTTGGAGTTAAATGGACTCTGTTAGGTAAACTAAGTTGAAGCAAAGGCTTTCCAGCATACCACCAATTGTGAGTACTTAAATGGAAGCACCAGTGTTAAGTCAGTTGAGAAGACTGAAAACAGTAGGTATCCAATGTTCTGATATGCTTAATTTGTGAGATCAGGTTCTGCCTGTGACTACTATTTGTTTTTCATGCCGTTTATTTTTCTCTTTTTTGGTATAATGCTTCAGATACATAAATGTGGCATGATCTATTATCAAGTAGCCTTGTTCATGTAAGTGAAAGTATGACAGTAGGAATTGGTTACTCTTTGCAGTAACATGCTGGGTTTTTGATGTCAGCGAGATTCCTGGAATTCACATGGAAAAATTAATTTGCTGGAATTCATATGTTTGTAGTTCGTCCTTTTTTCTTCTTCCCAGGGGTTTGTCCTAAACTGAAGACATCTAAATAAATCTGGGGGGATGTGATCCAAAACTAATTCTTGACAATCTGAGCCTCTAGGCAGTATCAGTATCATTCTTATGCACTACCTTGCTTCTGGTTTGTGGATTGAGTGACTACAGTAATAGGTCAAACATGGATTAGATTTTAAAGGTTGTGGGTTTTTTGTAATTAGAAGCATTGTATGGATCATAAACAGTTACTACATGTGTCTAGACACTAACATCTTAAAGCTATGTATTTAGCTTTTCTCTAGTGGTCCTCTATACTTTTTCCACTTTTTTACCTCTGTATGGAAGCAGAGGGGATGCAAAATAGTACCTGACTCCAGCTGACAGTGTTCTGATTTCTTGATGCTTAATTTTTTGTAACTGTATTTTACCTTTTTGCTTTCACTTTCGTAGTACTTTTTCGCTCACTTCTTACTTCTATGAGTTAATGGGTTTAGATTGCTTTAAAACTTGAACTTTTTTTAAAGCACCATGTCCAATTCCATTACACCAGAGGCTTAAACTTCAATTAGATCGCTGGCAATATAATCCAGGGAACCTGCGGGGAGCTTTTTGTAGAGGTAGGTAAGGCAGCAAAAATGGACAGTAGGATGGTGTGTGAGCTGCGGTGTGTGGATTCTTAGGCCTGTGTTGTGTTTCAGTGAAGACTTTGGTTCCTTGAGGCCTGGCTGAAGTAGTTAAACTCACCCTCAAAAGTTAAACGAGGTGATCTCAGGCAATTTTAAATGAAGGAGTTTCAAAAGCAAACAGAAGTAAGTGGCAACTTTGTGCTCTGAGCACTTACGATGTAGAATAGGTGCTCAGAAGGAAGTTGTTGAAGTGATGCCTTTCTGGATGACTCCCCATGTCAAATATTAAAAAGATTTCATGTGCTATTTGTAAAAAATAAGGATGCTATGAATTTTAGGGCTATTTCTTGCTTAGTGATTTTTTTTAAATCTTCAACATTATGATAATTGCTTACATATTTTTCGTTTGTAAGATGTCTGCTGCTTGATAATCTTATATCATTCTGCACCCCTGTCAGTTTTTAACTGGAAACTTTATTAAACTGATATGGTTGCGTGGACCAGCTTCAGACCACATAACATGATGTTTCTGGCCACATTTTTGGTAACTGCTTCTCTAAGAGAAGCAGTTCTACTTGGTCAATGTAACAAAAAATTCTAGAATAAATACTCAGGCTATGCTTACAGTGTTTCTCATTCATTTATGTTTTATTTGTGCATAGCAGTAGAAAGCTGTGACACCAGCAAGGACTTTCCAGGCTAAAGGCAGAATTGATTGTCTGAGAGCTGCTGAAACTGCATTATAATACTTTTGAGTCACTTCAATCCTTTTTTTTCATCATTAACTTTCCATTTAATATAACTTTTTATTAATGTATTTTCCAGGACTTGAAATGTTCGTTACCAGTTGGACTTGGACTTTCTGAAACCAAAATAACATCTCATGGCTTTGACGGTGCCAAAGAGGGAGTTGTTGAGGCAGGACAGTTTCCAAGTAAAGGTAAATGCTTTTTTTTTTTTTTTTTTTTTTTTTTTTTTTTTTTTAATTTCTCAATTTAAAATCTTTAGGCATATTCTTCAATGGTCAGAAATACAATGTTCTGTAGCTGCTTTGAGCGGGTTTGGTATAAATGTACACATTGAGATTTGCATTAGTGGCAACTGGTTTATCTTTTCTGGTAGCTGGGTTGTTAAAATAGAGAATATATGCTACACTTGTAGTATCTGTCAAGGGACTAAAGGAAACTACTTAGTGTTAAGCTGGTCTGCACTTACAGGAAGGGAAGGTCTTGAGCACCTTGAACTGGTGTCAGGCTGAGGAATTTTACTATTACATTGTGTTGAAGTTTTCTTTAAGTTTTGCAGGTTATTGTTCTGATTTGAAACATAACTGGAGAGTTATTTATTTCTTGATACACACTGCACTTACCTAGAGTAGATTAAAAAGTGGGATTCTTCTTGTTAGAGAATCTATGTGGTATTAACCAGTGAGAAATGCAAAGTGATAAACAAGGCAATAATGCCACTATTTCCTGTCTAAAAGCAATAGAATACCATGATATTGTGTGGGCAAATGGTATTTAATGTATTACGTACCTTTGACAGTTTCTGAATTTGAAAGATTTAAAATTATCTCAGATGTGCAGCTGTGAAAATAAGTCTCTTTGTAGTCATAAATTTAATTTACATTTTGCTTCATTTCCTGTTTGGTAAAATTCTTTGCTTATGAAAACCGTTGATTTACATGCTGTACTTTACATATATTACAAAGTGAATGCTGTGTTTCTTTATGCCTTTGAAATTAGCAAAATGTCGAGCTACAAACTGGAGCAGATGGCAAGCTCACCATTCCTGCCTTTTTGTATTCTATTAGCAGGATAACTGTTCCAGCTGTTAATTGTATTAGCCTGTAAGGGAAAAGTGTCTTGAGATTTTTCAAGCTACACTAGTATGTTTGAAATGCAAATGTTCTGTGGAAATGTCTGTACACAAATTATGAGCTTTGGACACTTTAGATATCACAGTTTTTCTCCAAGGATATTTTCTTTGGATTTTTTCTGATGCTCTAACAAAATCAGATAGAGAGAAGTGGTAAAAGTTAGGGCTTCCTATGAAACCATGGACAAAAGTTGAATGATTGCCCTATTTCTGAAAATTCTGTCGTCTGTTTGAGTGTCCTTATTAGGGCTTTATTTTTGAATGCAAAGTAGACAGTACTGGAGGGGAAGGGCTTTTAGGATTTGGGGGATGTTGAATGATGAAGCATGCATAAGGCTGCGTTAATACTCTGTCAAATGATAAGGTTTTTTTTAACTGCTTGTCTTGGCTCGCTTGCTGAAATGATTCAGGCAGGATCTTGCAGTCAGACTTTTACGCCTGGATGAATTCAGTTGCAGCTCTTATGCAATGTATCTCTACAGAAGGACACAGCAAGTGAGCTGTCTTTGTCTCATCTTTCCTGTGCACTCGGATCCAAATCATTGGATTTATTTACCCCATGTTAGTAGTGTTCTGTGGAATGTTTATAGCTGATTGTTGATCCAATTACGTCGAGTTTGTTTTTGGTGTTACTGATAACTTAAATTTTGTGGAAACTGCCAAGTTCAGGTGTGATTTTCTTTCCCCTCAGCACACTGTTAGCGCTGAAGTACATTGGAATTTCTCAGCAAAAGCATTAAATGTTCCCCCCCAATATGGTGGTCATTCATCACTACAGAGG
The DNA here is from genome assembly GCA_013398055.1 of Ifrita kowaldi. NCBI lineage: Eukaryota > Metazoa > Chordata > Aves > Passeriformes > Cinclosomatidae > Ifrita > Ifrita kowaldi. The sequence goes on from VZRS01007132.1 coordinate 353,442, forward strand.
AAAAGCTAACTTACTTGATTTTTAAATCCTGAAAATTCCATAAGGATGCCACTTCAGATTTATCTGTTACGAAAGAGTGGCAAAGCTCTGAAAAGCATAATAAGCATAATCCTAAAACAGCTTAGAGAACACACAGAGTGCAGGTCATTTAAAGTTAGTTGCTTTTTGTTCTGGTTTGGGGTTTTTTGTTTGTTTGTTTTTTAAGAGAAAAAGCAAGCGCTGTAAAATCTTTATTTTGGGAATGAGTTTATGCACTTTCACAGCTAATGACTTGTATGATCTTCAGGATAACTTATTAAGAGCTGATGTCAATAAGTGTATCTGAAACTGGCAGAGATTTCAGGGCTTACTTCACCCCTTAATGCTTTAAGTTCTGTTCAGTGACAATGCAGAGTGAACTCTACCTAGACCTGAAAAAGGATATTTCAGCTGTGGATTGTTATATAACTATCTTCCATGGAATTTTCTGTTTATGGTCTGCACTTCACTGATGAGCCCCTCAGTTGTATTTTGATTGCTCTTACAGAAAAAAAAAAAAATGTCATCATGACCTAGAGAAAAAGATGAAATCGTGAAAACGTGGAGTAGTTCACATGGAGAGATGCACGTCCTAAAAAGCATTTCCATCAGAAATTCCAACTTTTCTGTGAATATTTCTATACTTGCTGAAGCAAATGTTTCTTTGTTTTGGAAACTTTTTCCTGTAAGAGTGCATGTTCCATTCTAAGGGAAGATGATGGATTTTCATGGTTAAATGTCCGCTTTTCAGGTTCCTCAGCATCACCCAAATCATCTGTTATATCTCCTAGCAGTGCAGCAGCTAGCAGACTGGCTGGACAAGGTTGTGATTTAATTATTCCCACAGGTATCAAAGTACTGAATGGATAACGCCCTTGTCTCTGCTGACAGTGTACTAACCCCTCCACATTTCTAATGATTTGATTTACTATCAGTTGGAAATAAAATTTCTGGGGGATTTTGGTGGCTCTCACTTCTGACTTCAACAGTTTACAAATTAACCTCTGCTTTCCTCTCTCTAAGCTGCTTTTACTCTACAAAATTAAAATTATAACTAATACTAATAATAATAAACAGATAAAATAGGAGTGACCAAAATCTTTTATTTAGGTTAAAGCTGAAACTTTCAGCATTTTTTGCCCAAATGGTCACATATTGCAATAGACTATGGAGGTGGCCATTAGGAATTCACAACACCCGAACTAGGCTTTGCCACTTGACTCATTTTGTGCCCGTGGGCAAATTACTTAACATCTTAGTCTGTTTCCTTCTGCATAAGAAGAGAAAACTCAGCTACCTCATAAGGGTGTTGAGAGGGTTAATTACTTAATGTTGGCACAGCATGTTGAAGATGTAAAGAGCACAGTAGAACTTGATGCTAAAGAAGTATCTTGGGGCATTGGTACAGCCTTTTTTCCAAACTCTTGCTTACATAAATAACTTGGCAAGACTAAGGTGGCCATAAGTAGCAGTAGGGATCAGAAGCAGGAGTACTTAAAATGAATATGTACATGAATAAATAAAAATGTTGCTTAAAAGGTGATGATACTTAGCAGTTTTTAATATTTAGGACACTAGGAATTCTTCAAAATTGAAACATGAAATCCCCGTGATATCCCATACTAGCTTGAAAATGCTGGATAGTGGCAATTTGTGTGTGATGATTGGCCCTAGGTATTTTAGTTTGTTGCTTTCCATCTCTTCTTTGCTGGTTTTATACTCATGGTTTGTAGAATTATTTGTCTCTAATACAATAAGCTAATAAAACTGAAATAAGTAAGTTAAATATTGGCTGAACACATCTTCTGGAAAGAATGACTTTCATTGGAAAAGATCTAAAAACTGTACTTCATGACAACAGTATGCCAATAGTTGTTGTTTAATGGTCTTCAGGTTGTAAACAGACTTTTAGATTGACTAAATGCAAAAGAGTGTTCAACTGTTGGAGTTTTTAAGCATAGATTAAGTAATAAACATGTCTCAAAAGCTGTTTTAAGCTTTCAGTATGCTTAATTCAGCCTATTACTACATGAAGTAGTGAGATATGTATACATTTGATATCAGTTTTAAAGTAAGTCTTTCTTTCTGGAACTGATTTCAAAAATCTGCTTCTTCGTTTAAATTCGTACTGTCACCTTGTTCTGCTTTTGGATGTGCAATTGCACAAATCTTCCGTATCTGCTACTTACCCTTAAAACAAACAAACAAACAAAAAGCCTAGACCCAAGGCCTTGAAGATTTGCTTTGTGTCTGACACAGGGGGCAGAGCTCAGCAGAAGAGTGGACCTGTTGTGTTAGCAGATGAAGTAAAGAGTCCAGCAATGGAGAAACTGGAATTGGTGAGAAAGTGGAGCCTAAACACTTACAAGGTATGCAACCATATGTGTGCGTGTGTGTGTGTGTATGTGTTCTGTAAGTGAGATTGCTACTAGGTAGGACTAGAGCTGTATGAAATGAGCTGTTGTTGCAGTGAGCATAAGCAAGAATGTATGGGAAAGGCTTAGTTTTCTTCCAAGTATAGCATTCTTTGTTAAATTCGTGGTGTAATGTGGAAAATCTTTAATAGGTATTACTGATTTAGCAAGCTAAAGAATGTTCCGTTTCTAATGTTCCCTTCATCATTCCGAATGTAGAGATTTCAGCACTAAAGCTCAGAATTAAATCTTTTTGCTCTTTTTGAGCTGATTACTGATACAATCAGATTTTAGTTGACGTGAAAAAATCAGGGCCATCTCGAAGTTCAAAACTTGTTATATGGTATTCTGATGTTTTTGTCCTGTCTTGGCTGATTGTTTTTTCTTAGTGTTGTAATCGTTGCTTCAATTTGTGTGTGTTTTATATGCTTCTACTTCATGATCAGTTGAGATCTGATGAAATTAAAAAAATAACATAAGAATAATGAAAAGGTGCTTAAAGCACACCACTCTGCTATTAGTGACTCTCATTAAAAAGCTATAAAGTAAGGAACAATTGTCAGGGAATGCATTCCTATCAAGAGTTTTAAACAAAGACCAGTTTTGAAAAATTACTTTAGGTTATACCTACAACTTAAATGACAGAGTTGTGGACAGGTGCATTAGTAGGGTCTACATCAGACCACGAAGAAATGAAGGATCAGTGGAAAAGAAAGTCTGAATCCTTCCAGTGTTCTTTAAGTCCAGATAAGGACATCCTCCTCAGTGAGGATGGGAAGCAGGGATGGAGGCATTCTACCTCATAGTAAATGCTTATGCTGTCTTTCTGTTAGAATCAGAAGTTTTGGGGTTTTTTTTATCTCTAATTAAATGGCTAGTTTTCTTGTCATCAAAAAAATTGTAGCAGCTGCAGAAGTTGCAGTCCAGTGGTATCCTGGGGTGCCTTAGGAAGAGCATTGCCAGTAGGTTGAGGGAGATGATCCTCCTCTGCTCAGCCCTGGTGAGGCACATCTGGAGTGCTGTGTCCAGTTCTGGGCTCCTCAGTACAAGAGAGACACGGAGCTCCTGGAGCAGGTCCAGAGGAGGGGAACAAAGATGGTGAAGGGACTGGAGCACATCTCTCAGGAGGAAAGGCTGAGGGAGCTGGGCCTGTTCAGCCTTGAGAAGAGACAACTGAGAGGGGACCTCATCAATGTCTGTCAGTATCTGAAGGAAGGGTGTCAGAGGATGGAGCCAGGCTCTGCTCAGTGGTGCCAAGCAACAGGACAAGAGGCAATGGGCAGAAACTGATGCACAGAAGTTCCACCTGAACATGAGGAAGAACTTCACTGTGCAGGTGACCAAGCACCAGCACAGGTTGCCCGGAGAGGTTGTGGAGTCTCCCTCACTGGAGATACTGAAGAACTGTCTGACACAATCCTGTGCCATGTGCTCTAGGATGGCCATGCTTGAGCAGGGAGGCTGGACCAGATGACCCACTGTGGTCCTTTCCAACCTGACCCATTCTGTGATTCTGTCAGCTACTCTGACAGTGTGCTGTGGTCCAATCAGAATACGTGCTATTCAACTGAAGCTGTTCTTTAAAATCTCTTGTCTCTTTAAAACATTGACTCTTGGGATCAAATCTGCTATACCACAACTAAATAGGACAAGACTTGACCTTATTTTGTATTTTTGGTACATTGATTTAGAAAACAAAACCAAAAAAACCTCACAATGTCTCAAACTCACTGACATGAATCAACAGGTGGAAGACTGGTGAAAAAATGTTGGGAAAAGGGGTCTTGGACCCTTTTTAGAACATTATTTCTTTGGCTGTAGTCTTTGCAAAGTCCAGATTTTTAGATTTCTTTCATGGCTTAAGCCTCCCCCTTCCTGAAATCCAGAATCACACCAGTTATGACATAGCAAACAAAGACTAGCATTTTCAGAAAACTAAATTAATGTTTTCTTTTACCTATTCCCAAACATGCCTAAGGAGATATGTCAGTTATGATCTTTCCAGAATTCTGTATTGACTTCTTGTACGCTCTTTTTTTGAGGTGTAAATTGTTCAGAGAACTTAGGAGTTCATTTTGAGTTGATGGAGTATTATGCCAATGTACCTGGAGATGCCATACATTTGTGTAGTAGGCTATGTACAAAAAGCATACTTAATATGGTTAAGGACAGTTTGAATTTGTGGAAATATTGGCTTGCTTTGGTTCCCATCAGAAAGATCATGGGAAGAAGTGTCTTCCTTATCTCATAATAGCTAACTGTTCATAGGTTAGAAGATGCAGAAATAAGGAGCAGGAGTAAATGGTCAGCACTTGAATTCCTCTGAACTTAAAATCCCTGGTATCAATGTACCAGACATTAATCTACAAGTGGAGTTAGTGGTGAAATTTGTTGTTAGGAAGTTCTTTAGGAATCTGACATGAGTAGTTCCTGTGCCATGGTGTCTGTATCAGGGGTTGAGAAATCTAAATTATTGGATATGTTCAGAAGTCATTCCCATCTGTAAATGCCTTTGCAACTACCATCCCCCTTCCTTTCCATAGTCTAGTGACAAGATCTTTTTCTGTTCTTTCTTCAGCCCCTGCCTTCCCCTTTGGATGAGAAAGAGGTTTTCAGTCCAGCAAAAACATTTAGGCACAAGAAAGTCATTACTCTTCTTGACTTTCAGTGATTCTAACAAGCTTATCTTTTTGTTTTTCATACAACTTCTTAAACTTTGGGGGGGGAAAAAAAGGCAAACCTGTTTTACAAATCTCTCTTAACACTGGGCTATTAGTGGAACATTTATTTCTGAGACATATCCAGTAATGCCTCCGTTCATCTTAAACATGCAAGTTAAAATATATTTCTCTTAAATGTATTTTGGTAACTTTTTTTCTCTGAGTTGTTTTTCTTAAGCTTTGCATTGGGTGACTTCTTTTTGAGTAACGTGGTCTTACTCATGACAGTTGCCTTTATAGATACTCTTAGAATAAAGCACGATGGAATTAATGAGTGGATTCTTCTTTGTTTGCTAGTGAGAGTATAGAGCAACTTGTGTGCTTGCACCTAGTCCACGTTGCACTGCAGTAAATCAAAATAGATTGGGGCATCTTCTTTATCTTTCGCTACGTCTGAGTTTAACAAAGTATGCAATGTAAGTCTTTCCAGTTACTGGGTTTTCCTCGCTTGTCCCTGCTGGGCTGTTTTAGGTGTTTTGCTGTGACTTCTGAAGCAAATACCCCTTGGCTGAAAATAATCCCTTCATTTGTAATTTGTTCTTGCTTTCAAAAATTTTGCTTTCCATGATTCAGATTTTTCTCTTGCATTTCCATGGGGATTTGTGTGTGTGTGCGTCAGCTCTTTTGGAAAATAGCCAAAATTTGACCGTCACTTTCATAGTTCCTAATGAAAGACTTATTTATGCTCTGAGCACACTCATTGCTAAGCTGTATTTTGCGATTTCTCTTGGAGAATTTGGTAGTAAAGTTATATTCTAGGTTGTGATTTGTTATGCTTGCCCAAATTTGTGATGCTTGATAGACAAATGTCACCTAGACTAGCTGTGCTTTTTCTTGTGAATTACTTGAATCTAACGAAGCGGCCCAAATAATCTGTACCTTCCAACCTAAACCTTATGGGTCATGACCAACTTGTTCTCTATTATCATTCTTGATTCTTTCCTGTGTTCATCATTTAGAAAGGACATGGAAGTTCCAGCAGGTTGAATGTGCATCTCCTTTGGACACGAGTAAAGACAGGATTAAACTAAAGTCCTTGAATTGGGAAACCCTGGGAAATCCAGTTCTGTAGTGTATTTGGGGAGTCCTTGAACTGGGAAATCCGGTGCTGTAGTGTATTTGGCGAGTATGTTATAAGATAAGCTTGGGCATTATTTCACAAAAAAGATAAAAATAGCAGCTTTGTGCTTAGGTTAAGTCCTTTCAGAGTAGTTGTGGCCTTGACTACTAACTTAATTTCCTTGTAACTTTTGTTTCCAGCAGTAATTTTTCATATGTCTAAGTTGGTTATCCCTTCACCCCTTGGGATGACCACAGATTAACTTCAAGTAACTTACTACAGCAGTAAATAATTCTGCTTTCCATAGAGAAATTGTATAGCTTTGCTACACATCTGCTTTGCAAATGGCTTCTCCTATGTCTCAGTCAAGGGAAATCCCAATGTGCATCTTGGGAGGCTCACTGCCAAGTTGGGCTCGAATCGCTGGCAGACAAGGTGTCCCAGATCAGTGGAATGTGGCAGCAGCCTGCTCTGTCACAGCCATAGGCTGGGTGAAAGTGTCTACAGCCTTGTAAGAGCACATTTCCTGCTCAGTGTGTTAATGAACTGCAAATCCACTAAGAATTTGACTTACGACAGAAAAGAAATAGTCTTTCTGAGTCAATCATCTCTGTTTCATAGATGTATAAATAATAAGTGCATTTTAATACTTTTGCATGTTTCTCGGTAGGAGTTCCCAGTTTTCTAGTCAGCTTTAGAAAAACATGCTGAAAACCACCACCTTCTTACTTACCCCCTAAGAAAGACCTCAAAAAGAACATTTTTGGAAAATGCAACATGGATGTTCTGGAATAGGATGATTGGTAGACAAAGCATAGAAAATCACTAACATTTTTATGCAGAATAGTAATGCTCCTATTAACTGACTTAAATGCAGTGGGCTAAAATGCTTCTTTTAACTTAATGAGATTCACCAAACCTATAAAGAGATAAGTGTTCTTTTACTTGAGAAACAATTAGTTATGCTCTTGATTTGCTAACTTGAATATTCATCTTAGTAGGAGTTGAGACTTGTCCAACTGTTCTTGCTGAGTCCTGATAAACTTCTAAAGACTGTGTTGTTTTTTCAGTTTGTTGTGCAAACTTATATTGGGAGGGGTGGTTGTGAAAGAATTGTGTGTAATTATATGTCCCTTGAAGCTGAAAATGGGTGTATGCTATGTTGTCTTGAATATACTTGAATCTCTATAATTTAATTTTTTTTCTGCAGTGTACACGTCAGATCATCTCCGAAAAACTGGGTCGTGGCTCAAGAACAGTAGACTTGGAACTAGAAGCTCAGATAGATATATTGAGAGATAACAAAAAAAAATATGAAAATATCTTGAGACTGGCACAGACACTGTCCACGCAGCTCTTCCAGATGGTACATACCCAAAGGCAACTTGGAGATGCATTTGCTGACCTGAGTTTGAAATCATTGGAACTTCATGTAAGACTTTTATAGTGTTAAAACATACAGTGGCAGAGATTAAGATAAGCCTAATTGACTCGTGCAGGGTATCTACTCGTTAGCAGCTACTTTTACAAACATTGTAGTTAACAATGCATTACATGCTCTTTGTGTTGAAAGCTTATGTAATTCACTTAAAACTATAGGAAATTATTGAAATTATTGTAGTTCTTTATTGTTTCTTAAATGTTAGCCTCTAGTTGATGGTTGAACTCAAGAACTGACAATTATGCTTTGTAGAGAAGATGCATTTTAGTATTAAGTTTGCTTCTAATGAAATGTCATCAAAGTGTTCCAGAGTGTTACGTCATTTCAATTACAAGATGTCTTTGGGGAATGTGCCTGGGAGTAAGTAGATTAGGGCACATTACTTCACTTGTGCACATTGAATGTGAGTAAATTATTTTTCTGTAGCATATTTAAGCATTGAGATTTGATCTCAAAGTCCTTTTTAAATCAGAATTTTCCTACTAGTAAGACTAATCTGTATTCTTATGTTGTCTGGAGTTGCTGAGCAAGAGAGGCAATCTTGAGATATCTTGGTTGTTATGATTCCATGGTTTAGAAGTTTATGTAGTACTGGCACTTTCTGTTGCCAGTAGTAAAGCTGTTTGCTGTAAAGAGAGAGAAGGTGGATGTTGCTTACAGAGTATAGTAGCTGACTTGCTTCTACATTGCTTGTGCTGCATTTGCAAAGTTAAAACAATTTGATCCTTTGGAAAACCAGTATTAAATGGCTTAATGATTCCCTAAAACATAGCTGCTGAAACAGCTTCAATTATCTTTGTGATTTTAAAAACATCTGTCTTTTCATAATTATCTTTTCCCATTGAGTTTTAAGGGAGTAGGTGGAGTTCATGCTTGCACAGAGGAGCCTTAAGTGATAGCTAGCTGAAGAAGTTTAAAACTCCTACACTGATGTGAAGGAATTTTTAATATTAGTCTAACAGATGAAAATCTGTGAGTGTAGAGCACTTCTAGCAGCTTAAAAATTAAATGATCTGCTGAAAGAAGCTTTTAATAATCAGTTTATTCTTGACACAAATATGGGCATGTGGTTTGTGGCAGAACTTAGTGGTTGTTACGAAGTATGTGCTGAAGCTGGATGTTTCTTCCAAAACTTGGGTGGAATCTGGCATCATGCTCATTTAATGAATCTTGGGTTTTTTCCCATGATTAGCTTGTAACTTCTAATGGGAATACTGATCTTCCAGGTTCTTTCAACGTCTTGTATTGGTCTTGGAATTTGTTTCTGTCGTTCATCTCGTGTAGATTATTGAATGGGGCTGTTGATGAAAATCAAATAAAGGTTTCCGCTGCTGTAATAAAAGTTATCTGACCTTTGCCTCTTGGAGACTTGCCTGGTGTTTGTCTCTTTCCTCTTTGCGTTTTCCCTCTGTTTAATCTGTAATGTATTATCATCTGTAGCCTGGCCTACTTTTGGATATTTGGATTGTTGCCTCTAAAACTTGTGCAGGACTAAAAGTAAAATTTCTGAACAGTTAGTCTTCAATGTGATAACAGTATATAAGCTTAAATAAAATTTAAAAAACCCCCAAGTCTCAAGGTAATACCTCTTCTTTTATATGTGATAACAAAACGAAATTTTAATGTGATATCTGGTGAGGTATTAGTTAATGTGAATGGGTTGCTGTTTCTGTTTTGGATACAGATAACTCCTAGTTCCAGGCTCATGTGTCTCTAATTATATAGGCAGATGAATCCCAGTTTTAATTGACCTGAGCATAAGGTATGAACTGAGTGTAGACTCTTGGTACAGAAAGGATTTCCTGTGTGTTTCATAAGAGGTCTCTGCAGAGGTCATGGACAGAACTCAAAAGTTTGTATGAAGCTATGAGCCATTGGAAGGATACGGTTGTTGGTTAGTGCGTTCCTTAGTACTGCAGGCCACTGCAGTCCCATCCTTCTCACCTCCCCCTCTGAAGTGGTAGTGCTGTTCATTTGGGTCTGGGATGATCTGAGTGAGAGGACCAGCTGGAAAACTAATTGCAGTCTTGCCTGCAGGAGGAAAAAGAGATGGGACTAAGCTGCTGCAATGGGCAGTCCTGCTGCTGTTGTCTCTGCCAGCATGCTGCTATTTCTTCTCTGTGCTAGCACTCGTGTTAGCTGTGTAGCTGGCAATGTTAGAGCAAAGCCAGCTGGAAAATATTGTTTTGGGGTTTTTTTCCAGCAAAATCTGCAGCAGTTTAGCCAACTGCTTTTGCTGCCCAAAGCAGCTGTACAAAGCAAAGATGACAGATCTTTAGCAGTGTTTGCAGGGCTTAGCTCATGAAAACTTGCCCTAAGTTCTCTTCCTTTTTTCTTCTTCTTCAGTTGCTCACTTCCACTGCACCTTCTTTTCTAGAGGATTCTTCCCTTACCATTGCCCATTACGCATTACTGTCGTGAACTTGTTAACATGAAATACCATTTGGCTCTGGTGTTCATTTTCTAGACAGATGAAAGGAGACTGGGAGAATACAGCACTTCTGAGTCAGTTGTTGGCAGTGTGCAAGCCTAAAAAGGCCCAAGTTCCAAATATGAAACTAGTGTGTTTTACAGTCATTACAACCAGAGATTGTACTCTTTTGTGAGAACTCCCATCTGTAGAATACAGAGATGCCATATGGATGACATAGATATAATAATTGGATTCATTTGGCATCCGTGCATTAGGAAAATCTTTGCAGCCTTGGTCAGTCTACACTGCTGTTAACAAAGAGACATGGACAAACATATATCTAAATGTGACTAAAATGCCTTGGAAATAATTTTGCCCTTGTCCCTTTGAAATTTATGGATGAGCTACATTAAAATTTTTATTTGCTATTCATTATAATGCTCTGCTCTTCAATTATTTACAGCCTATTAAACCGTGATAGATGTTGGGGTTTTTTTGCAGTGCTCCTTTCCAGAATGTAAGAATAAAACTTAATAGCTAATTAATGCCCTGTGCCCTTGTGCATTTAGTTACATTGCTGTATTTAATGTAGTGGTGTCTCTGTTCGTATTAAAGCATTACCTAGACAACCATGAGAGATGCTGGATTAAAACTCTGCTGAATGACAATGCGAAGATTGCATAAGCACTTACTTTTAAGTAACATTCAAGATATAAGAGAACAGAAAAATCACATTATAAAGCAGGATTTAACATCATGTGTGGTAACAAAACTGTAAACCGTGTTTTACTGACAGTGGAGAGATTTCGTAAGTACTGTGAACTGAATATGGTATTGAAATCATATTGGTTTAATCATAATCATACCCAAACAGAAGTGAAAGAACTGCCACATCTGTGTTTGTATTTATTTATGTATTTGCTGATGAATATTATGATTTCAATTGATCTACAGCTTTTGTTTTCTCTGTTCTTTGTTTATAGGAGGAGTTTGGCTACAATGCAGATACGCAGAAACTTCTAGCTAAAAATGGAGAAACACTTCTCGGGGCTATTAACTTTTTTATTGCCAGTGTGAATACACTGGTGAATAAAACAATTGAGGATACATTGTTGACTGTGAAACAGTATGAAAGTGCCAGGTAGCTATCCTGTGTCTAGCTCTTTTCGTTGTGACTTAATCCTTGGGAAGCAGACTCTGTAGCAGCTTACGCTGTGTATTTGAGTGACTAACCTGTCAGATAAAAACCTTGTAACACAGCTCTCATCTAATGAGGGTTTCCATTTAACTGTAACTGATTGCACAGATCTTCAAATGTTTTGTACGTGTTCTCTTGTAGACTGAATTTTACTTGTTAGCTGTAGGAGTAATTATAGCTGGCTTTTCCCGCGTGCTAGATTAAGGTGGCTTTCTAAGTAGCGTGACAGTGGAAGATTAACCCTTCTATCCAGCTGCATTGCAATAGGTAAAATAATCTCTTTGACTGAAAGACATTTACTCTTGTGCCTCTGTTGATGAACAATGCCTGCAATTCACACTTCAGTTTTTATGCAGAAGTTGCAGACTTGGTCAGAAAGGGGAAAATAAAACCGGACTTTCTTAGTGAGTGAATAATGGCTTTCCTACCCTGGAGAAGGTTACTTTTAGATGTGGCATAGCACTCTAAAGCTGTGGTCCTTTTTCCTGCCAGGAGCTTGTTATTTCTGATGAGTGGTTCCATTCTGATTTTCATTAACAATTTCTTTTAATTTGACAAAGCATGTAGTTTATGCACATAATTTTTTGTGATTTTGGGGATTTTTTTAGGTCAGAAATTGCAAACTGCTTGAGTTTTGAAGTTCTTTCCCTCTCTTTTTTAATTGTTCTGTTCTAGTTCTTATTTTTAAGCAAAATAGTAAGTTATTGTTTTAATTTAGGTAAAACTTTCAAAGGCATGAAAGGCAGAATTAATGTGTAGATAAGGTATTGCTTTCTTTTTGACACATTTTAAAAAAAAAAAAGAATTGGTTCATACATTTTCCAGGTATCCCCTTGAAAATTTACGCAGAATACATCTGCTGCAGTTGTTTTTGTCAGTCATTTTCAATATATGGTTCTTCCTCCTGAAATACCTTCATTGCTTTCTCTTTCTGTTCACTAAAGAAATCAAATACTTTGCCATTTTAATAAGGCAAATAAATTACAAAGGTTCTTCAGTGACAGGGCCAGTTCATTATTTTGCACTGTGAAAATAGGTTGCATTTATTTCTGTGCCTCTTCTTTTCTGTCCCTAGTTGCATTTTATTCTGTTCCCATTTTTTATCAGCATTCATCTGTTCCCATATTTTATCAGCTCTTTATTAGTTTAATGGTTTCCTTTTTGGAACTAAGCCATAAATTACGTATAAATCCTCAATTATAGTGGCAATGAGAATCAGGAAGAACCCTGTGAATATTACTCCTTTTACCTCTGAAAAGGTTGTATTTTATTTTTGAGCAGTTATATCAACTGAAAACTGTGTTTTATAACCAGTTTTTAATCCTCATTTGTTTCCAGTTTAAGAAATGTCTATGAGAAAGCATGTTTAAAAGGCCAGAAATAGTGTGGTTTGTCACATTAAAATTGGTGGATATGCTAGGTTCCATTATTTGACAGCTACAGAAAACTGTGTGAAAGGACGAGTAATGCTTTGGGCAGGGCTGCACCATCTTTTTGCAGTCTGTTTTTCCATGGGACAGACAAGTTCTCAGAAAAGTGTTTGTGGAAGAGCTGTGAAACTGTCCAGTTAATGCATATGGAGAAGCGTGGAGCATGCTGAAAGTGCTTTAGGTCAGAGTTTGGTATAAGTGACCTGTTCCTCAAACATCTGCTTAAAGGGAGTGCCGTGGTCTTGATGTGCCTCTTGCTCTTAACACAAACTCTCCAGTGAACTGATTCAACAGCAGAAGAATGACCTGAAAAATATTTGCTACCTTTTTCTGGGTTAGTAGGTTGAGATGTCCCAGGAAAAGCTCTGACTACTGAAGCCTGTACAAAACAGAGGGCTGAGAGCACGTGGCCGAGGCAGAAACAGAAAAGGGAGGGTGCTTGTTGAGGCAGTTTTATACAATGTGCTTCAGGGTGGGTTTGCTTGATACGTAAGAGGAGGGAGAAAAAAACTTGCCCAGTTTTTAAATTTTTTT
>VZRS01007133.1:0-16026 GCA_013398055.1 Ifrita kowaldi
GTTCAGACATGACTTCCCTTTCACAAATCCATGCTGACTAGTCCCACCAGCTTCTTGCCCTTCATATGTTTGGAAATGGCTTCCAGGAGGTAAACATGAGGCTTGAGTTCCCCAAATTCTCCTTCTTTTCCTTCTTGAAAAGATGATCGGCTTTTGCTTTCTGCTACTCCCCAGGAGCCTCCCCCAAGGTTCTTTCTGAGAAAATCAATTTTCATCTCGATTTAATCTCCTCTGAGATTTTCTTCTGGATGAGGCATTATAGCAGATCTGTCTACACTGCCTTTACGATGTATGAATGAAAGTAACACTTGTTTTTCAGATATCAGGCTGGGTTACAGCAATGATAGAGAGAGGAGAGAATGCTTTATAGTGTTGAAGCAAATATGACCTAGTGTTACTGAATGAATTTCATAGAATAAAATAGGTCTCCCAAACCCAAAACACTGCAAATAAAGTTATCTATATTTTTGTAGTCTATCATAACACTGACCAAGCATTCATGTGAGCTCAAGGAAAAGATGAAGCCATATAAGACGTAACTATTCAAGCAATTCCAACACTCATTGTTACACAGTCATGATTAACTGAAAAACCACCTTTGAGATTAAAATGTAATTTTTAGAACATATATACAACCTGGCAGCTACAATTTTAAAAAAATGGCCATGTATTATATAAATAAATCTTCCAACTTTCCCATGGGGAGCTATTAGAGCACTGCTTTTTCCAACACTGTCAGAGATGCCTGAATTTATATGGTTTGTCCTGTGCCCCTTTTTTCAATGTTTTTCCTATTTATTCTTTTTATTTCCTGATCAAGCTTGTGCTTCTTCAAGCTTTGCTTAGTCACACCATCGCTACCACTTGCATGGAAGCAATCTAACACAGTACAAGCTGTACAGCTTTTCTCTCTGCACACAAGTGCACCCAACAGAGAGGAGGTGCAAGGCAACACACCACTGAACACAGCTTTGGTTCTGTGCTAGCATAGCTATGATTTCTGCAGTGCACAATAATGCTTCATTAACATTTCAAACAATGTAATTTGGTGCCTTAGCTGCATTTCCTATGATGGTCTGTACAGTGAAGTTGGCTTACTATGGCTTTATCTTATAGAAGCTTTTCCAGATACCCTGTAGGTATCCTTCTCACTTAAAAAAATGCTAGAGAAACTGTTCATCACTCCTTTCCAGTTATCTCATCTGTTAACAGTTGAATTCAAAACCAGAAGCTAATGCTAATGTTTTATGAAAAAGCAATACTTATTTGGATATTAAAAGCTGTCCAAGTACCTTGCACAGCTTCCACAGCTGTCATTATTCATTCTATCCCTTTCACATGAGAATAAAATCTGAATATTAACTACTCTCTTCCAGTCACAGAATTCAAACCTTAAACTTCTCTCCTTTCTTCCAAGAGAGGCAGGTGGTTAATAACTATATCCAAGAGCAAGTACACATAACTAAGAGGCATAGTTGTAAATTCCTTGGAGAGGAGGAAAAAGAAAGATACAAAAGGAGAAGGGGGAAAAGAAAAAAAAAGGAAAATACTACAATGCAACAATATGCTATATGTGTTAAACAACCAAAGTGGAACTTCCTAAAATGGTACCTATTTGCAAACTTCTGCCAGCAGAGGTGAAGCAGGAAGACTAGAAGGTGTGATTAGCAATTGAACCAGCAGAAGCCCCTGCCACTGACTTAAAGTAGCTGAACTGGTTTAGCTGATTGAGCTTTCACTGGTACAGCCTGTTTGCTCGCTGTGCAGGGTTTTACTGGATAGCCCTGACACACAGCTTTGCCACGGAGTTGCTGCACAGCAGAAGCTCCCTGGCAATACTTCACACTAACACTCTTATAACCACGAAGAACAGCAGAGCAGGAGGTGCAAGTTCCTATCACAAGTGAGGCTGCTCATCCATAATGTTCACAAAGAACAATTCAGTTTTGTACTATCTTATGCTATGTATTTTTGCTCCTCATCGAAAGGCACACATATTCAGAGAAAAACAGTATTTCAAGTGGCCATTGTTAACACCAAAAAAATCAAGGAGCTCTGTTAGTGCTACCAAAGTATCTTCACCAGACAATTATTATGTTGATGTAATTTTTTTTGCACACCTAGAAAAGCACTTGTAGCTAATCACTCTATAGCATCACTGAGTCATTACATGTGACACACTTTCACAAGTCCTGTTTACATGCATTTCCCTGAGAGCAGCAGGAATGCAAAATCTTACTACTTTGAGATGAAGTTCAATAAAACGGTGGTTGTCACTATAATGGCAGCACGGTATCAAAAATGCCGTTTCAAGTTCACCTTTCCCCCTGCTACTCTGGATCATGCTCCAGTGATGCAAACTTCCCTTTTCTCTCAAGCAGTCTAACCAGCTAATATTAATTGGCTTTAACTAAAAACAATTGCCTGTAGCCAGTATTTATCTTTAATTTCATTGCTTGTTGCCAGGTCTGATGAAGGGATTCTGAGTGTGGGAGCCTAGTCAATTTTTCCAACAACGCAATCTAGTAAGAGATAGTAATTTAGCCTCTCCCTGTAAATCCTGTTTTCACTTTATGAATGTCTGAAAACATCAGCAGAAACAAGTACATCTGTTAGCACTCATTAGCAAATGCTGGTGCTGCTGGTTGTCAAAACTCAAATCCCATCTCCCTATCTGTCCTTCCAGATACATTCTTCATTGGTAGGACTTGAGAATCTCATTTTAGTACAGACAGGCTCAAAAGCGTGACTGAGAAAACCTCCACTAAAACCACAGTCTTCAAATAAAAACCTCTCTCTAACACAGCAGTAATTAATATTTTCTCTCATTCTTTACAATGCTCAGTGTAATGGAGCTGGAATTTGACAGCAGAAGGACATAGTACAGAGATTGGAGAGGCAGGTTTCCAACACATTACAGGAACTCCAGGCATGAGCAAGGAAGCCCTGAAGGAGTTCTTCAGCTCTGGAACTTGTACACCCAGTTTCAGCTCCATGAGAAAATAAAACCCACACAGAAGCTGTGGGGTGGGAAAGTGGGAAGAGAAGGGCACCTTCTAATGGAAACACATGAGCCTTAAAGAAAACCTACTGAGAGTACAGTATATTCAGCTTAAAGAGACCAAAACTACCCTTTTCTCAATATCTGAATGTTCACTAAGGAAACAATGCAATGGTAAAAATCCCAGCACAAAGAAATGGGGTCAATATTACAGTGGCACTGCAAGTGTCACCGGGGGTCAGAAGGGCGAGCAACACATGCTACTTCCTTGTGCAAACTCTAATACAGAAAAAACCCCATCCTTATACAATTGCTTAGCAGAGTAAAAAAGGCTGAATTAGTGGATACCAGAGGATAAATTTCCTTTCTTTATTTTGTAAAATAAAACTCCCTTTAAAATAATTTCCCATACCTTAATTTGTATGTTGTGGTTTTAGAGCCAGTGTTTATTTCTGCATACAACACACATACATCAGATATGCCTACTGCATGAACATATATATATTAATTTCGGAATACACCTGAAAAGGGATTACAGTTTGAGAAAGAGCTTTTATTTTACCATTTAATGAGTCATTCGTCTCCCGCCACTTACTCAACATTTTCCTCTGATGTCCACCAGTTTGACTAGTCTCTAAAAAATTTCACATTGAATGACAAGCTGCAGAAGTTCAAACAACCCAGTAAAAATACGTGGGCTAGCAATACAGAAATTAGAACATTTTCCGTGCAGAACCACAGAGCAATTAAAGATCATGAAATGCAGTGCTCAGTCCCACAAACACTGGGGCATGTAAAGAGTTGTATTCTCCTTGTCATTCCATCAACTTCAGTGAACCACTGGAAGGTTTCAAAGCACATATTTTTTATTCTGCAGAGAAAAGTCCTGGCAATATCTCACAGCACAGTAACTCAAATCCTAACTCCTTCCAGGATTTTACTTTAACTTTAGCATTCTGTACTTTTACAAAACATCAGCAATAAACCGGTTTTTGCTTTTGAATTAACTATCACTAATTATGACAATCTGTTCATGAGAGCTAATATTGCCAAGGTTGTGGGTTCAATCCCCATACAGGCAATTCACTTAAGAGCTGGACATCATGATCCCTGTGGGTCCCTTCCAACTTGGAATATTCTGTGATTCTGTAATCTGTGAACTCAAATTCACAACCACAGGCCTTCAGGTTCTCTCACTTCAAAAGGACAGAGTCAGAGTCAAAGAAAGGTAAATACAGCAAGTACACCAGAGAGCATTATAAATCAACTAAAGGTCGCAAAATCAGTAAGTTGTGTGGGAACAGAAGTAAAAACTTGAGCATATGTCCTTCTGTACCTGCACAACACTACATTTCAGGTAGTTCCACTTTTAAGTGCTTTATTTAATGAAACAAATTATATAGCAACTATTCAACTAAGCTTTTAGAATTAAGACTCCTCTAAAACACAATAGAAAAATTTAAAAATTAGTTGAAAGCTACATTGTGACATGCATGCAGCTTTTTGGTGGGTGAATTTTAGCTATTTTTTATTCAAGATAGATAATGTGGTAGCTCTGAGTTACAGGCATTTTTCCATCCATATTTCCCTAATTCAGTCCTGGAAGGAGAATAACTCAGGTCAACTTAGAGGGACTTTCAAAGGAGGAACAGATTACCTTTTGATAGTACAATAAAACTGAGCCGTGGGACACTGGGGAAGCATAAAGAAAACAGGAAGATTTGCATCTTACTTTCTTCTACCTCTAATTATTAGGCATTCATTGGGCCAGTGATTTGGCAATGGCTGATGACAGTGTATGAGCATGTCTCTGTAGTGCCATGCTGACAACACGACAGCACCATGCACTAGCACAGGCAGCCTGCCCACCTGCTGGCAAGGTCCTGGGGGCAGCACGATAAGGAAGCTTGGGGTGAGGGAACAAAAATGAAAAAATCCTTCAATCAATCAAAAAGCTGAAAAATACAAGTGGCAAAAGGAAAACTGAATCGTGTAATGCTCTCGGCTCCAAGTAGGAAGAGAATAATTTTCAGCCAAAAGGATCAAAGAAGATTTTCATTTGGTTTGTGTTATCAATTAATAAGTAATACTGACAGATAAATCAGGCTGCCTAAACACACCAAAGCATGTTTAAAAGGGAAACCAAGGCTTAGCTAAGATGGTTATCATGAACCAGCCAAAATAGTGGCAGTAGCTTGTAAGGCACTGCTGAGCAGTCATGAAAATTATGAAAGAAGTTTCTGTTTTAGAGACAGTATCTGTTGGAAGGGTGTTTTTAATCAGGGCTTTTGATAATACTGGCCTATTGCTTGTGGGAAGGCAAACACAAGTTCTCTGGAAGAACAGGGACCGACTCAATCTTTCAAAAGATGCACTGAGTCCTCACCAAGCGGGAAATGGACTAATCAAGGTTTTGTGAAGCACCAGATACATACGTTCAACACCTTGCACATTCTTGAATGGCTTGTGTGCATTTGTTACTCTCAATATTCCTGCTCAAAAAAAAATTCAATAAAAGCAAAAGTCATTACCACCTTCTGTAAAAATGAAAGGTTTGCCTTGTTCCTTCTCCGTGGGTGGGAAGTACCAATGTTATTTTTAAAAATGTATGCTGTACTTGTTTTTATTCCATCCCTCACTACCTCCTGTCACAACCACCGGTGCTAAGTATCCACCACTGAAGAAGTCTGAAGTCAGAGTGAGTAAATAACCCATCCTATTACATGATGGCAGTTTACCTGCACCTTTGCCTTTTTCCACGGTAACTGAATAACTCGAGTGTCTATACATAAACAATGATATATTTCATATGGCTGTAACAAAGCCAGAAAATGAGGATTAAGAGGCTCGCATACACAGCTCTTTCCAGCTCTGAAGAGAACAACATGTTCTCTGCTCATAAACCTAAACTGCTCTAATATACTCTGTCATATTACAATTTTACTAACAGTGCCAGTGAAATTCTAGTAGAGTATATAATTAGGTGATGGCAGGAAATGGTGGACCCGTTAAGGACTGTCTTCACCATCAGCTTTCCAAACAGTTCCCGAAAGATTCTAGAAGGAAATTGCAGCACTTACAGGAACAGAACACAAAGATACCTAATTAGCCAAATACTTTCAACAGCAAATAATGCAAATAGTTTGTCATTCCAGTTGATATGCATTTTATAAAAACATGGAAACTGCTACATTGTCTATACATGATACTTCAGGAAAAATCAGCACTTCTGCACATAGAAGCAGACCCCAAATACAACAATGAAAATTCAAATAAATTAAAAATCAACACCTCTAAACAAACCCCACATACACACATATATTTACTGTTAATAAATTCTAGTGTTTGATCAGAACCAAACAGTATCACTAACTCATGGCAGTAGCAGTTAGAGCAGTAATCTCTGATAGCTTTCTTCTACATGTCCCTCTTGCTGTCATCTTCATTCTTACTTACTGTTAACACTTAAGTAATAGAAACTGAAAGACAATCAGTAGATGAAGTCTGGATACAGGTTGTATTGTTCTAGCTGTGTAAATGGACTATTTGGCAGACTAAGGCTGAAGCACATCCTTTCATCATTATGATTATTAAACGCTGTAGGTATGCCAGAGGCTTTCAGAATACTGTTTCTCTTACACCCTTTTTTGCAAACAAATATTAAAACCATTAAAATTAGATAATATTTCCTAAACTTGAGGGAATCCATCTGAGGGCTTTGCCATTAAACTGCAAAGAAGGTGGAAGTATTGACAAGTATTCTCACATTAGCTTCAAACAGCAGTGAGACTGAACTGCAATTCAATTTCTAGGAACTTGTGTTTTAAGAATTTTAATGAGGTTTTTGGTCCTGTCAGGAAAAATCAGATACACAGCTGTACTCTCTTCAAATCCAAAACTGTAAAAGTATGTTTTGCAAGACATTTGTATGCAAATACTGCTAAGCACCTCTACAATTCTACCTACAGAGAAGATTTTCTCACAGCAGCCTCCTCCAACAGTAAAACAATTGCCAGACCAAGTGTGAAAATGAATCACACCAAACTACATGGATTACTAACATATCCACCCACACGCAATCTACAGAGAAAATAAAAACATCCGGAGCTTGTAAGGTTGCCAGAGGGGGAAAAAACAAGGAAAGAAAACTGATTTCAGGGAAGAGAGAATATAAGTTTAGGACACCTTCTCTTTGCCTCACAATTTTTTAGGACTAGGTTGGAGAAACGCCGTGAATCATCTAATCCTGCCAATTCTATAAAACCTTATGACTACTTTGAGAGGCTATTGCCAAAACCACATTGAATTCTCCATATAACACACACTTCAAATAATAATATATAACTAAGTTCTGAATAAATGGAAGCTACTTTAAAGAATTATTATATAATAGCACAAAACAAGTTATATGTTTGAAAAGATAACTTCTAGGTGGCACATTGGGTTCTTGTTTCAATCTCTAATTAGATTCTCCTCATGGCTTGGAGCTTCAGGAAGGGAAGAAAGAAAAAAAAAAAGGGTTTTTTTCCCTTTTAGCCCAAATCGGTTTTTCTTGTAATTTACAATTTAAACAACAGCATATTTTAAACAGGAATACTCTACTGAGGTTTTCTTAAGACTACAAAAGACCAACCTGAACAAGAAGAGGAAATAATTGAGCCTCCTTTGTATATTAATTGATACTACCTACATTAACTCTATCAGTAAAGCAGTATTATGTTCATTTAAATAAGAATGATTTTAGACATCAGCAATTACATTGCATAAAGAATGAAAAGAAATAAATTTTGTTTTCAGATTCATAAGTTTCATAAAATTGTAGAATGGTTAGGGGTTGGAAGGGACCTTAAAGGTCATTTGGCTCAAATCCCTCTGCCAGGGGAAGAGTTGGATCCATGGCAGAATTTCCATCAGTTCTATCAATACATAATTACAAATAAGCCACTGTCCTTTCAGAAGGTTACTTTTAGCAATATAATGTACTAGTCACTAAAAACAACTGAACACCTTAACACTGAAGCTTCACATTACTGTGTGCTCACTACATGACTCCTGCATGTACTTAAAACTTGCTCACTTTCACATACTTCATAAAATGTTTAAAGGCTAATTCCCACAAAACATCCAACAGCTGACAGCCCCAAACCACCACCATTTTTCCTCTCTTTTCCACACCCCCACATTCCCCTGAGTAACCCCTCCCCTCAAAGCCTGCCATCAAAACATATCCAACAAACTGTTCCCCACAAGACAGCCAAATCCACACTTGCTCCCATGATAAACCTACGGGGTCCATCCTGCCGACTGCAGTGAGCATGGCGTGCTTCCCATCCGGCTGGGAATATCACCAGCTCCCTGTGACAGGGAATGGGAAACAGCCTCCCTCGCTGCCAGGGAGTTTCAAATCACTTCCAGGCCAAACACCCAGGGCAGCTGCCTCACTGGAGCTCCCTCACCTCCTCTGAATCCAGAGGAACAGGTTGAGGTGTGACATCGTTTGTAATCTTGCCTTGGGCATCCAGGACAGCCCAGAGTGCTGTCACTGCTCTGTGCCAAACACCCTTATAAGAGTGAACACAGCCAAGTCAGAGACTCTTGACTGGCACAAGACCATCTTGGTCAATCTGTGTCTTTGTGAGGAGATGGGCTGGGAGACAGAGAAAGATTTTGTTTTACTGGTTTTACATTCACCAATGCTAGAGCAATAGCAGCAATAATAAATAATAACACCCTCTGATGTTACATTTCTCCTCACAAAATCTTAATTGCTGATGACAGAGACAAAAGCTCAAAGAGACAACATTTTCACATGATTCTATTCTCTTGCATTTCACCCTAAGCATAACAAGTTTAATGACCATACCCAAAACTTGGAATAAGAAGTTAGTACTCCTGACTCTCATTCAGTTAGGATCCCACGATCTGAAACAGTTCCTGAAACCAAATATGTAGACAGTATTCTAGTAAGGTTTCCAACAATGACAAAAGAAAAAGCTCATTAATTGAGTTGCAAATTCCTGTCAAGTATGTGAAAAAAAAACCAACAAAAAAACAACAACAACCAAAAAAAAAAGCCAACAAACCACCCAAAAAACCAAATCAGAAATACCCCAGCATAACAAGCCATTGACCCATAAAGCAACTTATCTTTTCAGGTACAGACAGAAATAATTTCCCTAGTCTGGACATAACCTCAGTGCCTCTGCTCATGCCACAGCTTTCCCCGAATCATGGAATATTCTGAGTTGGAAGAGACCACAAGGATTGAGTCCAGCTCTTAAGTGAATGGCCTGTATGGGGACTGAACCCACGGCAAGTGGCTACTGAGGCAAAGCTGACCCAGACATCACTTAATTAATAGTACTCAGACTGCTGAGGAGAGCAGTGAAGGCTCTAAGAACCTACAAACCCCAGAGCAAAGGCAGGAAGTCATGGAGGTGCCAGAGAGTGCAAAAGTCTGTGGCAAATCAGCAGGGAAGGACAACAGGAGTTGGTCAGTTCTCTGCCCTGCCAGGTACCGAGCAGCAGCTGGGGAAGAGAACCAAAGTAGGAACCAAAGTGCTCTCAAACATGAGAAGTATTCTCTTTTCCTGCCCAGGACCAAACTACAGCTGCAAAGGGCCCCTGCAAGTGCACAGGACCTGTTTTATGAAAGGTTTCATGAAAGCACGAACAAAGATGGGTAGGGGTGTGTAACAAGCACAAGGATCTCAGCGAGAAATCACTCACAAGTCCCCCCACAACCTCTGGCTGGTTGCGATAAAAACAAACAAACCATACAGAGGAGAAAATTAAATGACAAGCAACAGATAAGGATCTGCACTGTGTACTTACAATTCAGCATGAACATCCCTGACATCCTACAACTAATGTGCACTATTTAAAGATTGTATCCTGATTGCATAACAAGAAATCCAGGTTGCTTTTCTGACCCGAGGCAGCAATACATTTACACAAATCCCTGTCCCGTTTCACTGATTCTGAAACACAAGCTATACACCAGAATTTCAAAAACAACTGCCACCACACTTCTTGCTCAAGATAAATTTACCTCTCCAATTCTGCTAGTAATATTGGCAAGTCCTCTGGAGTACAGAGAAGCTTTAAGGTTGTTACATGCAGCAGGTTCCGTTTACCAGTATAATGCTGTTCAATGCCACATAGAATTGGCTTTGAAAATTAAAGCCAGCAAGCATGGCTCTGCACCAGTTTCCTGCTTCTACATCTTCATCTGCTATCAGCAAAATCTATCTGTCTCGCTTACAAACACAGTTTTACACTGCAGAACATGGATTTCAAGTTGAAGTTTTCAAGCTACAAAGACATCGAAAACCAATTTTATATCATATAAATGACCAACACTGCAATCACACCTGATACCTCCTCTTTGTCAGCTGCATAACTGAGAATTAAAAGTCACCAGGAACAGCACATAATTCTCCATTCGTACTTCTATTTCTCTGCCTGAAAAATTGAAAGAAAACAGAAAAAGACGACAACCAGATCCACTTTCATCGTTTCTTATGACACATTCAGCACCGTTATCTCTAACAAAGAAGTATCTTCAAATGTTAACAGAGGTAAATCAGATCTTGAAGAGAGACCAAAGATTTTTCTCACATTTAGACAAAGCTCTTCCACAAAATCTTCTGAGTGGCCATAGCCGCAGACTATTAGGCAATGAAAAAAGAAACAGAAAATAAATTTCAAATACCTTCTCTGTTACACCTTGCATATTGAACTTGAGATCGCAAGAAGGGTATGAATCCGTCTTTTTCGTCGCTATATGTATAAACATACAAAAAATTCAGAGCAGTTGTTTTGTAGATTCAAGAACAGGAAGCACCTCTGCAAAAACTTCGTACAAAAAGTCCCTTGAAAAAAAATAACTGCGTATGTACTTCACGTATATCATTGCTACCTCCCCTTTCCTCTTTCTGTCTCACATCTGTCTTCAGACAACTTCTCTTCAATGGTCTCCTAATTTGCATCTATTCCAAGAAATTTAAAAACACTTTTACTACAGGCAACTCCAAAAGTCTTTTCCACATTCAGAACCTATTTCACATTCCCTTGAAAAATGTGGGGGATTTATTTCTTAAGTAACACTTTAAATGAATGTCTTTTCATAAACATTCCAATATATTGCATTTCCCTAATATTTCCCCTTCTGATTTCTACTTGTTTTCATCCAAACTGCGCTTCCAGAATCACAAATGCTAACAGAAACCATTCAGTACTCTTTACAGTGTTAATTCCATGATTTCATGTCAGCCCAAATATTCAATTTTTGCAAACCCCAACAGTGAATTTGGAATATCGTCATGAATTTATTCGAAAGGAAATAAAATCACAGGAAGTTAAAGCTCTTCTCCATAAGAAATTATTCTCACCACTTCAAGGTAGAATGCAAAGTACCTCAAGAATTTCATTTGTAGTTTTTAACCTTTGAATAACTTTCTCAACTACTCTTAGAACCAATTTTGATAAGAAATAGGAATTTGGAGTTGCATTCAAGTCCACTATTCATGTCTAGCATCCCTTTTTGCCTGCTTCTCAATTACTTTGTTGACACACTTTGCCAATGAGGCATAAACTGACTGCTGGTGAGCCCAACACTGTACTCACTTGTTAAAAAATTTTCCGTAATCAAGAGAAAGTTTACAATTACCTAAAATCTTACTGGGCAGAGTGATTATGCTCAACAAGCTTTCTAATGGGACTGCTGTTTTGACTATAGCTCTCCATATAGGAGATTTACACAACAAAACCAAGAAAAATAAAAGTTTTCAGTCAAGAGATTCATAAACTAACCCTGTGTTAAGTGTGTATTCTCTACTCCATCTTACCTAGTTTAGTGAGAAAATGCTTGACTACGAAAAACATCTTTGACTTTAAATTCTTCCTCATTCTCAGCTTGAACACAATGTGGTTTTTAGTTCTTTAGAAAACAGCCCTGGACGCTGATTAAAAAAAGAAATAAATGCAAAAAAAAAAAAAAAGAAGGCAGGAAGGAAAGAGCAGGGAGTGGTATTTCATGACAAGACAAAATCTAAACCATTTACTGTTGCTTTAGAACTTTCTATTGAGAAAAAGCTATTTATATTTCAATTATGTGACAGGATGCCACAGTTTGAAGTAATTTTGGAAAGAAGAGGCCTAAAAATTAGGTACTAATGGTGTAAACTTGGAAATCTTTAGATTATTATATTCCCATAATAGACATTCATAGGCTGCATTTGTTTAGAACACTAAATCCAATACCTCCTAAAATCAGCAGCAGATTTGAAATATCAGCCAGGAGAAAGCTTAGAGGAAGTCTGAGTTTGTCCCACAGTTCAGTTCACCAGAGTTCAAGCAGAAAAATATTACCAATACACAATGAATACCAAAAGAGCTTCTTTCCCCTAGCCCAAAGTGTGGATTTTCAGAGATTAGCAAAAAACAGATTATTCATTGTCCTCCACCATGCCCTTTAATCTCATTGAGGTCCTGGATAGCTCCTAATTTTTGCTGCCTGACAGACACAGAGCTGCTCTTTCTTCTTGCCAATGACAGGAGCAAGGATCAGGGTATTTGTCCCCACAGAAACACCTGAGGCTCCCGTGTCCACCCCCACACCCCCCACTGTGGGCTGGCTAAACTCACAACCAGACCACTTGCCCCGGTTACCTTGACATATGCAGCACTGTTGAAGCAAAATGAAATTACTTCATTATGTCCATATGTCTAAACACACAGCAGCCTTACACAGTTAGACTAAGTTTAAAAAAAAAAAGACACTTATACCCTTAGAAAAGGGGAAGTACCAAAGCTCCCCTGAAGCTGTACTAAAAGATTATCATAAAATCTATTTATGTATTTTATTGTAGTTCTTGGTCTCTTTTCCATAGTGGAGAGCCAAGTTTATGGAGATTTATAGAAATCAACAGCCTAGGTCTGCAATGACAAATCAAGGAGGCCCAGAGGTACTAATAGCTGGCTTCATATGTGCAGACATATGTGTGCACACACAGATACCCAGTAAAAAAAAGAATTTCTTTCTAAACCTCTGAATGGCTGTCCTAAAACAAGGATTACTGCAAGTTATTTGGTATATTAAGTGAATATAAATCAATGGTTTATTTTAAAAATTTTTTATAGGCAACTGTATGGAAAAATGTAATTATTCTCAACTAGTTTAGCTAGGAATAAATATTCACAAAAAAAAAAAAAGCTTTTATAAAACCTAAGAAAGCATTTTGGAAAAGCAGAATCAGTTACAGGGAAGAGAAAGTATTTCAAATGCAATGACCTAGAAGTTATTCTAGAATAACCACTTTGTTCTCAGACCACGAAGTCAAATATTATCACTGAATAGCAGAGAAATGTAGGCGTAGCTTCTTTTATTTTCAACTTGTCTTTGCAAAGAAAGTAATCTTTGCTTTGTAACATTTCCTCAATAGAACATTTCATTCTATATATGCAATATATGTGTATATACAATACATGTGTATATGCAATATATTATGGTTTTGGATATAAGAGATATAAAGGCTGATATTTAGCCTGAACAGCACAGTACATAAAGCTTATACACACAACACAAGAACAGTTCCACTTTGTACTCACTCTTACAAAGTTGTCAGGGAACAAACCTCTTCTGCCTTTGAGCTGTCCTTCCCACCAGCCTCCATCATCTTTCTTGATATTGGTGATTATGTCACCTACAGTGATCGTCAGCTCATCATCGTGTTGAGCTTTGTAGTCAAACTCCACGATCGCCTCCACTAAAAGAGAAACACACACATATATGCACAATTATTGACTCCTGCCTTCCAAAGGCATAAGAAAACAACAATGCAGTCATGTATTCTCAGAGAAAGTAATACATTCAGCTTAACCAAGAGAGTACATCAAGAGGCAACATGCAACGGTAATGTTCTGTGGGTAACTGCTACAAGAGAGGACAAAGTGAAAAAACACACAAGCAAGCCCATCATGGTTAAGGCAACAAATGGCACGTAATTTTCTTTATTTTCTAAAGGAAATAAATTTGTGATGCTTCAGCAATATTTATTCTGGCAGCATTACGAAGTTTATTTTTATTTCTTGGACAAAGTTTTGCCTTTTGTTCACGGGACTTTCAAAGCATTTTCTTTCATACAGAAATAAATATGGAAATGTTCTCAAATTCATAAGCCTCCCAAGTCACTGCAACTACCTTGCTAAATACCTCACTATCAACTTAAAGAGCATTTAACAAGAATTTTTGCATTGTGATGAGTTTCACTGTTGTTTATATAGAAATGCAAAGCTTTGCTGCATGAATATGCCTTCACAGGGTTTCATCAAAGAGAGAAGATTTACTTTCACTTGTGATTATACATCAGAGAATTAAGACAAAATACTTCTACTGCTCTGAATGTCTGTTATCAGAGTTGCATTATAACCTTGCTACCATTATAAGGTATGTCTGTCTTTTCCCAAGAGGTCTCCCCATCCCTTGAAACCATACACAAAAGTAAGTCTCTGTAGAGAATTAAGGAAGTCATAAAGACAGGAAAATTCCTTCAGAGAATCAAAAATAATAGACTCGGGGTATTCAACATGGAAGCTATAGTTATATTTAGTGGTTCATCAAATATCTATTAGGAGCCAGACTGGCAAGATCTGGGATAGCCATATCTTTAAAGCCTTACTCCTGCTGCCTTCAGTGGAAAAGCTCGCCCCAAGACATTCCACCAAACACTTAGCACTTCAACCATTGAAACAGCAAAGTGAGAACTGGTAACAGGCATCTGCTTTCTACACAAATGAGTGTGCCATGTAAACCCTGCAAGCTGTAGCAAACAGGCAATACTAGCTCACAAAGCAAAGCCAACCATTACACCACAGGCAGCAAAAAGGCTCTGCCTGAATAACAAACCCTGCATACTAAACTGAATTAAGTTGACAGGAAAGCAGTTACTTCTTTCCACCCCCAAAATGTCACACAGTCACAATGCTGAATATCTCCATCCCTCCTCCAGAGACTGCAAGTCACAGCTAAGGCAGTGTTCTGACTTTTGGATACATACCAGCCACAAGTTTATGGGTTATAATATTCCTCTATTACTTCTTCTGTGAAGTCAAAAACCATTATAAAACCAGTTTACGAGAGGCCTGCTAAACTACATAATGAACAGTGAAAGAGTGGCACCACACATTATAAGCTGACACGCAGACAGAACATGAAAAATTTATCACTGAACCTTAACTGAAAAATCAGAGGCATTCAGCCTGAGAGGGACTTCACGTCTCTAGTTTAGCTTTCTGTTCAAAGCAGGATCAGCTCTGAGGTCAAACCAGATTACTCAGGGCTTTGTCCACATGGGCCTTGAAAGCTCCAACCTCCTCCTACAGAGGCAGGTAGGGCACACAGGAGAACCTGCTCCATTGCTTGACTGGGAAAAAGGTTTTCTCTCTACAGTGTATTGGAGCCTTTCTTGTACCAGTTTTCTCCCAATGGTTTTGTTGTCCCACTGTGCACTACTGTGCAGTAACCCCATCTTCTTGATAACCTACTTGTAGGCTTTGTAAGGCTGCTATTAGGACCTCCCAATTTCTCTTCTCCAAGTTAGACAATCAGAGTTCCTCTAGATTCAGGTCCCTTCACTCTTTAACTCATGAACTGTTCCACCAATTCGGTAGCAATCACAGATGTGAGGAGAGTGTACTCCACTGCCTTCTCCAGTAATTGACAAAGATGTTAGACAGAACAAGTTCCAGGACAGCCCCCGGTGGTACTTCATTTATTATCAGCGTGCACATGCAGTACAAACCACTAACCACTACCTAAATCACACAGCTTATGAGGCTGGAAGGAACCTCTGTAGACCAATCCCCTTATTCAAAGCAGAAACAGCTAAAGCACAGATTGCTCAGGGCCTTATAGCCAAGTTTTGAGTATCTCAAAGGATGGAAATTCCAGTATTTGATCACCCTTAAGATTAAAAATGCTTTCAGACACATCAATAACATTACCCTGAGCCTTCTCTTCTCCA
>VZRS01007145.1:0-33813 GCA_013398055.1 Ifrita kowaldi
CTGGGCAGAGTTTACCCTCCTCAGCCTTGCAGGCCTCAGCTTCTCTGCCTCTGGTAGACTTCCCAAGGCAACTCTGCCTTGCCTGCACCAAAACAGGTGCTGACACAGAGACAAGACCCACACTGTCACCTTCCGCACCATCAGCTCAGGTACAGCTGTGTGGGGACACCATTCTTTAGCAGGTGCTCAATAATAAAAATAATATTTCGTTTCCATGTGCATTTTTCCTGCACCTTCACTTAAATAACTCTGCCCTTTTTCCATCTCCCTGGTTCCATGGAGATGCACAAAGCCAAGGTTTGCTCAGCCCTATTCATTACAAAACTACACCTACTTTGCCGTCACTTGGCACCTTCTTTTGGCTGCAACAGTAGAAAAACTGGCTCACACTGACAGAAAGCTTGGAACCCTCCTCTGTTTTCTAGAGGTGATCTCTCAAGGTAAGGATTAACACATTGTTCAGACAGTCTGTGGGAACAAAAGTGCTTTTGCCATCCTCTGTGCCATTTCGAGGCATCGGATAACACCTTTCGCTTTAATTTTCAGGAATACAAAAACCTTTGAAAACACAGCAAAACCATCAGCTGCCAGGTTATAAAACTCGCTCCAAGTTACCTCCTCTCAATGTTGAAGTTGGCGTGGCTGTCCAGAGGCTGGGTATATACCAGCTAAGGGTAGATGGGCATCCAGAACCATCAGGATATTTTTTTCCCATCCTGGGTGCCTTCAGCTCAGGGCACAGTTCAACCATCAGCTGCCTTGATAAATCATTTCAGGTTCTGAGTGTATGCTGCTTAGAAAACACAGCCTTTCAGATAAACACAGGTTTCTCACTTTTTTTTTTTTTTTTTTTTTTTTTTTTTTTTTTTTTTTTTGCTTTTTTTTTTTTTTTTTTTTGTTGTTGTTTACCAGGCTGTATGTGTTACAGATTATCTTCTGAGTCAAGACACACAGATGCTCTCCTTATTAATGTGAGAAAATAATAGTGCCAAGGGGCATTGAAGATCTGTTCATTCAGGTTGGGGGGGGGGGAAATTACACCATATGATGAAGCCAGAAAAATACCAGGAAACTAAGGACAACCCCTCACTTCAACTCTTTATTTGTCAAATTGATTTTAAGGTTGAATATGTGGTCTGCATATGTAGTGTCCCTATTAGCAGGTGCAAATTAATAATTGAGGCTTTTGACAATCCAAGCACCAGAAACTTAATGTACGTATAGCAAAGTGTGTAGAGTGTTGCTGGCTCGGTAAAAAACTGAACCAAGAGTCTAAGCAAGAGAACAAATCAGGCCCCATCTCACAGTAAGCAACAACTGGGTTTGCCTGTGCCTACATAGAAAGCAAAGCTCCAGCTCGAGGCATGCAGAGGGTAACTCATGAATATGAACATCCAAGAGCGACGATGACAGGAAGTTTACATAATGGTAACAGTATCTGTCATACTTTGCGATTCTCCCACATGTGATATCTGATGTCTGACAGTGACTCACGGGCCACGGCTCTCATGTGGCTGCTCAGTTAGGTATGACTAAAAAACAAACCCCGAGTCATGTAAGAGGCATGCACGTGTGCCCCAATGCTGACAGATGGGTGGGCGTTTATTGGGGCTGGTGTCAGACACCTGTACGCATCACCAATATTTAGAGGAAGGCACATGGGCACGAAACTGCATCTTTTACATACCCGTGATTTTGAGATGTCTGGGAAGAGAAGTGATACTCAGAGTCACAGTCCCCCCCGTCTTGATAAGTCGATAAGTTAGCATTTTTGTCTCATTTCCATTTTCCCAAACTTCTACGTGTATGAAATTGCTATAGGCAACTGCCCAATGCCTTTGCATCTGCTAGAGCTGTTAAGTAGCTGATGAGGTCTTTTTCACAAGATCTGGCTTTTATTTAATTAATTATTTAGATTTTCTTTTTTTTTTTTTTAACAATTTCTGAAGATATAGAATCTGTTCCAGCAATATGGCGAGTGCAAATGCTCTCATTGGAGACTTGCTGATATCCAAGAAGATGTCTTAGTCCTGTTCTTAGAATTATCTATTTAGCATAAAGGTGTAAATAAGTACGTGTAGATGTGTGTGTTGAAAAGGGATATTAAGATACATGAATATCCAGTATCAGAGATTTTTCTGTAGTTCCCATGATAGGGATTCATTTTAATGGAAATTGCTAAAGCACAGCCAGATTCTTCATGATATTGGTATTGAATATCAATATCTTCAATGATAAATAGAGAAGGTAGTGGGCTATATTCAGTCTTTGGTGCATGGTAAATCTACCACTGATTTTTGGAAATTGGAAACTGTTGACTGAGTAAAATTATGATTATATATTTCAGTTAACCAGAAAGGCCAGCGAAAAAACCCCACATTGTTTTCCTTAGTTAGCTGGATTGTTTTAATACTATTCACAGCACTTTCATGCCTGAATGGCTTCCCAGGAATCCTGTGAATTGTTACAGATAATTTCTCAAATATATTTTCTTGCACAGGTTTAAGTTCCATGAAATGCAGCCTCACTTCACAGGTTCCTTCCTTGTAAACTTATTTGTGAAGGGAGGGTCTCTGCAGTTCGAGGGCTGTCTGCTGGGGATGAAAGTGAGGGAAAGCACTGTAAAACAAATAAAAAAAGGGAGGAGTAAGATCAAAGTACCTCATTAAGGGCAGTACATTACAGCTTTGTCCAACCTCTGCCTGCTGAGATTGTACACATCTGTCACCAGTTAGCTGATAGCCTGGTTCTGCACCAGGGAAGAGAGGCTGGAAGCAGGAACACATGGGTGCTAAAATTACCTGTGCTTCCTCACATAAGCTGTATTCTGAGCCATCCGTGCAGCACTTAGATACAGGGGCCAGCACCCTTGCTTGATTTTTGAGCAAGTTGTGAGGCTGTTTGTGATGTTCTCGAGCAGCCAAGTTGCATTTCTACCTGAGCGCTCCTGGATATTTGTCATAACAGGGGTGCCTAATTTTATTTGGCTGTGTAGACACACATGCTTACACCTCTTCTGACACTGCATGTCAAGGAAAAGATCTTGGGGGAGAGATCACAGAATCAGAGATCTCTGTATCTACATCCTTTCCCAGCCGAGTCAGTGACAGGGCAGGCATGGCTGAGCTCTGCCCTTGCCCTCAGGCTTTGGCCATGTCTTGCCAATGCCAGCCTGTTCCCAGCAGGGTTGCCCAGCCACACTGAGAACTTTCCATGGTGAAAGCCTGCATGAAGGAACGGCCTGCTTTTCCTGCTCTGTGCTGCCAGAGCCAGGAGGACTTCGGACCCATCCTTCCTGCCCAACAACTGTTTTTCGTCTCTTAACAGCAGCCAGAAACTCTTCAGAGCTGACAATTCCTCCAGGGCCAGTTTCACACCCACTCCTTGTGAGTGCTCCTCCAGGCTGTCACGTGCCCAGTGGAGCACTTAGGAAGGAGGAGGCATCCCTAGGATCTGAACCAGCTTTCCAGCAGTGTGGCAGGACTGGTCTAAGGAGTTCAAGTGGCAGAGGCATGTTGGGATTTGCTCCTCTGTTGAAAAGAGGTCATCAGGAGCAAAAGCAATTGGTTTTCCATTCTGCTGTGTGAGCTGGCTTCTGTCCTGCCTCCTACATCTCACAGCATATCATGAAGCCACAGCTGAAACCAAATCAAACACCTGAGCAGATGCTCAGGTGTCTCAGCCCTGGCATAAATTGGCTCCTGGGGCCCTGTTCATCACCTCCCACACCGCAGGGAGACACCAGCAAACCTCATCTCCTCTCTGAAGAACAAGATTCATGTGGTCTTGCCAAGAAGAAAGGGAAAGACAATGGTACAGCCACCACAGCTGCTCACTGCCACATCCCGGAGGATCACCTCCAGAGCCCCACCCCTGCCACGTCCCAGCAGGACACCCCCAGAGCCCCATCCCAGGGCTGCCCAGCTGGGGTCAACTCAGGCCTTGCATGGGTAATTATGAATGGATTGCAAACAAGGAACCTGGAGGCTTAGAAACAGGAGGTGGATTGCCTTAGGACTTGGCTGGTGGAGCAGTGATTAAGCAGCATTGGCTGTTTGACACAGGTGGGAGAGAGGCATCTAGATTTCTCTGCATGTTTGAATGTTGGGGTGCTGCTCTGCTTCAGATGTAATTTGATATTTATTTAGACATCTAGCCTTGGGCCCACGGTGACTATGGAAGCGAGAGAAATCACGAAGATAAATTCCTGCCAAACAGATGGATGACTAAGCGGCTTTAGATGCCTAAATTGATAAGATTAATCATATTCCTTGATGCTTCCTAGACATACTGGTTGCATCTACCCATGGCTCCTCAGCAGAAGTTCAGCAGGTCCTACATCCCTTCAAAGATGTGGCCAGAGTCCATCATTTCATTTTACACCCTACTCAAAACATCAGTGACCAAATCAGTAGTGGTGCCTTGCAGACTGTATTACATAACTGTATAACGTTGTAGAGTTGTATAAATAACTACTAATAACAATAGTTCAAACATTTGTCAAAGCTGTAAAAGTCTCCTCACCACACCCATGGGAGCATGATGTGATTCCATGGGAGTGAGATCTCACTTGTGAGCATTCACACCCTCAGCAGGTTTGCTCTGCCATGGCAGCTGCTCACCTGGCCTGCCGGCCCGGTGGAGAGACCAGGACACCTCTGCAGCATGGTGTCGAGGAGGTTCATGTGTGGTCTTTTTTGGGTTGTTTTTTTTAATTGCTTTTTAATTACCTACTGATAGCCTTACAAAAAGTTCCATTGTTTCTCCTCCAGTGGAACAGGTCAGTTTGTAATGTAACTTACGAGAATTGGGTCTTCCATCCAAAGCAGGAGAAACAGCTCAGTTGAGGTCTCTGCAGCAAAGGACTTATAAAGAGACTAAGATCCACTTTTTAGGGAATACACCTGTCTTGAGGATGACTGTGAATGCACTCTCTCTCTCCATCATTCTCTTTTTTTTCCCATCTCCAGTCCCTTGCCAATCCAACTCCTCCAAGAAGACAGGAACAACTTGGTTCATATCCATCTTCTCGTCCTGGCGGTGGCTGTAGCACAAGGTGGCACTGGAGTATTTTTGCATCTTTTAAGTGACTGCTGGTTTCCTTCCTGTAAACTAGGATTTTTCTCATAGGGAATACAAACAAATTAGTGTACCATACAAATAATTACCTTTATGTAAATGCATGTGATAAGATACATGGAATCTGAAATGATTAACTAACCTTCCATTTAACAACATTTCTGACATTTGATTCGAGGAATGAAGTCCAACCAGCTTTCCTGTGCCTTTTACTGTGGAACACCAAGGATGTGTAGTGGGCATTAAAGTGACTCAGCCATGCCCTGTTCTTCTTCATCACATAGGCTGAAAATATGAAAAATGAGGGGAAAAAATTAAGGAAGCAAACAAGTCAGCCAACGTCCAACCAGAGTCACCTGCCACTAGGGGAGAAGCACCTTCTTCTCACAGTTCGTCTTCGTCGGTTTCTTTCAATCTGTGCTTCAGGTTAGGCTGAGGTTGACTTGAATCCTTGTATCCCAGCATCATCCAAGCAGCACAGCACGGCATGGTGGCCAGCTGGGAAGCTGGTGATCCAGCAGCATTTTCCCAGGGCTGGTCCCGAGCTTATTGAAGCTTGCTGTCAGTAGCTCCATGCAAACGTGGCTGTTTTGGTTCAAGGTCTGGAGCTAGGTTGTTCAGCGTTCGTCTGGGGATTTCTGCACCACACCTTCCTGCCCAGTGTAGACATGTCCCAGGTCTATCATCATTTTCATCTGCCAAGCATTCAGACAAAATAATTAACTTAGCTTTGCTGGCCCACATTCTTCACTCTAAATTATTTGTATCAAAGAGCATTATTTCAACAAAATCTTTGTATTTAAATCACGAAAAATAAACATGAGAAGACTCAACAGTAACACTGATTAAAAATATAGAAAAACTTGACTGTGTTTTCTGGCACAGAGAGATAATTAAGAGGATTTTTAAGGGTTTTCTCTGTACCAGGTAGAGATTTAGTGGTATTTTGTGCTAATCACCTCTAGGCTGCAGAGACAGTACCACAGCATAACACAAAATAAATGGCCAGAAGGCTTAATGTTTTTTGTGAATTTTATTTAAAGTGATTTCATATTGTGAGCTCATGCCAAAAGGTTCATTTTTTCTGAGTTTCTGGCTCTGAGGACTGTTATCCACGCTGTGAATTTACCGCTGTGTTTGTCCACACAGTTATTGGAGTGCGTATAAATAGTTTTCAGGTGCCATTCAAGCTTGTCTCTCTTTTGGTCCAAAACATCACTTTTTAGAGCTACAAATCAGAGTATTTTAACTGCATGCAATGCTGTGTCTGCTGTGAAGATTACTGTGATTCATGAAAAAATTCTCTTATCAGGCTAGGAATATCTTTTGTGTAAGAGCATACCTGCTGTAGGAGTGTTATACAACACCTCCTGCAATAGGTGGAGGAGTCTCACCAGCCACTTCCCTACACTGTGAATTAAGCCCTGAAGTGCTCATGTAAGTTATTTTATACACAAGATTTTTTCTGGGGGATCATTGTTTTTATGTTACGCAGGTAGAATTTCAGCCACTTTTTGACTTCTGGACATTATGTTCTCACACCAAGACTCGTCTTGATGCCTTCTGCCACACGCCTCTTCTGTTGCAGAGTTCCTGAAGGGAAGTCTGAGACACCTGTGGGTAAGACACAAGGCCACAGCCACCCTCAATGAGTTCAGGTGTTGTTTGAGGCTATTCCAGCTGCAAAGTCAGCTACCTGCATCTAAAGTGTTTCCTGAGTGTTTGAGGACCCCAAGAGCCTGGAGAACTGAGTGTGTCACACACTAACTTTGCTCCTCTCTTCTCTGAAAGGCAGCATGAAACTGTGGCTTGTTCTCCTGCTTTCAAGAGTGGTAGGAAAAGGGGCACCAAAAGATTTGGGGTTTCTGTAACAGGTTAATTATTTTGTGTCCTGCTGCTTGATGCCCTGCTTGTTGTGCCAGCTTTCCATAAACAAACTTTGGGAATCCTTGTTCTAATAGTATCTTTCCATCTTCTTAATGGCTATGTTTTTTCACTCCATATGGCCACTTCATCTGCATTAAGCCTCCTCACTTATAACAAAAAATCCTTCTGTCGTTTCTGTGTTTAGCCAGGTCTGTTGCTCAGATGGTGCAACCACTGAATGCTTAAGCTGAGTCTGTGTAAAATGTTGTTTCTCTAGCTATAGGCAAGGTCAGAAATAAATATCTTTGGTACCATATCTATTTAACTGAAAATCTAACTAGACCTCCAAATCTGTGCGCTTGGCCACATATGTTAGAAACAGATCCTCTAGGAACTGATTTGTAATAGCCATTCCTACCACCACCTCCTCCTCCTCCCCTGAAGCCTGACTGCTCTTGATTATATCCTGACTGTGTCCAAGGAAAGTTGTCTGGACTGAGTGAGGCTGAGAGAGAATTTTCATGTTGCTTTAATATCTTTACACCTTGGCTGTGCCGGACCAAAGGTCCTGTGTTTCCAATACTAGCTGACAAGGAATGCAAGTAATACAGAGAAAAGCAGCAGAGCAGAGTGAATATATGATTGTACTGTGCAATTTCCTCTGTTCCAGGTATCTCTGCCCATTCTAAGCCACGTACAATGTCCTCCTATAGGTCTTCCATGAATTTGTGAGATCACTTCTTAAGTACAATGAAAACTTGAGCATCAGCAGCATTCTATGACCATCATACATCCGCATAGCAAAATTCTTCCTCCTGTTTGTTTCGAACTTGCTGGATGATAATCTTATCTGGCCAACCCTAATCTTATCACATGCAGAACAATGACCAGTTGTTCCTGATTCACTTTCTCTCTTGCCACATTAAAGTCCACAGATCTCTACTGTATTTTTCTTTAGGTCTTATTCTACTGAGTTATTTCTTACAGGATCTATCCCTTTTTATTTTTTTGTTATCACTGTCGTTCTCTATTTCTCTTCCCCTTTTGCTTTATTTTTTATGAGATCAGAAATGCATGTGGTAGCAAGAGCAGGAACTGAGACTGACTGAAAGACTCCTCTCCTCTCCTCTCCTCTCAACTCTAAGCTAACTGTGCTCATTAAAGACCTTATCCAAATTACCTTTTGCTGACGAAAAAGGCTCCCATTAACTTGGAAATGATCCAGGTGTTTGCTTTCCTGCTGTGTGAAGATGGAACAACCTAAGTGGGAAAGCACATTATTGCAGCAATCCAACTGAACAAACGTAGTATCACACCAGATAAAGCCCAATCCATAAATTCAACAGACAGTCAAACCTGGATTTTACAATGTTAACAAGAACCATGCCATTGACTTCAGTGTGGTCAGGCTCTCTATCCAGGTCTTTATTTCCCTCCAAGAGCCAGTAGTACAGGCATCAGGTACCCACGAGAGTACACTGGTTGCCTCAGTCCCCAGGTGACTGGACATTTTCTCCATCCCTGTAAATAAAACCAGGATATTTTAAATTCACTGACAAATTAGCTGCCAACAGACTGGTCCTTTTGTCATGGTATTCAGGATGAGAGTATTTTTTCTTTGAGGTGATCATGACAGGTTTTCTCTACTGTATAATCTTCTTCTTGGTCTTTTAAAATGTTGTCTTAGATCTTTATTCCAGCCAGCCTTCTTTTGCCTAAAGTCATGCTTACTCTTAACACCTAGCATGGCCAAGGAGACTTTTATTAGCAAAGGAATCTGATTTAATTGGGGACTGGGAAGCTGTGGTAGTTGTTTGGCTGCTTCATGCTCAGAATTCTTCTCTCAGCTTCTGGTGATGCATTATTTCTGAATTTCTCCTTGCATGCTTTCTGTTAACAATTCCACTTCCAACATTAAGTGACACCTTTATTACCTCAGAGCTGTAAATACGCCTCCAGCAGCCCCCGTGGCAAGGTGCTGCCGTAAGGGACGATGCCTTTTCCCCTGTATCACCAGGTGTGTCTTGAAACTTTGCCTCCCCTTTCTACCCCTGCCTTCCCTCCTGTCAGGAAAGCAGATTTTTCAATCAGGGTGTCTGTGCAGCAGGTTCAAAGGCAGGCTAATTCTTCAGTAGCACTATAAATAAGCCTGTCTCTCTCTCCGCTCCTCCAGTTCAGCAGCTCAGGCCTCCTGGTGCCATAAAAGTCACCGTCGCTGGAACCTCTGCTCTGTGGCTGCACATTTTTGGGCAATAGGGCATGTAACACACTTTTGAGTCATCATATGCCAAGATGCAGGAAATCAATTTTAATGTCCCTACAAAGAAGAGCCAGTGATGCAAAAGGCTATCAATACCGCCAGACACTCTCCTGCGCTGCGGTATGAGGAGGAACGCTACAAAAATAAAAAGAGGTTCAGTTCTTCCTTTAGCCCCTTACTGTTGTGACAGGAATCACCTGCATAACACAGTGCAGAGGAATAGAAATGGAAAATGACTGGTGTCTTCATCATTTCCTTAAGAAATATTTGTCTCAATAAAACGAAAAATTGAAGGATTATGCATTCTTTGCCTGTTGTCATAGAATCATAGAATGGTTTGGGTTAGAAGGGACCTTAAAGATCATCCAGTTCCAACCTTTCTGCCATGGGGAGGGTTCTGTTAGAAGGTTTTACTCTGTTCATGTCAGCACAAGATCAGTGAGCAAATGAGAAAATCTAAAAGTCACATCTAGAAACCTACAATGCCTGAAGAGAAAGTGTTGAGAAAAATTTCCAAAGACAGAAGTAATTAAATACTGAAGTAATGGCACTATAAGGATCTCCGTCTAGTTGTAATTACAATCCCTTGTTCGTATCAGTCAGTAATAATTGGCTTTACCATATCTTGCTGCGTCTGCGGCATCAAACTATCCATATCTTGATTTTTAAGCCCTCATACTAGCTTCAAAAGTCATAATGGTTGAACTCCACAGATGAGAAAATAGAAAGTGAAAAGAAGAGAGAGAACAAATCAAAGCAATCAATTCAAACAAAACTGATTTTTGCAAGCTGAACAGTAAATGTCTTCAGAATGTTTCGCTTCAGGGTTTTGACAGAGGCAAATTCTAAAATCTTGGAATACATGGTAGAAAACAAGTCAACAGTTTTGTCAGCAAGTAACACATAAATGGGAATTATTTCAATCATATGAGAATCTTAACCTTTGCAACTGTGCCTTTCGAGGGATATTTCGAGCAGAGCGTGAACTGACACCCCTTGGAATGCTCACACAAGTCATGTTCTTGTTCTTCCAGTTTTCTTCAGCGCGTCTGCTGCCTCTAACCTCCTCCTTCCCGGCTGCGTCCTGAAACAGTTTCTCAGTGCAGCCCAAGCACATGGCTATCTGCTGGGTTTATTTAGCAGTGGGGAAGGGTTCTGCTGGGCAAGTTTTCTCTGTTAATGTACAAATACTGATACCCGCAAAATACGAGCGCAGCACTTGGCACAGTGAAAGTCTTTGCAGGCTGGTTTATAACAAATATAAATGTATGTTCAACAGGTGGGTCTAGCTGGTGTTTTCCCCTAAATGTCCTCCCAATAACAGCATTATTTAAGCAACATCAGAAAGGAATAATGCTGAGTGCAAGGAGGAAAATATAATAAAGCTGCGAGGAGCACGTTCACACAGTGCATTTAAATGTGCACTGAATTATAAACGAGGTGATTCCATAGAAACATCTACAATAAAAAAAATTTTGGTGTGAATAGATTTTTCTATTATGAACCTGTTTGCAGAATTATGCAGGTATCCATGTGCAACTCATTTAAGAAAACCAATGTAGCTTGAGAAAAATTAGAAAATAACAAGTTTAAGGGCTTATATCAGAAAAAAAATCCCCAAGCACAAAAAAAATTCATGGTAAGCACACAAAACTGGGATTTACAAGCACTAAAATCACAGTATCCTATAGGGTTACAGACATGGTGTCAGAAAAAGAAGTTAGGCATTCTGAGTTCTGCATACCCTCAAAATACATAAAGTCGAAAATAGATATTCAATGTGCAATGCAAAAGGTTTCTGAATTATTAAATCTAAGCTGTTTTTCTGTGAGCACTGCTTGCTTATAACAGCTACTTCAATGAAGCTTTCTAAACCCACTGAAACGGTCACAGCTTTTACTACATTATTTCCTAGAAGAATCATAGCTTAGTGTTTCGCCGTGGCATATGAAATAATTTTAATATTTGTACCGCTGAAAAGACATGGTCAGTGTTCCACTGCTACAAATGGTTATATTTTGTTAGAAATCCACTGGAGATGGGATGATTGGTGGCTGTGAATGCATGTGTAAATAATGAACTCAAGGTGCACAGAACTGTCATTTTCTGGAAAGAAATAAATCACATGCTGAGTTATTTTACTAAATTATAGTGTGTACATCACGTCAATATATAAAGTAATGTTATATTTTTATCTCAGGTAGAGAAGAATTTCACAATAATTATTTTTAATGCATATTGCAACATGTACATATAGCCATGAAACACTCTGAGAAATCTGGGGTAGTTTGGCAAAGATGTTTTTCCCAACAGTAGGAAAAATACATATCCTGGAGATGAGGCTTTTAAAACAAAATCCCAGAGAGAAGAGGGGGGTAGTTTCTAGCAACGGTTTAACCTCCCTGCTTCCCAGCCCATCTCTGTTTTGACAAACATGCCTTATTTCCACTGGAAAGCGGTTTTCTTGTAAAATTCCCAGCTGGCCGGAATCGGGAATTACGGCTATTTCCTTCCAGAGTTTGCTTTCTGCAACAAAGCACTACAGGTTGCAAGGCTTGTGACAAATATGTCTTTAATATCAATTGCATGCCAGGCAACTGCTTCTCCCCCGTGTGTGCCAAGCTGTGCAGGATCAGGTGCTCCTTCTTCTTCTGCCACCTTTTAAAAGCAAGTGTGTGAGACATTACTGCAAAACCCACCTCTGTCACAATACAGTGCAGGAACACTAAAATGTGTTGCTGCTTTTAATACAGAATATTCTACCATTATAAGGCTTTGCCCATTGGTGGAGACAAACTGGATTCTGATAGAAATACAGAGATGTCCAAGACTTTTTTTGTTTGTGGTTTGTCTAGGGTTTTTTTCACATTAGGAAACAATTAATTTCATGGTGTTTATGAACTGTTAAAAATAACTATACCCATTTTTCTCTTTTCTACAGTCAATTCTCTGCAGAGGCTACCACATGAAAATTCAGTAATATAAATCTCGATGAACCTGCAGACACATTTATTCATGATGCATTTTAAGAGCTTAAAGCAGAAATGCAATGCAGTTCATTAACATTCCTTTGAGTGGTCCTGAGGC
The DNA here is from genome assembly GCA_013398055.1 of Ifrita kowaldi. Taxonomy (NCBI): domain Eukaryota; kingdom Metazoa; phylum Chordata; class Aves; order Passeriformes; family Cinclosomatidae; genus Ifrita; species Ifrita kowaldi. The sequence goes on from VZRS01007145.1 coordinate 12,293, forward strand.
ATATACCAACAGCTTATTACACTGATGTACTATACAGTTTGCTTTCTTTTTGCCAGTTCTCGAAAAAACAAACAAGCCTATACAACCAAAATTTAAATGACAACTTTTTGGTTCACTTTAATTTGTCTTTCTACATGCAATATGTATGTACTGCATCACATATGCCCTGTTCACTTGGTATTTATCAGCACTGTGAATATCTCCTCCCCACTTTGTATAATAATTTGGGTGATTGGCAGGAGCTGTACCTACCATGTTGTCAGGTGCTGAGCTAGAAATTCATCCTGTAGAAATGCCTACCAGCACTAATCTCTCAGGGCATGTACACATGACTATAGGTGTAGGTTGGATTAAGGTTAGCTATTTTTTGACTCAGCGGCATCTGGCAGAGCATTCCTTGCAATTCCATGTACACCTGCAGGAGTAGTTAACATGGTGCAAGAACTGGCATAAGTGTGAGATTTTTTTTAGCCTCTAACTTAACATCTGTTGTATGTTTCCAGAGGCCTAAACCAAAGTTAGGAACAAGCTGATTACGTATATTTAACAGCAAAAAACCCTCCAAAAAAACCACAAACAAACAAACAAAAAGTCGTGTGTCCTTTCTTTTGTGTTGTCTTCTGTCTGGTAGATCCAATCTTATAAAACCATCAGTGAGAAATACTGCCCATAATGTTGACCTAAAGGAGCAGGGAATGGATTGGAAGAAGAGAGAAGGAAGAAATTTAGAGAGTGCAGAAGACACCTGAGTGCAGCATCTGCAGGTGTATGAATGGATCTAAAATGGTTTCAATCCCAGCTCCTTTTCCTTTTACTGGCTTTCTTTTCAGTTTAAGAAACAAGAAAGGGGTCACAGTGCTTTATTCCAAACTCTTCAAGCCATCAGCTGGCTGTTTATCCATCAGGAGCCTCAATGCTCTCACAGAGGTGATCACTGAAAGCAGTCACCATCCTTCTTTTTCCCTCTCAGCCTGGATTTGAGAGCATTCCTGATCAGAAGGGTAAAAAACCCTTTCTAAGTATTCTGAGTCACAACCCTCCATTGAAACGCCTCCCTTCAAAGGTGTAGCATCTCTTTATGTAGCAAGAGGCTTTTTTGATTTGGAAGGAGCCGCTTTGGCTCCAGAAAGCAGCACCGAACACTTGTCCTACATTGCTTCCTGAAAGGAAGCATGTCAGCTGCCACTGAGTCTGCAGGACCAGGGATGCTGCAGGAAGACTGCCAGAGGACAGTAAATGTCAGTCCAGCGCAGGACAACTGCAGCACCTCTGCCATCCAGCATGGATACCCGTGCATCCTGTCCTGTGGCTTAGACTATTAGAAAAATTAAAAATCTCTCTAGCTAATCTGGTATTCAGAGAGAGCCTCCCTCCCTGGGTCTCACTCCAGCTCACTGCCTCATCCCTGTTTCAGCCACTCCTCCTCCCTGCCCAGACACATTCCTTCCAACCCCTCCCACACCTCAAGCCGAGGGCCTTGGGTTCCTTGCACGAATGAATGGCTATAAATGTTCTCAAATGTGGTGGCTCCCAGACACTGAAAAGAGTTTTCTTTATCCTGAGGGAAAGACTATTATTTAGGCAAGCCTTCCTTACTGTTTTTACTCCTCTGTTTCCCACCTTACAAACAGCAAATTGAATTAGACTCTCAGACAACTGTTGATGTGGGAGAGGAAGAGCAAACACTGACGTGTACATACACACTTCTTAGGGATCTGCCTCTTAGTTTAACAAAAACAGCCTTCTGTTATTCAGCCTTAGTATGCCTGGATGACTTAAACAAAAGCTCTTGAGCATTGCTCCTCATCCCCTAAGGGGGATGTGAGGAGAGCAGAAGCCTTCCATGCAGCTCCAGACTCACAGTTGTGGCTTGGTTCCATCCAAGAGGATGAATGGACAAAACCCTAAACATTTATTTCCGGAATACAGACTTTTCTAGACATTTCCCACAGTGTTCATGAGGTGCAAGAGACCTAGTTCAGCTTCAGAGCATGACTGCAAAGCAGCTCCCAGAGGAACCATGGACCATCCCGCAGACACAGTGCAGCAAAGAGCACTCACAGCCACTGCAGAGGCATAGGGTGGCCCCAGACATCCTCATGCCACCACCACAGATGGGATGGTGTAGGATGGCTGCAAGCATTTCCCCAGGAGACCCTTCCCAACCAGGGCAGCCTCCCAGGTAGCATCATGCTGGGCGTCTCCTCTTCCCACAGGCCCTTGCTCCACAGGGCTGTCCATGGGTGTTGGTTTTCGCTTCCGTAGTTTAAACATTTCCTGAAATGTCAAAACTTGTCATCAGTAACTAGGTCAGACTGGCTGGAGCACTGTGTAGGCTCCTCCTGAAACCTCACCAATGAGTCTCACCCAGTGTCCTTTCATTCCTGGTCTTTTTTGCCACATCCAAACTCAAGCCATACCAATAACTGAAAGTTAACCATGAAACTCACTCTAACTTTTGTCCTAATGTGGCCTTGAGCCAAAGGCAAAGAGTTAGTGCTTTAATCCACTTCACCATCTATCCCTCTGGGGGTTCATAACTCAGCCATGAATGTTTGTTTTGAGCTGAAACTTGCAGTGCAGGTTCTCCTCCAAAGAGCCGCGGCAGGGCAGGAGGCAGCCGCTCTCCGGAGAGCACCCTGGCAGCCCGCAAGGAAGGCAATGGGAAAACAGTGAGGGAGAGGAAGGGCAGAGCCCCTCTGCAGGGAAAGAGGTGGAAAATGAGGCAGGGTGCAGTCTGGAAAGGGAGGAAGGAGGGAAACACTGCAAGACATCTTTGGCTCGCTTATTCTTACTCTCTTATGGTTTGTCTGGATTGACTTTTCACTCTTTGCACAGGGACTGGAACTTGCTTTCTCCTGATCCTGGTTAGGTAGTGTTGGTGTCAGTATAGTGCTCTGAATCATCGTAATCCCAGTAATAATAATATCAGTATGACTGTTTCATATTCCTAAAACTGACCACCTTTGAATTTGTGGGCATACATTTTTATATCCTTGCAAGTTTTATACAGATTTTCACAAGATTCAAGCAAACACTGTACTTCATCTGAGATCCTACCATTGGGATGTCTGCATGTCTCAGGCTTTAGGGTATGTTTTTTTTTTTTATAATTCCCTTAAGAAGAGTGGAAATGCTACATCTGTTTTACAGAAGAGAAACAGAGGTATAGAGAAGCTAAATACTTTCCCTGAGGCCAGGTAGGATGTCTCAAGTAAAGCAAAGAATGAAAATGTTTCATGGAATCCAGACTGCTGTAGTCCTGTAGTGGATTCCCAAGCACAGAGATGCTGAGATGTGAACTATGACCTCTACAGGCTAAAAAATAACATTAGGCTTTCTCTTATCAGAACATGAAATACTTATATACGCCATGTTTTCCAACAGTTTTCTTTGGTCTTGATTTCTAGAGTAACATTATTAATTGCTTTAGTGCAAAGCTTGGAATTATAACATTAATGGACCTAATGAAAGATTTTCCATTGTTAAAATCCTTTTTCTGACACAAACCTTCTAAACACATCTTACTGAGCAGCTCTCTTATTTCTCTTATGTAGCTACTCCTTATTATAAAGGTCTTTCCATGGGTAGCAGTTAGTTAATCTGAGTTTCGATACCCTGTAAGGCAAACAATCTTTATAACCTAATGTCCTCTTTGTACGGGTACACCTACCACCATGCCTGATGATAGGTGCACCATCAAAGATTGCTGTGGATGTGAGCATGTTAAACAATGTTTTAACATGCTTAACGTTTATTGAACCAGGGGCACAGTCACCGAAGCTGTAAATTTCCTGACAACTTTTTGGTTGATCCAAGCTGTTTGATTTGCAGCAGGGACCAAGTTGCAGTAAAAAAGCTCGTGGAAAAGCCATGTTTTTTAACAGATACTGACGAGTCACTGTGAGGATATCCATGCTTAAGCAAGAAGCTGGGAAGCTGAAGGATGAACAGTTCTGATGAGAAAAGCACATCCCAGTTTCCCATGCCACCTCAGTGTCATGTGCTGTACCGAAAGGAATGACTGGCACACCCTACGTAATTCCGTGCCTTCTACAGGAAAATGTCCTAAAAAAGGTGTCACATGAACACAGCAGCCATAACCGACCACCTGCAGGGGCTCTTGCAACAGAATGCAATCACCAGGTTTGCAGTCCTCGCCACTGGGAGTCCCATCAGTGTGCAAATAACAACGCTGCAGATGTGGTCATGCCGATGAGGTTTCCTCTGGCCCATCCAACTACATCTCTGACCTCCTGTCATCAGCAAGCCCACTTTAGCCAAACACCTTGCACAAGAGTGGCTTTTGAATGATGCCATTTAGCAGATCAGAACCACAATAAGTGGTCACTCCCACTCCTTGAGTTGCTGTCTCATTAACAGGAGAAAAAGGCAATGATTCACCCTACATGCATGGGATGGGTGCACTGCTGTGCCTCGTTACCAGCTGGATTACCACAAAGAGAAACCTTTGCATACTTTCCAAACAGTATTTCACTGCATGCTAATGACAGGAGAAGCCAGAAAGCTTGCTGGGATACCACTAGGGATGGCTACAGAAGACCCAGGAGTCTGAGACTCATGGATCCTTATCTATAGGTTCTTTGCACTACAGGCACGTACACCATCGATAAATGTGGATGAGCACAGAAGAGACGTGGGAGTATCATCCTAGGAATATTAACTTAAACTTCCTGAAAGATATGCTCACATTTCAAGCACATCTGATACTTGGAAATATAGGACCGATTTCTCTTCCACAGTTTGCTCTGTCCCACTCGTGGCATCACAAAGAGTGGCTCAGCTTTACTCCCTAACGTATGCAATGTATACTTCACAACCAGCAGCCCGAGTGAGAAACTGAGCCTGCAGTCAGGCAGAATAAGCTGTTACTGAAGATTCCCTTTGAGATGGAAAAATGAACAATCATCAAACCCCAGTATTAATGTGGGATATCAAAAGATGCCTCAGCAGAGGTCATGCATCTTACCTGCCTTCTCATTTCGAAAGCCAAATTAGCATATTCTTTGAAGTACCGGTGTTTACCCAGGAGCCATTAAATCATCTCTGGGTACAGGCAAAGATCTAATGACTAAGCAAAAACATTTTGCACCTCATTTCAGCTGTGCATGCTGCTTTGAACTGGTGCTCAACTCACAGTATGGGTTCTGGTCCCCTGGCACTCAACTGCGGAAAAGGGCGTGGGGTCCACCAGAGGAAAGCCTGGTCTGGGAAAGCCTTCAGACCACAGGATCACACGCTGGCAGTCACCACCTGCCTGCCAGCACAGGCAATCTGTCACCTGCCTGCTCTCTCACCTGTGTTTATCTGGTGGCTGGTCTGCTTTTCATTAAACAGCACAAGACCAATATAATTTGATCTCCTTGCACCCAGTCCCTGGTCCACAGCCATGTTCTCACAAAACAAGCAGGAATAACAATCAAACAAACAAAAGTGAGAGAGAGAGAGAGAAGGAGAAAACTACTGGTGGAACATCTTAGCTCCCTGAGTCCCAGGAACTAGCATTTGCTCTTCCCAGAGTCCCTCTCTGAATGCAGCAGCACTGGATGGCATACAGTGGCACTTTGTGCTCTGCCTTTTTCAGTGTTTTTCTCTTTCCTTTGGGGGATTATTAAGTGTTCACTTCTCCAATATTTGTCTCTTCGGTCTAGAAATAGCACAGGAATAATATTTCAGCTGAGTGAGAAAACGCTGACTTCTGATGTTTTCCACAATAGATGGGTTGATGTGAATATGAAAGATGATGTACTTGATTTGCTTCGCTTTCACCATCCTCTAGAGAGTTTAATCTATCCAGAAAAGAAGTGTCTGCTTTTCTCTTCCTATGTGACTGGCAGTTCATCATCTTGTAAGAAGTAGTTATTCTAAACACAAAAAAGAAGAATTCATAAGGCAGCTTGATGAGTTTGACTCACCCTATTTGCAGTCAACTTCCTCTATGAGGTCATGAAGGGATGTGTTTAATTGGCCAGGTACCATCAAAAAAGGTGACACCTGAATTCAATGTGTGGACTTTGGAAGAAGGGGGGTTTCTGTCTGCTTATCAGTTTTCACTGAATTGACACTTCAGATTCAGCTTTTAAAACTGGCCCAAAGCAACACATGTTCATTTCATGTTTCCTTACAAATGTAATCTTATTTTGCATAATTCCTATTAGTCGTTTCCAATCATTTTATTTCCCAAAGGAAAGAAGAAAATTATTCAAATATCATAAAACGAAAGAAATAGTTCTCATGCCATGTTTTCTTATTTTCATAAAGCTTTTTTAAAAAATTCTCACAGTATGAAAGTTATACACTAAATATTATTAACAAGGATGGTTCTGATTCACTTATCTGTGAGGATAAATCTGGCCAGCACAGAAAAAAGCTGTGAGATGGTGCAAAACAAGGTGTCTCTTGCTTGATGATCACCAGCAGAGAGAGCCCAGAGAGCCATGGCACCTCCTTACACCTGACAACTTATCCTTTACCTGAGGGAGCACTTGCAGCCCTTCTGTCAGCCAAAAAAGGCTGGACACTTATTCTTCAATTTAGTTCCTGGTACCTCTAGCTCAAATTCTGGTAAATACAGCCTTTCCCTGCTTTTATCAGACACACAAAGCTCCAAGTGGCACAAAAAATATGTAAGGGCATAAAACAAATGGATGTTGAGCAAGAGCTTCTGCTTTTCTTCCCTAGTCATATGAGGATAAGGTGACATTCAATTACATTAAAAATTGGCAGGTTTGACTAAAGGAGGTCCTCTTTCACATAATTAATGGATGGAAGTCCTGGCCCCAGGATGTCATTGAAAAGAAGTGCTGCTCCTTGACTCGGATGAATCTGCAGGGATCTGCACATGGTCCAAACCCATCCTCAGGAATGCAGTTGTCTCCCTGGAACTTCCCAGGATCTATAGTCTGCAAGACACAAGGATGTCTCTTTGAAGGGATTTTACAGGCAAAGAACCAGAAAAAAGGCCCCTTTGATAGGCCACTAAATGTGTCTTACACACAACATCTGTCCAGCAATTGTGAAGATTTGATTCACCAACAGCAGCAAGTGATGTGTGGCTTTTCACAAGCACTGACAGCTCTGCTAGGGCTCGGGGCTTCATTGCTAATGATTTAAGAATTTAAGATGATTAATGCTTTTAGACAACATTTATCAGCTACAAAATCTTAAGAAGTTCTACATTTTCATTACCATCAGGGCCTGCATTTTTCCCGTTGACATTGATGTTTATCCTGACAACCGAAAATCAGATCAGACACCCGCTTCAAGCAGCACATTGGCAAAATTAATAATAAACCAGACAAATGTCTCCTGGCAGGTGGATAGTTTTTGAAGGAAAACTGAGTATACCCTGCGACTAGGGACAACAGCTAAATAGTCCTGGTTCCTTAGTTACCAGCAACATTTTTGCCATGCTTTAACAAACGTTTTCAACAAACATTTTCAGACACATCTATTTGCATGATAAAAGTAACATCTTCAACAGGTTGGAAGCCACTCATGAAGCCATCCAACTTGGCTCCCCGAGACCTGGAGTGGCATGAATTGGGTACATTCTACAGTTTCACAATAGTCTTTCATTTCAAGTTTTATTTATAACAGACGGAGGTGCCTCCAAGAGTGCTGGCATTTAGATAACTAATGGGGGAAATGAAACAACAGGTGGAGCCAGTATCTGCCCAAATTGCAGCACAAGTGCACCAGAGCTGTTGACAGGGTGTTCTTTTCAGAGTATGTGAAATCCCAGACTGGAATTTAATTTTGTAGTTCAAATGACATGAAAGTATTGTATGGCACAGTTTGGCCAAGAGGAGGAACAGATTATGTTGGATATCTGTGCTGTGCACTGCACCTATAAAAATTGGGGCATACAAGCAGTTTTAGCAGGTGAGACCAAGGTTGTGTTTCACACGATGTCCTGCCACCAGCAGCTGCTTTAAGAATGCCCATGGAAGACAAGCAGCAGCTCCAGTACAAAGATGTGCTAGCTCAGCTTAAAAGACCAGCTCCTGAATTTCCATAAGCACTGGAGCAGCAAGTTTAGGGACCCTCTTTTCCTCAGGAACATTGATGAGAAACACACAAGCAGACACGTCATTTTCAATGCTCTACCCCAAGTAATTCAAAGTAACTACAGCTGTATTGTTAGAGGTTGAAAGGGACACATGATTTTTAAAAAATATCAGCTTCTCCAAACCATTTATCGTATTTTCTTCACTTCCAGGACAGAAGATCATGGCAGTGTGATGAGGCAGTTGCTCCTGTCTCATTGCAAGAATGACTCTTCAGACTCTTTTGGACAGGAGAGAAAACTGCAGAGAGGTGCAAGGTGCTGCTACCCCTGGTGCCAGCAGCAGGCACAGATGCACAAGCCCACTGGACTGCCCAAAGCTGGAGAGGTCTTGGGAGTGTTGGTGAGTTGGACAAATTTGTCCCAATGGCCAGCGTATTCCAAACACCAGCTTCTGCAAGAGCCTTCAACCCTTAGGAAAACCTTATGCATATAAGAAAGGATGGATGACTTAGGCAGAGCAGCTAAATACTGCTTTAATTGATATTTGCCCTTTGTAGCAGTTCAGCCCAGTGCTGAAGTGCTGAAACACCAAACCAAAATGCATTTGGCAGGCCAAATACACCTGGTCAAGAGAAGCACCTGAAAGTTAGGATTTCCACCTGAATTAAAGTACTTCATCTTCGGAGGTTTGCGGCTCACTATTCATAGCACAGCTAGGTGGGTCCTGGTCTTAAGCACATGAATAGTCCCATTCACCGCTGCTGCTCAGGAGAGCAAGGGCTGTCACAGCACCTTTCACTGTCTCTTTCCACCCTCAGCAAGTGCCAGTGCCGAGGCTGCTGCGCAGACATGTGATAACCCACAGCCCCAGCTCAATCCCAGCTCAAGGGGGCAAATCATGGTTAAATGCACGGCACTCGCTGCTGTTATGGCAGGAGTCAAACAGCTGTGAGCTAAGTGGCATCAGGATCACATCATCTGCTTACAGCCTCATATGTTTCCAAAACATTCTGTGATGGGGCTGAAATTTTCCATGATTGATCTCTGGCCAAAGGCAACTCTTCTTCTTTTGTTTTTTTTTCTTTTAAGTGTAAGCAAACCCTTCATTTTCAAGAGAGGAGATGTTGGAAAGAGGGCAGAGCAACCCTGTGAGGAACAATTCTGTAACCCACGGCCTTTTTGTTCAAGCCTTTGTATCCTCATAATGCAAAATGTGATTTATTACCACAGGATAGCTAACTGCTAAAAAAGGCCAGAAAAAGTACTACTGGACAAAACCACTGGTTTTCTCATGCTTCTGATTCAAAAACAACTCCTACATATATTTTTTGTGTAATTGTATGTACTGTGTTATGGTGGAAATCAGAAAGTCATTTATATTAGCCGTAAACAGAATGAGAGGTAATAAACCTGACTATAAAACAAATAAATCTTTCCCTCTGTAGTTCCAAGAGTGTAAAAGCTCCCTCTGCTTTGCAGAGCCTGTGCAGGGGTCTAATCCACACCAAGGAGAAAGAGCAAATTCGAAGCTAGCCATCAGAACAGACCCGAAGAGAAGGCCAGCTCATTTGCAAGTGAACAGTTTACACAAACACCAAGAAGTGCAGACCTATTTTAAAAAGTGGTATTACTATTGAAAATAATTTTCAAAGGCAGAACTATGAATGCATCTTCTAGCATTTGCTGCTGACTTTTGGACAAACTATCTCTTTACTAACTCAGAGCAGAAGATGGAGAGCCTGTGTTAGTTTCTCCAGGTTTTTGTTTCCAGCTCAGTGGTTTCTGCCTGACTGTAGCCCAGATTCCCCGCGAGGTCAGCAGCCATTCAAAATCACTCCTGCTCCTGAGGACCAGCCAAGCCTCATTATATTTCTGTGCAAACATCCTCCTGAAATCGCAGCTCCACTGACAAACAGTTTTGCACAGCAGAAAACAACGGGGTAAATCACACCGAGCTACAAGTCCCCACTTTAGAGTTCCCAGTGAATCTGTAAAAAGCATGTGACAACATAGAGGCACAAAATCTTTAAACATCACAAAGGCAAGCAGTGCCTGTGTGCTGGCCTAAGGAGGTGTTCAGGAACTGCTCAAGGGTTGATTTGGTAAGATAGTCACATATTTAGTGGGTTCCAAACTCACACAGTGAGGACCCAGACCTGGCTCAAGCTCAGTATGAGTTGCTCAGCAAAAAAGTTGGTCTACAATGGGAATCTAACACAGAGAGGGGAAAGAAATCATCTTATTCCCCAATAGGAATCCATAGAGCTGCTTGAAGGGGAGGTCTCATTTCACAGAAGTGATGGTAGGCACTGATCCCACCCCATGCTTCCCCTTCTTCCATCTCTCTCTGCTGGCGCCTGCAGTCCCCAGGAGGTGACACCTCCTTGCTAAACTGGGAAGAGAAAGGATGGATTTTTTTGGATTGCTATTATTTAGCGTGTGCATATCCAAAGGTAGAAATCACATTGCATTCAGGGCAAACAGAAGAGGTGTATAACTGACACCGGGACACAAATATTATAATCTGAGAGGTACCAGTGAAGCAAACCTCAAAGCTCGCCAGTTACCTTATCAATCACAGACTGCCTGTGGAGTCTCAGGCAAATCACACACCTGCCCCACAGGACCAGGGAGCAGGACTGTCTCAGATGCCTATATCCCCAAATCCCTGCCTCACTGTCCTTTAAGTGCTATTTCTGTGCCATCCCAGACTTCTGCAATAGTGCTGATATCTTACTCTTAAACACCTTTCAAGCTTTTCCTCGGCTCCCCTGACAACCCAATCAGATACATTTCACATTTTAATAGTTCTCTCAAAAAAGAGATCAAGTGAAATGAGGATTTCCTTCCCAACCAGATACATTTCACATTTTAATAGTTCTCTCAAAAAAGAGATCAAGTGAAATGAGGATTTCCTTCCCAACCAGGGATGCCATAAACACCAGGCTTCAGAGCCAGCCTCACTGACATTGAACATCTTTGTCTCTGCACTACACTGGTTCAGCAGAGGCCATGGGGAATACAACCTTTTCAGAACCTACAGAACCATAGAATCACAGAATGATTTGCATTGGAAGGGACCTTAAAGATGATGTCATTCCAACCCCCCTGCCATGGGCAGGAACAGCCCCACTAGACCAGGTTGCTCAGAGCCCCATCCAGCCTGGCCTTGAACACTTCCAGGGATGGGGCATCCAAAATTTCTTCAGGCAACTGTTGCCAGTGTCTCACCATCCTCACAGTAAAGAATTTTTTCCAAATATCTAATCTAAACCTACTTTCTTTCAATTTAAAGCCATTCTCCCTCATTCTTTCACTACATGCTCCCATAAAAAATCCCTCTCCATCTTTCCAAGGCTGGAGATTCCAGCCCCATAAAGCATGGGATTTACCCGAGGCCAAGCCTTGCTCATTAAGGAGGAAGACACTGTATTTCTTCCCCACCCAAAAGGGAAGAGCTGACCTCCAGGTGAAGAGCAGGAGTTGGGACTTCTGTCTGCATGGGGTTGGGTGACAAAGGCTCTCAGTGGGCAGGGGGCGGCTGCTAGGCCAATGTGGCTCGTGGCAGAGGTGTGCCAGAAGACAAGAAGGGTTGGCTGCTGCCTGCAGTGCTTGATGGGCACAGCCAGTGTGAGTGGGGGAAGCAGTGGATGCTGTGTTTTGGGGTTCTGGGAACATGGGGTGCTGCTCCTGTGGTTTGGGCTGCTGTTGGAGTCCCAAAATCATGCTTAGCCCTTGCTGCAGCAGCTATGCTGGGCAGCATCACTGATATACAAGTCTTTCCTGCTGAGCTGTACAACCAATGTCAAGAGAGGGCTTTGGTTTGTGATTCTGGATTTCATCAAGAATCCTTCCTCAAGCCCAAATTTAAATTTCTGCCTTCTGTCGGCAAGCTGGAGAGATCTGCCTGCTCTGCTGCAGGGACTGCGCGCCTAGCGCGGGTTAGGGCAGAGAGGCACCAAAACAGTGTGGCAATGAGTGACCACAGAAGCACCATAGTTAGACATGGTTTGTTGAGTGCCAGAAGTATGCGAGTCATTTTGCCAGACAAGAATCTTCCTCCCAAAGAGGCTCCCGAAGAGCCTATCATCAGTTTTTTAAAGTGTTTGCAGTTCGCTGGCTGAAGCTTTCCACTGGAGCTGGTCTTGCCTAGGGGCTGTAAACTTGCAGAGTTGGAAAACATAGTGTTCATGTATTCTTGCCAAATCCAGCTTGTTTCTTGGATTGTTTCCTTTCTCTAATCACTGTTTATCTTTACATGGGCCAGATTGGCCCATTTCTTCCACTCTTTCGCTAGTCTCTGCAACAGATACATGGTCTCTGAAATTCTTCCTTGGCTGACCACAGTACATCCATTGGGGAATAAATTTATTCCTTTGCTGGGAAATTAGTTACGGCTCAGTGGATTTCCAAAGGCGTTTCAAATACCTCAGCCACCTTGGATTTCCAGGTGTCACAGGAGCACTACCCTGTGTGCACCAAGGATTTCCCCTTTTAGCAAAACATCTGCCACCAACAGTCCAGAAAAGCTCTGTACCTCCAGCTCTTGGACAGGAGTCAGCTCTTCCCCACTCCCCCCGACTTCGATAGGCAAGGGAAAGGAAAGAGCTGACAAAACCTGCCCTCAGCTGTGTATCTAAGCAAGGATTTTCACTGCAGTTTTCCAAACTGCATTTGGAATTCTTTCACTCTCTTTCTCAAGATACTTGCTTTGATTCTTTCTACTCATCTCTGTAATTTCTAAGCTCCCAGGCCCGTTTGCTTAAGGTTCTGTTATTGTTACTTACATTTCAGTAACATATATTCTACTCTGAATTGGTAAATAGATGGACAAAATATTATCATCCCTTCTGGCAGACAGACAAGAGAGAAAGTGGGAAAATTAGATTACTGCCTCACAGATTGCAGCACAATCACAAGCAGAGCCTCAGTCCCTCGAGTTTGGTACCCTGATCCCTGATCCTGATTTTGATCCTGTAATTTTCCACCTGAACCCATTCCAGCTTTTACTGATTCCACAGGGCTGGATGAATGTGCTTTAGCAATACCTCTATCTGCCTGGGACATCAATACTTTCACACTGAAGAGAGGGGAAGTAACTGGCCACTAAAACAACGGGAGGCAGATTCAGCCCTTACATAAGTGAAAGCAACTCTGTTCTGCCAAGCCTGAATTTGCCTCTGTATCCATAGCATTGCATTTTTTAAGATCCTCTGGCCAGCATGAAAGGGGGGTTTGGTAACCCAAAGAAACCATAAAGCCCAGCTCTGAACTGGCTCTAACACAGCCAGCTGCCATCTCGGACAGCTGGAGATCATTGGGCTGCGGACACGGTGCCAGCACGCGGATCCATCACCCACTGCCCCCCGCGGGGAAGCGAGGACCATCGCCAGACTATTCCCATCTTGCAGCCAGAACCACGAGGCTGAAGCAGCTCTGCTGCCACCTCACGCTGTGCTTCTCCCAGCCTGCCTCCGCCGCGAGCCCGCTCTCCGCTGGCGGGAGCGGAAGCCCCGCGGGCCCCGCTGCAGGAATTTTCACACATTAGCCTCTGCACAACTCCCACTTAGAAACAAAAAATCGCAAGTTTGGGGCAAAAAGTATTCGCCAACACCATGTAATTGGATGAGTTTCTATTCAATTTCCCAGCGGTATATTTAGATACAATTTCTAGCTTCTTTCTTCTCGAGCCCACATTGAACATTTGGGGGTGCAGATCCTTATGGAAAAATAGTGCTATGACTTTATAAAAGTCTTGTAAATATAGCCTGTGAAAGAGAGCACGGGGGGGGAGGTGGTGATGTCCAGGCAGCTGGCGTAAAGGGGTGGATTTCTGTCATTTCCAGAGTAATCTCTGACAGCAGTGAGTTGTACTTCATTTGAAATGGCGACATCAGCTCGCAGGTAGTAAAACTAAAAAAAAATTTGCTTGGAACTGCCATAGAAGTGTTCAAGGCCAGGCTGGTTGGGGCTTTGAAGAACCTGGGCTAGTGGAAAGTATCCCTACCCATGGCAGGGGGGTTGCAAGTAGATGGTCTTTAAGGTCCTTCCAACACAAAGTCTCTCATGATTCTGCGACATCTGAACACACTGTCTTGAAACCCTTGAGATACATTGTGTTACCCTGACCTGTGCTTCTCTCCATGCAAATAAAATTACTAAACCTACTTTTTTTATATATAACATTCTTGCCCATTTTAAAGTAAATAATTTTTAAAAAGAGCTGAGTCTATTTTAAGAACCTTCATATAGCCTCCTTTCCGTTTCCCACAGAGAGGCACAAATGCAGCATATACAAATGTGACAGCATTTACAAAATACAAAGCTCCAGCAAACATAAGACAGTGATCCAGAATAACTGACTCTCCAGAGAAAATGGGAGAAATAAAAAAGAAGGACGTTGAGCTCTACGATGCTGAGGCTGACCATGAGTGCGAAGCAACAAAACCTGACCTTGGTGAGAAGTCCTTCCTGTCCTCTGCCCTACACCAACCTCAGCCCAATTTAAAGATACCACAGATAGCAACATGACCCTTGTCCACAGCTCGTAGCCAAAAGGCTACACCCTTTTGTGGCCATGGCTCCATTGGCCAGTGTGGTATCTCAATTTAGGCTCTAGAGACCTCGTGAAGATTGCAGAAGGCGACTGATGCACGTAGGAGGAAGGTTCCTCTGCCCCATTTCATCCCTGAGACACCCGTGCTAGAGAGAACTCTACAAAAGGCCACAGTTTTATTAAAAAGAAAAGGAAAAAAGAAAAAACGTAAGTGCTTTCAAGAAAGGGTCTAATCACATTCAGTTCCTTCAGTGCTTGCTGGAAGAATCATGATGAACTCTGTCAGTGTTAATGGGGGTGTTATAAGTATCTGTGTAGGACTGCCTCTGTAATTCAGCATTAATTAGCTGAATCATTATTTTAGAGTGTTACTGAATTATCTTATAATTACTACCTAACTTGGTGCTTGTAAATGAGGCAACAGAAGGAAATGGCAATTCTTTTAAATGTACTTAAAATTAAGAAGGCATAATAAACACTCCATTCTGTCCTTTTGAGAAGCTTTTTTATCTTCTGTGAGATGTAAGGCTAGTACAACTGCTTTCATCTGTGCCTTGTAGATTTATTACAATCATTATAACAAATGGAAATGAATATTATTCAGGTTTATTATGCCATAGTATATCTTTATGAGCACACAGGAAACCATGTTGCTTCTTTATCCACTGCCTACGAAGAGACAGAAAAAAATCCTGCCTGGGAAAACAGACTATTGTGATTAAAAAAAGATCATTTGATTCTCCTAGTATAACTGTTTTGCTAATAACTTATCTGCTCTGATTCCCAACACAATCAGACCTAATTGTTGCTCACTAAGAAGCCTCATTACGGCTTGACTGGGAAGGTACTTAGGAAATACCACGTACATTTTTGTTGTCGCTGGTTCTGCTCTGGAGGTGATAATTCTGTGGTACGAAGTCGATCACACCATATCCCCCTGCCCCAAGTGTGCAGAAGGAAAGGGGAAGAAAGGCAATGTGTTTGTCACCAGGCAAATCAGAAAGGCTGGCTTGGAGTTCAGGTTCTTGGGATCATCTTTGAATGCTGGGGACAAGCCCCTTTGCTCAGACCATCACGCAGTCCCAAAAGACTACTCTGCAAAATTTTTTGCAGGATTTTTTGATGGCACAGACACACGTTTATAAAATTATGAAGAAGCACACTAAGCAAATCTCTCCCTATTCTCAGGCTTTTACTGGAAAGTCAAGTCTCTTGTGTCTTGTAAAAAGAGATTGTCCAGGTCAACAGCTCTGCTAGACCAAAGGGGAGTCAATGTTGTGCAACCAGTTGTACAAGCAATCAGACATTTCTGGCGTGCTTTAGTTTTTCAGGGTGTATTCAGAGATTTGCAGCAGGCCCTCACAGTCTGCATTCTCTTACTTTTACCACATACTTCGTATGCAGGACTCACAGCATACCTGTAACCTCCATTTTCTCAGCGTTTTGCCATCAGATCTGAGGGCACATTAGCACTTGACTTCTTTAGAACCTAAGGGTTCTAATATTGAAACAAAAATCAATATAGATACATACATATATATATACATATAAATCTTTGCTGTGAACAGATTTTCAACCTGACTGTTCTCAAATACATTGCTTCCTCAACACTAAATATTATACGCGGTTTGAAATAGTGTAACAGTTTATCATGGATGATTGCTGGGAGGATGATACTGATACAATGGAGGTATGAAACATTAAATCACACTTAAATTTTATATCTATGAAAAAAGAGATGATTTTCATGCTGTGGCATGTTTATTGCTTTGAGACCTAGCCTGTTATTTATTAGGGTTTACTCTGTAGTTCTTAGAAATGGCAGAATATTGCTATTGTGATTGCTCTTATTGCTAGAATCATGATGGTATTCACACTCCATACAGAGCAGTTTAAATCATGGGAAGAATGCAGGGCATGGTTAAAAAAATTGGTGGCAAAGATAGCCCACAAATAACCCCAGCTTATATGTAGTACACTTTAAGAGGTGACAGGAGAATGTCTTTCCTTAAGTTTCTCAATCCTCTTATCCAAACTCAATCAATTTAAAAGGTGTGGCATAGCTAGTGTTCAAAAGCAACTTTCTAAACAGACTGTAGTGGCCCATTACAAGGAAATACAACCATCCTGAAAACTAGAATAAGAAACACTTGGAAGCTTACGGGATGAAAATATGATGGAAACATTTTGGTTGAAAGGGACTTTGGGAACTGATGTCCTTCTCAAGGCAGGACTAACCTTAAGGTTTCTTCAGGTACCTCAGGATCTCAAGTAAGCAAATTTTGCTTACTTTCCGAGCTCTCCAAAGCTCCCAGTGACAAAATTTATCTCTCTGTTCAGCTTATATCCAGAAGAACCCAGTTTGGGTGCATTTAGATGTGTGACTCCTACCTGCACTGCTAATATCAGCACAGCAGTCATTTTACATATTAACAAGGCTGCCAACCTCCTTGAAGAGCCCACTTCCAATTGTGTGTGACACTTCCAAACACTACAAAATATCTCCATAGCGAGTGAATTCTTCTCTTTGCTTTCACTTTAAAATACAAATTTCAGCTGAATTAACTCAGCTGTTTCTAAGGAGCAGACTCAGGAACAAGCAAGCTTCCTGCTGAAAAACCGAGTGCCCTCCCATAACTCCAGAGCAAGGACAAGCAGCTCTGTCAAAGAACAGCTTCTCTGTGCAGTTTCTGTGCAGGTCCACCCGCATTTGGTTAAAGGATGAGCTTTATAAAAATTGTGATGGAATCCACTCAGTGTGGACTTGCTACACCTCGAACGGACGCTGCCTGTGAGGATGCCATCCTCATGGAGCACGTCTGAACCTCTCTGCTTTTTTGGAGAGCAGAAGCCAGCTGTGTGTCAGGGTGGGATTTGGGCACAAGCAAGACAGGAGCTGACCTGCCACCAGTCCCTGCTACCAAGTACCTTGCTACCAAGCCTTGGACCAGCCAAGTGGACAGAGTACAAGGGGCCAACACCAAGAGAAGGAGCATAAAGACAGGAATGAGGTAGAAAAGACAAAGCAGGCAGAGTAATTTGCTCATGGTGCTCATCACTACCAGTCCTGAGTGCTTTACGAACATCAATGATTTCATTTTCAGAGCATGCTGAGAACTGAGGTGATACTATTAACAACATTTCGAAAAGAAAAGTCTAAAACCTGGGGAACAGTTCCAAAGTTTCTACTACTCTTGGTGTCTGTTCTGAGTCATTATTTGTTTTTCTCAGAGCATTTACAACTACATAATGTTTCAGGCATTCAGAGTTCATTACAGATGTAGCTGCTCATATGTCTGAAAACCAGAAGCCATGGCCAAGTGTCTGTAAAAGAATAAATTAAGGATAACCTGTGAAAAAATTTGTTTAAGCAACTACACAATGACCTAATGGGACTCTTTGGCAGAGCCAAACAAGAACCAGCTCCCCCAGCTCAGCTGAGGCTCCCTGTGCTCCAGACTTTCTAGTACGCCTCCACTTTCAGTTGGGCACCCTAGAAAAATCTATTGTGGGCTGGTTTAGAAGAAGGAATTTGTCAAGATGGGAGGATAATTGAAAAAGTTATGAGAGGATAACACGGCAGGAAATATTATTAAAATGTTGATGCTCAGTTTCCCCTGCTGCTACATCATCTCACCCCTAGGTCTGGCCGGTGGCTCCAACTTACTCCAGGACAGGCACGACCCAGAGAGCTCTCAGGGACATCTTCCCTGCTCCCATAATCCATCCAGAACAGACCTCCTGGGAGGCATTTTTCTTCTCCCGCCCACAATTAAATGACTTCTGCTTTCCTGCCTCTTCGTGTTTATGCATTCCTGCTCCCCGGTGATTGGGCTCGGCGGCTGGAGCGTCATGTCATTCTGCAAGGGATGGCCTCCTTCCTTCCCTCCCTCCTAAAACTTACTCCCTTAAATTTTCTTCCATGCATCTTAATTAGCACATTGCCAGCTTCAGGCACCAGGACACTTTCTCCTGCTTAAATCCTCCTCAAAGTACAATCACGTTACCTCGTAGCGCATTACAGAGTATGGAGACGTTTAATGATGAAAAGCTCTTTTAAAGGTTTACTCTGTTGAACTTGATGAGATTTTCAATACCCCGCTGCGTTAAATCTCCACGCACACAGACAAAGGCAACAAAAGGTTTAGGAACGGAATAGTTCAGGCTGCACCGTTGACATCTCAATTTGTTGGATTAGGGAAATGGCCTTGCACCTGCCCTGATTTTAGCACTGCGAGGTTAACTCCAGTTTCAAGGCATTAGCTTGAATGCAAATAAAATATGTTTACTCAGTTAGGTTTGAACATGTGTTGCCTCAGTTGCCTGATAGCCTACCATGACATTTATAGCTATGTCGATTCTTTCGGTTAGGGTAAATCTCTATAACTTTTGGAGTATTTTTTTGTGTGCAAATGCCAAAAAAAAAAAAAAGAAAACAAAAAAAGAAAGCAGAAATACAGTATGTTTGATTTCTCTTCAATTCATGCAGTGCTCAGATAAAACGACCTTATTTACTCCTGGGTTTCTTATTAAAAATCTCATTCCTGGAAATATTTTACATCAATTTCACACTCTTTCAGGCACAAAACTGTTTGCCTGTGAGCTGGTGCCATCACTGAAAAATCCTGAATTTCTGATTTCTGATGATGATTTTATAGGGATTTACTTACAGCAGCCATAGCCCATCCCAGCACTTTGCTTCTGCAGAACAGGGGTGTTGCCAGCTCTTTGTAGCCCACCAGAAGCAAAACTCAAAGGATGGTTCCTCTAAAAAACTTTGTCTGACAGATCTTCATACGTCATTTCTTGGCATCTATCTGTCAAATTATTTGGCAGCTCTCTCCATATGAATTGTAGCAGTTTAGCTGCAACAATTTCCAGATCAAAGCTGTCAATCACTAGGCAATTCCCACAAGGACATGCAAAAGGACCTGACAGGAAAATTAGCTAAAGCTGCAGTAATCTAGAAGATGTGAAAAAGATTAAAAAAAAAAAAAAGAAAGAAAGAAAAGCAAGATTTCCCGAATTATATGGATTGAAGTTCAATTACTGTTTTCCTTCGAACAATTTAAGACAGTGAGCTATCATAGCCACTAGATCTGCAGGAAAAAATCTAGAAAGTGAGTTGCAATTCATCTGTTTCCTTGGCATTCCCTTCCTTTCCAATTAAATATGCTTTTCTTTTCTTCGCCATTATTCTGAGGAGGCAGTAAACTTCAGTCTAAATGAGCATTTACATGAAAATCAGAGCTCTCCAAGGCATCCACTGAAACTCCTTTAATACAATATTTGCTTTAATTTGATTTTCTGTCTTGCCAGTGGGAGAGTTTCAATCGCATTTGGTATGATTTATAATTGCACGCCCCCTCGTCCTGCAGAGGTCATTCCTTTCCTAAAACTGCATCACTTGACCAGCAAGAATTCCTTTTACAAGTAAACAGCTCAGCAATCAATACTGTCCACAGATGATAGTGAGCACCGTGCATTTTTTAATAGTCTCTCAAATGTCAGAAACCTCACTTTAACCTCCAAGAAACATAATCTGTTTACATCACCTGCAGCCTCTTGGTTGTCTCCTTCAGGATGACTGCTTTCTTGGGCTCACTGAATAATCTGTTCTACTGTATTTTATGAAAAACCCAACTTCATCATACATATTTCAAGCAGTCTTTACCTTCCTGAATACAAGTGAATAGGGGAATTATATTATGTGATTCTCCTTTATTTATCTTTCCCCTTCAAAATATGAAGCCACATACAAAGGGTAGGATGTGAGCATCTTCTTAAAGATATTTAATCCTGCTTCCATGATATTGATCTCACTTTGTTTTATTAAAATAATCTGCCACATGCTATTGAAACTGCCTCTCAAAGAAACAAATACTTCTTCTAAAGAGGGAACACTGAAATATAATGTTTAAAGTATTAAAATTAGTATTTAGCATTGTATTTCTATGGATATACTAAACTTTTACCAAACACAGAATGATGTGCAAAAAAACAAAGGCTAAAATCAGCAGCAGAAAATGAAAATTCTAATAATTTACAAAGTAACTATTTTTTCTATTGCTAATCTATGCTATGACATGCCAAAGCACCACCATGCCTGTCAGAATACTGAACCCAAAGCAAAAAAATTTGTTTATCTAAAACACATACTCTGGGTCGGATTTTCCGTCCCCACATTTATCTCCACATATTCTGTTGTGTGTCTGCGTGGTGTTACACAGAGATGTAATGAATTCAGTGAAGTAAGCACCTAGACACGTCTGCATGTGTATCTTCTGCTTGGCTCTGTGTGTGTGGTTGTGTGCTCATTGACCAGACCTATAACTGATGGAAAAATTAGAGTTCATGTCTTTCTGTCTGTGTGGGGTTTGGATTTTGTGAGGTTTCTCTTTCTTCCAATCTGAAGCTCTAAACAAGTCATTGTTTATCACCTACGTCAGCTTCAGTACTTCGAGGTGTGGGAAAACCCAGGTGATTTCTGCACAGTTCTTTGGCTTCTTTCTGGGGAACTTTGGGATTTATTTCAGGAACAGTGTGCATTACTCAGCCTCAGGTCAGTCATTCCATCTGTGTTAATTGTTGGCTTAAAACTATATCCCTGCCGACATTGCGAATGACAGCAGTCTTTCCAACTTTTTTTTTTCCCCTCTTCTTGCTCTTAACAGACTATCCCTACAACAAAGATAACAAACTTTGCATATGCACGTTGCATGAAAAAGAGCAATGTAGAGACAGTTAATCTTCCTCCAGAAACCAGGAGAGGGACAAAACCAGGTTAGGGACCAAAGTGTGGCTCCTCATGAGTTAACATAGGCTGTAAAATAAACCGATATGCATTTCTGTAATGTATGTACTCTAACTTGTTTTACTTGCTTTTAGAGTGGCTACAGTCCAGATGAGCACAAGGTGTGTGTGTGTGTGTGT
>VZRS01007147.1:0-57616 GCA_013398055.1 Ifrita kowaldi
AGGGTGCCCATGGCAGCCTCGGGACAGCAGTGGGTGCTCAGGAGGGGCAGTGTCCCCTCAGGGTGCCCATGGCAGCCCTCGGGAGGGTGGTGGGTGCTCGGGGGTCCCGGCCAGCATCCTCCCCTCTGCCCCGCAGTGCTGGGAGGTTCGGAAGCACAACAGCTCCGAGTGGTGCCATTTCATCCGGAGCAACCCTGACTGCCAGCTGGACGGGGGCTTCCTCAACTACCTCGATGGGGTCTTCTGTGTCTTCCCGCCCTGGCTGCTGCCCCTGGCTGTCACCCTCTATGTAAGGACGGGAATGAGCAGTGCTGGGGATGCTCTGCCGTGGGGGCGTGGGGTGGGGACCCCACTGACCCCTCTCCATGCACCCCTGACCCCACAGGCTCTCTGGCTCCTGTACCTGTTCATCATCCTCGGTGTGACAGCGGAGAAGTTGTGAGTGGCCCTGCAGAGGAGGGGACTGTCCCCAGAGTGACCAGGAGCCCTGTGGTCCCCAAGCAGCCCCATCACCTCTCTCTGTCTCCATCTCTGCCCTTCCAGCTTCTGCCCCAATTTATCAGCCATCTCCACCAACCTGAAGCTGTCCCACAACGTGGCAGTATCCTTGGCAAATCACAGGGGACCTCAGCCAGGGTCAGGAGGAATGTGGGGACAGGGCAGGGGAGGTGGCCGTGACAGGGTCACTTCGCGTCCCCTCGGCACCGTGCCAGAAGAATTTGGAGCGTGAGCTGGAGGTGACAGCAGGACAAATGGCCATGTGCTGGCACTGGACAGGAGTACACAGCACCCATGTCCCCACGGCAAGGGGGACACCAGGTCTTTTCCTTGACGTCCCCTCTCCATGGTGTCACCTTCCTGGCCTTTGGAAACGGGGCACCTGATGTCTTCAGTGCTGTGGTGGCCTTCTCCGACCCCCGGACAGCGGGGCTGGCCATCGGGGCCATCTTTGGTAAGGGGACCCCACTGCCAGCTCCTCATGGGGTGATGTTTTGGAGCTGTGGGATGTTCCCATGTCCTGAGAGAGTCCCGTTGTGTTGGCAGGTGCCGGTGTGTTCGTGACCACAGTGGTGGCCGGGGGCATCGCCCTGGTCAAGCCCTTCACGGCCGCCTCCAGGCCCTTCCTCAGGGACGTCATCTTCTACATGGCGGCCGTGTTCCTCACCTTTGTGGTGCTCTACCTGGGCAGGATCAGGCTGGGAGAGGCTCTGGGTGAGTGCTGTGGGAGCTGGGGATGGCAGGAGCAGCCTGGGGGTGCCGTGACCCCCCATCACTCCCCCCTCCCTCCCAGGTTACCTGGGGCTCTACGTGTTCTACGTGCTCACCGTGGTGCTCTGCACCTGGATTCACCGGCGGCAGCGGGGGGACAGGCTGGCCCCTCCTGGGCCCTGGGAGCCAGGTAAGGGCTGCCCAGCTGGGATGGGACCCCCGGCGTGTTGGGGTCTCCTTCCACTGCCCCTGTCCTCTCCTCTTCCCCCCAGAGATGCCGACAGACGTGGAAGAGCCGGAGCCCTCGAGCACAAACAGTGGGGACTATGGTAAGTTGTTTCCTGCTCCGTCCTCAGGGGTCCCAGAGACCCCCAGGCTGCTGCAGGTGTGACTGAGCCCGTGGGGCAGGGGGAGCTCCCCGGGGACACACAGGGAACCGCAGCCCCACGCTGGAAGGGCTGGGGAGGACAGGGAGCCCCCGCCCCACTCAGCCCCACTCAGCCCCCGTGGCCCCTCACAGGGGAGGAGTACCGGCCCCTGCTGCCCTCCCGGGAGACCTCCCTGCGCATCCTCACCACGGCCCTCAGCCCCTTGGACTACCGCAAGTGGAGGAGGAAGCCCTGGTACTGGCGGCTCTTCAAGGCCTTCAAGGTGAGCAGGGGGGACACGAGCCAGGAGGAGCCCCCCGAGGGGCATCCCTGTCTCTGCTGGCCCCTGGGGCTCTGTCTCCCCGGGGAGGGTGGGACAGGGGCAGTCGGGCTGGGAGCAGGCCATGGGGCACCTCGCAGGGTGTCCCAGATGGGTGTCCCCTGTCACAGGTGCCCGTGGAGCTGGTGCTGCTGCTCACTGTTCCCGTTGTGGACCCCGACAAGGATGACCTGAACTGGAAGAGACCCCTCAACTGCCTGCACATCCTCACCAGCCCCCTGCTCTGCGTCCTCACCCTCAAGTCGGGCACCTGTAAGAGCCTAGGGCAGTCCCAGCTTCCAGAAGGGGACAGGACTGAGATGGCCCCTGAAGCCCTGGGGACTGCAGGAGCCTTTCAGAGCTGGCTCCCCATTGTGGGGAGGGAAGAGCCAAGCTGGGGGCTTGATTTGCAGCTGATTTGCACCCTACAGGGGTGGGGGGCTTGGGCCCCCAGCATCCAGGTCCTGGGGGGGAAAATGGAGCAGGCCTGGCCTACCTGGGGAAACTGAGGCACAGAGGGGGGCAGCTCTGTGAGGGTGTGGGGTAGAGGTGGCTTTATCTGACAAGGCTTTACCTCCTGCCTCAAGCCTGGCTGGATCCTGCCCCAGCCTCTCTGATGCCCCCTCTCCCCACCATGTGCAGATGGGCTGTACCAGATCCAGGGCATCTTCCCAGTCTGGGGACTGGTCACACTGGTTGCCTCTGCCCTGGCCCTCATCATCTTCATCACCACCAGCAATGAGGAGCCACCCAAGTATCACTGTGTAAGGTGTCCCCCAGCCCTGAACACCCACCGAGGACCAGCCCAGCCTGCTTCAGATGGGGCTGAGGGTCCCTGGGGGCAGAGCAGGAAGCTGGACCTCTTTCCCAGTTCCCAGTGTCCCCAGGAGGTGTGCAGGGTCCTGTGGGATGCACACAGGGACCAGCTCGCTCCTCTTCCTGTCAGGTGTTTGCCTTCCTTGGGTTTTTGGCCAGTGCAATGTGGATCAATGCCGCGGCCACGGAGCTGGTGAACATCCTGCGGACTTTGGGCGTCATCTTCCAGCTCAGCAACACCGTGCTGGGCCTGACACTGCTGGCCTGGGGCAACAGCATCGGTGGTAAGGGCTCTGCTGGTCCCCAGTGCCCCCCTGGCACACCCTGGGGTCCCCCTGCCATCCCCAAGGTCTCCCTTTGTCCCTCCACAGACACCTTCTCCGACATCACCATGGCCCGGCAGGGCTATCCCCGCATGGCCTTCTCCGCCTGCTTTGGGGGCATCATCTTCAGTATCCTTTGGGTGCCAGGGCCAGGGCGGTGGCACGTGGGGCAGGAGCTGCCTCAGTTTCCCTGCCTACAGCCCAGGGAGAGCCCCTGGTGCTGCGGGACCACTGGAGAGGAGCAGGGCAGGATCCATGCCAGAGTCGCTCCAACGCCGGCAAACCCCACAGTGTTCCCACAGTGCAAGGGATTTGGGAGGTGCAGGGACAGAGCCAGCACCACCCCCTTGTCCCCAGAGCTGTCCCAGCCCCAGATGGCCGGGAGTTTGAGCTGCAGTGTGGCAGATTTGGGATCTGCCAAAGGGAAGGAGGGGAGGGGGCTGTGCCTCC
Organism: Ifrita kowaldi; assembly: GCA_013398055.1. Lineage (NCBI taxonomy): Eukaryota > Metazoa > Chordata > Aves > Passeriformes > Cinclosomatidae > Ifrita > Ifrita kowaldi. The sequence goes on from VZRS01007147.1 coordinate 3,486, forward strand.
CTGTGGTGGGGTTTGGGTGGTCCTCAGACCAGGCTGAAGCCTCTCCTCGAGTGCTCGAGGTTGTATTCCCCACAGACAGAGAACGCTTTAGCCATGAGCTGCAGGAAGGAGGAGGATGTGGGGCAGAGGGATGTGGTCAGTGCTGTTGCTCCCCCGAGCCCTGCTGTGCTGTGTGTCCATCCTGAACGTGCTCCAGACATCCTGGTGGGCGTGGGGCTCGGCTGCCTGCTGCAGATGACCAGCAGCCAGCCGCTGGTGAAGGTAAGGCTGTGGTGACACGGGTCAGGCTGGCAGCAGGACGCCGCTGTCACCCCACATCACTCCCCTCTCCCCACAGCTGGAGCCTGACAGCCCCCTGGTGTGGGTGCTGGCCGGGGCACTGGGGCTGAGCCTGGTGTTCTCCTTCGTGACGGTGCCGGCGCAGTGCTTCCAGCTGGGAAAGGCCTACGGCATCTGCCTCATCGCCTACTACCTGGCGTTCCTGTGCGTGGCCCTGCTCACTGAGTTCAGGGTGATCCATTTCTCCACCCCATGAACAGCCCCAGGAGATCCAGCCCTGGATCTCGCTCTGCCTCCCCACCACATCGGGGTCTCGCCGTCCCTCCCCTGTCCCTGGCAGGGGGACAAGGGCACCTCGACCTCACCGTGCTGCCGGAGGTGCCAGCCCAGCCCTCGGCCCCTGCTGTCTGGAGAGGGGGTGGCTGTCCTTTGGGGAAGGGGCTGTCAGTGCCCACATCTTCTCCTCACTCTTTAATCCATGTAATTTAAGAACTCTGGGCAGGAGCAACATCCACACCTCGGCTGTGTCTGGTCGCAGTGGCAGGACCAGAGCATGGGGAAGCTCCAGCTCAGGGGCACAGCAGGAGAAGTTTTGCCTCCTCAGCCGCTCCACCTTCCCCTCCTCAGCTCCCTCCGGCTGCTCCAGACAGAGCTGGGGCAGTTGTGCTGCACAGGGTGACCCTGCCAGGGCACGGGCACACGTTTGTCCTTGGGAAGGACTCTCCCCGCTGGCACCATGGGCTGGAACAGCGCACAGGGCAGAGCCAGGCAGGGTTAAGGGGACACAACGCTCCAGGGACACACTGGGTTTAGTGCAAGCAAAGCCTGAGGGAAAACAAACACCAAATCGAGGGAGGCTGGTTTCCCCTGCTTTTTTTAGTAATGTTTTTCAACCTGAGTTTCAGATCCTACTTTTCTCCTCCTCCTGGGGTGGGCAGAGCTGTAGGAAAGGACTTGGAGGTTTCCACACAGTGTTGACCCCTGGCAGGACTAGATTTAGGCAGTGTAAAAAGTTGCAATAAAAAAAACAGACAAAAACCAAACACAAACCCAACCTTGACTTTTGCCTGCTGCAAGAGCCATTTCTCCTGCTCCGTGCTGGTGTGACACAGCCCTGACTCAGCACGGAGCCTTTGCAGGGGAGAGGGAACAGCCGGAGCCGAGGACCCTGGGGTGCCCAGAGCGGTTTTCCCGAGGGAGTGGGGAAGTGGTTTCGAGCAGCCGCTGTCCCAAGAGCAGTCACATGCGCTGTCAGCGTGGGAACGGCCCCGGCCCGGGCTCGGCCCGGCTCAGTCCCTGCGGACAGGGACACCTGCGGGGCTGCCCCAGTGCCGGGGGCTCGTGGGCCCAGGAGACGGGAAGGGGTGGGCTGGTGCTTCTGCTCGCAGCTGGAGGGTCCACAGGACACAGGCTGGAAAGCAAACTGTCACTCCAGAGGGACACCCGCATCCCTGCCCCACGGGCGAGGGAGTGTTGTGCAAGCACCACAACTGTCGGAGCCGGTTCCTCCTCCTTTCCTCCTGGGCCGGAGCATTTCTCCTTTTTCTAACAGATACCAGCAACTTTCACAGAAAATAACGCTCCCTGTGCCCGCAGCCACTGGCCCTGCCCCGGACCTGCTCCGGCAGCTGCCGGAACGATCCGAGACACAGCCCCCACTTCCTGCCGCAAGCAGGGCTAAAGCAATCGAAACCACGGCCAGCGTCCCAGGACAGAGGTGCACGGTCAAACACCCCTTCTGGCCTCAACTGCACTGGGGCAGCTTTACAAAACCTAACTTTGAAAGCATTATCCTGATGTTTAGGGAAAAACCTGGCGGGGGGGAAGCAGAAGGGAAGCCGGGCTTCGCAGTGTCCTGGACAAGGAATGTGGAGCAGCTCGGCAGGGCACGCACGCAAAATACTCCCAACACAAGCACTTGCCACTGGAGAGGGCGGGCAGGCTCCTCTTCAAACACTGGAAATGCTCCAGCTTGGCCAAACCCACCTCTGGAATAACACGGGAAGGAGGAAAGGAAGCCGCTGCCTTTACAAAGCCGAGGATGCTCTTTATTAGTGCGCCTGAAAAAATCTAGAGAACATCTGACAGACATGTCCATAAAATCGGTTTCTTTATAAACAAAACGCCAGCATACAAAATCCTGCAGTGCTTCCTCCCGTGCTCCCTACAAAATGATTGTCTCCGTCGTCAGTCTGTGTGTCGGGGGAGGGAGAGGAGGATAAATAGAAGGGGATGCCCCGTACTCAAACTTTGTTTCCTTCCAAAGTCACATGGAAGAAGCAAACTCCTGCCACCCTCCGTGGTTTTACAAAAATAATGAACACAGCGGGATGGGGGGGAGGATCGACACCGCGGAGGCAGCACCCTGACCCCAGCCCCAGCCCTCCGGGAGCCCTGTTACTGCACAATCAGCAGTCAGTGCCCCCCTCAGCACAGCTTAAAGCCACAGCTCCTTTCACACCCAGAGAACACCCCCAAAAAAGGTCACTGACAGCCCTGCCAGGAGAAATAGGCTGTAGGGGAATGTGGAGATTAAACACAGACATATTTTTTTCCCCACTAACCATAATACTCATTCATCCTGCCCACAACTTAAAGCACAATAAACACCATCTCCTGCAGCCCCAGGACTAATCTGGATAAACCTCCCAGGCTGCGATTCCACGCAGAGCAACCGCAGGAGCAACAACTGCACTGCTCGTTAATCTGTGAATTTATGGTTTGGAAAACAGCCCTTTAAGGTCCTTCACGGGCCAGCTCAGAAGTAGTTTCATACCTGCAAGTATCCAGAAAGGAAACAAAGAGTTGCCGTGAGGCACCCAGGGAATTTGGCAAGGGTTGGGAGCAGCCACTGGTGCATGTGTGCTGCCTGGAAAGCTGCTCTCCCACTCCTTCCAAGTGCTCCCACCGAGCCACAGAGGGAGAGGTTTCCAGAAGCAGCTCTGTCTTGCCTCCTCCTGAAAGTCTTGCCCACCCTGGAAATGCTCCTGAGCTGCCCGGGTAGGATCAGCCCTCTCCTGCTGTCCTTGTGCCACGCGGTGAGGCCACCAAGGAACAGACAGGGATGGGGGACAAAGGGAATGGGGACACACATCTCCCACTGCCTGATGCCCCTGGAGGAAGGGGGAAGTCTGAACCTGAGGAGAGATCAAACAGCAAGAGGTGAGGGAGCCTCGCAGCTGCCAGGGACTTCCTGTGCTGACAGGGAAAAGAGGGACTTGGAGAGACAAGTTCAAATGATGACACAACTGCCACAATCCCACAAACGTGGAAGAGCCGGGAAGGGATCCCTTTCCCCCCTTCCTCCTCATCCCTCAGCTCCCAGGTGTGGCAGCTGCAGAAAAGCAGATGGGTAAGAAGAATCATCGTCTTCCACGTTCCTCCTGCATCCAAAATCCAGGGGAACAGCAGAGATCTTCAGTGGATCTTCCCAAGACCTGACTGAGCCAACATTTTCCAGTCTGAGAAACATCCCTGCAAGGGAGGAGCCCCCCTCTGTGCTGGGACTTGCTCAGCTGCCCAGAGCCAGGACTGAGGACTGACCAGCAGGACTGTGTGATGCCCAGGAGCTCTCCTTAACCCAGAGCCAGGCAGAAAAAAGCCAGACTTGGAGCTGCAAAACCTTCTCCTCTTCTTCCCAGTCATTAATCTGAGCTAAGGACCAGCCAGAGAGGTTTTACAGAGCAGGTGGCCAAGTGGCAGAGCCCAACAGCCATGTCGCCCTGCAGAATCCCCCTCCCTGAACGGACACAGGAGCTTTGGGGTTTGCAGAGGGGATCCCAAGCCCAGGCAGTGCCACGGGCAGGGCTGACCAGCAGCGATGCAGATACAGCAGAGACAGAGTCTCCAAAGCCCTGTCCTGCCTATGGTCATAACGTGATGAGGTGCTGGCCCTCAGTTCTGCCTCAGAACTGCTCAAGGACAGCTAAATTCAATAATCAGAGCTGGAGCTACTACAGCAAGGGCATCTAGGTGTGCTGAAAAGGAGGGGGAGGGCAGTCTGCCCTTCCAAAAGTGCTGAGATTTCACACCACCTCCCCTTCTTTGCATAAGGAAGGTGGAGAAGAAACAAAAACTCACTCCCTGATTTTTTATCCCTAGGTTAATGGTACCCTTTGAGCAAAAAGGATCTTCAAAAAGGGCCGAAGTTTTACTATTAAGCAGGTGACTTCAGCGAATTCCCTGCTGTTAATGGATTACACATCCTTTTCCCCAAGATCTGTTAGTGGTAAGACAAGCAGCAGGAGCTGGAGCCTGGGAAGGGCTCAGAGGGACAAGGGCTCTGTTGTGCCCAGACGTGCTGAGCATGGGCACCACGCTCCATCATCTGTGTGCAGCAGCCTTCCCCAGAGTCCCCTGGCCTCTGGCCTTCCAGCAACCACTGCTGGGAGAGAGACTGGATCCCTACACTGTTGCACTGACAGATCTATATACACCCTCCCAAAACACAGGAATACTCTAGGTTATTGCATAGAAGGTGGCTCGCGTTAGCTAGGCCTAAATGACAGTCTGGGAGCGTTGTCGGAGGCTCAGGGGCTTCAGAGAGCTGCTGGAAGCAGATGCTGGCTCTTGCAGCGGTGTCTGGGATTCCTCTTTCCTGGAGTGCTCCTCATACCATTCCTGCAGTGGGGGAGCAAACACAGCAGGGATCAGGCTGTGCCCCACACACCCCAAAAGGGCAGCGCCTTCTGTCACTCTGCCATGTGAGGACACTTTTTTTTTCAGGCACAGAGGGCTCTTTCCAAAGCCCTGGATACAGCCCAAACTCCTGGAACAACCCAGCTCGCTGCAGCATGGTTGTGGTGGATGCACTGAGACCAAGCAAACTTAGGCAAGGAAACATCCCTCGCTCTGGATGTCCCTCCTGAACACCCAGGGCTTGAGTACGGCTGTTCCCATGATGTCTGGGATTTGCAGAGCTGCTCCTGGTGCTGGGCAGCACCCAGGGTGTTCCAGGGTGTCCCAGGGTGTCACATCCCTGAGCCACAGACCAAGCAGAACAGGCAGGGAGCTTCTCTGCAGATGGCCCAGCCCCATGGTAAATAACGTGCATTTTCCTTAGGGGGACTCAGGACTCGTCCCCACTCTGTCTGCTCCGGGGACAAAGGACAGATTCAAATGGTTACAAGATTAATTCCTTCAGCACTAATCATAACATTAGCCCACGACCTTCAGCTGCCCTTGGCAGGACAGTGACCAAACCCATGGCAGAAAGCTCCTGAGCACAGAGGGCACTGGCAGGAAGGTGCTAAAAATCCAGGGAAACTGCTGATTTACGCATTTCCCACCTTGCTCAGCCTGCAAACCAGGCAGTCCTGCCTGGGACAGCCCCTGGTTTCTGTGTCAGACACGCCTAAGCTCAAGCACAACCACATTCCAGAGGTTTAAGAGCTCTGTGCTCAGCAGCCAAGCCCCAGGCAGCACCAGGCTGTGCTCAGAGCAGACACCCGGGGAGCCCAGGGCAGCCCAGCCGAGCAGAAGTGCCTGTGCACACCCCCACTGTGGTCACTGTGCCTGGCCTGACACGCCTGCAGCCACTGAGGAGCTCTGCTTTCAGAGGAAAGCAGTCTCCAGGGTTTGAAAGGATGGGTTGTTATTCCAGGGAGTGTTCTGACCACAGACTTGGTGGTAGCCCCAGCTCAGGCCCACATACCTGTATCTCCTCCTCATACATCTTCATGCTCAGATCACTCTTGGTCCTCGATCTGCGTCCCAGAAACACCGCTGACATTTGCTAAAGAGTTGAGGGAAGGAGGAGGAAACACCAAAAGAGACATTCATCAGTCACTGAGCAGCTGGATCTGTCCTGGAACTTCAGGCATCCTTCCTGTGGACACCCATCATCCACCAATGAGCTCAGGCTGTCCCAGGCTCCTTCTGTTGTCCCCGAGGGACTGCAGCACCTGCCCGGTGTTGTGGTGACACAGGGGTACAATGGCCATTATTAAAACAACCACTTCAGCTCTTCCCAGATGCACGAGACAACAGTTCTGACACAAGAGCTCACTCTCCCAGTTTAAAATGTTTTAGAATTGAAGCATAAGCAGTGCCATGGAGAAAGGAAGGACCTGGAATCAATGCCATGATGCTGCTGCATAATGCTCCAGGACTGTCCAAGCCTCAGTGTGTGAGGGCACAGAGAGAGAGGCAGAAGAGCTATGAGACAGTGGCTTCCTTAAAGAAAAAGAAATGTGCCTGTTTTCCAGTCAGCATGGGGCCAGGACACCTCTAAGGGAATTCTGGAGGCAGCAGGGATGAGCTTTTGTCAAGGCTGTGTAAGGAGCAGCTGCTGCTTTTCTAGAACAGCAAAATTTTGTGATGCTGCAGAGTTGCTCCAGCAGCTCAGCCCTCAACCCTACAGAGGCAAATGGATCTTCTCTCTCCAGACAGACAAAGGGGCCCTGGCACACCTCCCTTTCCTGAAGGTGAGAACCTGCAGCGTTGCCTCTTACCCCGTATTTGTCCATCTGCAACACGATCTTCTGCAGCTGGGCTGTTTCAGTGGCAGCTGAAGTCCTCTTGTACAGCTCAATTATGCCAATCACCTCCTCCTTGGAGATCTCCTTCTCCAGCACAATGCCATTATCTTCTGGAGAGGCAAGAAACAGAAAGAGGAAAAAAAAACCTCTCCAAGGTGACATTGCTTCAACAGCCACCATGATAACCCTGGAAGGCAAAGCCTAAAGCACACAGGACCAAGCCAGAGGTCAGGTACAGTCTGTACCTGCTTTTGTGACTAGAAAGGGATATGCTTGACTCCCAAAAAGGCAGGGAAAAGGTTAACTAGTGAGTAGGGCCAGCAAACTTTCTGACCCAAGCTATTCTCATCAGGCTCCTGGGTATCTTAAAAAAAAAATAAATCTTGTAGCTTTTTTGCTTGCCTGTAAATCAAGAAATCAAATAATCACACAAGAGTTGCTGCCTTTTGACCTTCACCTGCCTAAGAGAGCTTGGGAGTCCAGGACTAACCAATGTCCTTCACTGCTCCCTTCAAACTGGGTGCAGGAAGGATCACAAGTGTTTCTCTAATTAACAACTCCTGGACCACAATTTGATCTTCTGGTACCTAAAAAACTGGGGGGCTGGGGCCTTCACCTGCAGGAACAGCAGGAGAAGGGCTGTAAGAGATTAGTGTGGCTTTGGCACCTGAGTTAGCAGGTCAGGGAGGTACCTGCAGCTCCAGACCCCCAGCTCAGAAGAAAAAGGACAGTGAGTAAGTGATGACTCAGAGGGATGAGGGGATGGAGAACCCAGCCACTGCCAGTTCCTGGAGGGAAAGGCTTGTCCAAAACCAGCACGGAGTCAGCAGCCTACGAACAACCAGGAAATGTGGAAGGAACTGGGCAGGCAGTGTCTGCTGTCCTCCAGGTCGTGGCAAAAAGTGCTGGCAAATCACCTTGCAGACACATCTTGCCACCAGTGAGTATTAGTGAGGAAGGGAACTTGGTTTAAAAAAATTATTCATCTTCCCTTCCTGTAAGGTCTCCTGTTGAGCTTTGCTACATCATTGCTGCAACATTTCCTAGAAATCTTTCATGAAATGCACACTGACTTCCTATTTTCAAAGAATTTGGTTGAAATGGCTCAAGTAGTTGAGGTTTGTATATGTGTGTGTACACCAACATACAGACATACATAAAAACCCACATAAATACACCCACACACACTTTTTGGGGAATGCTGCGGGAGAGATGAGGGGCAGAGCAGAAAGACCAGACAGAAATATCACACAAAAGCAAAAGAATTAGCTCAGCATGTCAGGCTGGAAAAAAAAATCCGTTTTTTCGTGGCCAATCCCATTCTCTGCTAGAGACATAAAGCACCAGGGAGAGAAGACACAACGTTGTAGGTCAGCCAGGCCTCAGCTCTGACCTTCTGAATCCTGGTTCTTCCGAGTGTAGTTCATGCGGAAGACAAAGGCATCCAGGATGAACGCCACGATGATTGTCATCACCACCATGGTCACGATGTAGAAGATCATGAAGTACAGGCGGCTCCAGTGAGTGGTTTGGGACGTCACCCCTTCCTGAAGAGGAGAGGGAAGTCAGTAGAGCACAAAAGAAGGGAGAGGCACTGTTAACTGCTTGTTAACAATAATAATAATAATAATGATAATAAACTCTCTGTCTCTCATTCCTGGCTCCACAGCTGGCCCCAGGGACTGCTTGTGCAATGCTCAATGCCCCAACAAGTCCTTGCAGCTAAAAAGAGAGGTTCCTACAGGCAAACACCCAGAACATGCAAAGCTTGTGGCTGTAAGAGCTGCTGTGCCACGAGAGCACAGCTTGGACAGCAGGGTGACAAACTGGAGCGCAGGCTGACTTGGTTTGTCCAGACTGTGAAGCCTGAAAGCGTGCCCAGCAGCATGGCAGGGGTCAAACGCCTCCCAGCAGTCAGGAGCAAAAGGTATCTGTCAGCAAGTGACAGCACTGAGCCCATTCCAGCTCCCATGGGAAGAAAGTGGTGCCTGAGCTGACAGAGTCTGTGCTGCCTGCAGGGGTTCACTCACCATGATGATGTACCAGTCATTGACGACCGTCAGCTCAAACAGTGTCACTGCACAGAAAGGGAGAAAACACGCACAGATCATTGTTTTATTCATCCTGACCTGTTTTACAGTGATTTTTAGGTAAATTATTTGACAGGGAAGACTGACACAAGACAGCAAAGTTTGAACAAAGACAGCAAATCCAGAGAGAATGCAGACCCTCCCCACTGAAATTACTGCAGACAAAGGGCTCAGACCCACAGAAGCTGCAGCATGGCTTCATCTCTGTTTTTTAAAGAAATCAGACCTGACTCTTCACCAGAGAGCATGGAGACCTCTGAAATCTCCAGGAGATAAACATTCTGCTCACACATTAGGAAAAGTCATGGAGAGTAATCGACACATTCAAATTATTCTTCATCAGAGTGTTTAAAGAGAGGCATCGCTGTTGGTTCTTTAGAAGGGCAGTGACTTAAAGCCCTCCTTAAGCACCTCTGGTCTGATCACCAGCCAGAACAGATCTGGGGCTTCCAGCTGGCTTTGAGAGACCTCTGCTTACACTGCAAAGCAGTCCTGGCACAATCAGACAGCTGGAGCTCTCCAGACAGAAAGAGCAGGATGCTGAGCGAGGTGCATTAGCAGAACTCCGTGGGAGAGTCCCGGGCTCACAGGAACATTACAGCATTACAGAGCCATCCAGCTCTGCAGGAACACGGGATCATCTTTGCTAGGGACAAAAGTGCCCTTACCAAAGCTGTTCAGAATGTTGTCAAAGTTGTTGAGATAGTAATAACCTTCTTCCACAACTGTTCTGTTGCCAACTGTGTGGTTCACCCAGCGGTAGGAATCTGCAACTGTGCTTGTGCTGGTTGGAGAAAGCAGGACAAAGAATCAGCAGAGACTGGAAAAGCAAGGAAAATCTAAAAAGTTATAAATACCAGCCCCTCTAGAAGGTGGTAAGCAGAGTGGCAATTTCTACCTCTTGGCTAACACTTGTCTTTTCCTCTGAAGGAACCCTCTCTCCTTCACAGCTCAGCACAAGCCCAGGGAGCACATGGAGACTTTCTAATCATTCAGCAAATATTACACCAGAGAAACTGAGAGTTTGAGTTCCTTGGCTCACACCCTTAAAGCCTGGCATTTCCAAGTGGTCTGCCATCATTTAAGGTGAAAAGGCACAGGACAGCTCAGATTCCAGGACCAGGTGAATTTAAGTTGGTACAAAGGGAGGTCTAATTATCTAACACCCCTGGACAAGCAGCTCTGGCATCATAGAAACAAAATGGTTTGGGTAGCAAAGGACCTTAAAGCCCATCCAGTGCCACCCCCTGCCATGAGCAGGGACACCTTCCACTATCCCAGGGTGCTCCAAGCCCCTCCAAACTGGCCTGGGACACTTCCAGGCATGGGGCAAGAGAAATGAAGTATCTCCTAGATTTCTGCCACATGTTGCCTTAGCTACAAAACCCCATTCAGCCCCATCCTCTGGCCACTTTTCCACGGGGAAATGGAGCTGCCAGAGCTCCCTGCTGCTGGCTGAGCACCAAAAGCACTGTTGAGGGGGCTGGATTTGAGGTACTCACTTGCAGCAGTTCGGGTAGACCACGCCAGCGAAGAACTCCATGCCAACGATGGCAAAGCAGTAGTAGAAGATCAGCAGGGTTAAACCCAGGCTGGAGGCAGAAACAGAAAGAGTACTGTGCTGCTGAAGAGTTGCTAAGGCAGGGAAACACAAAATCCCAGGCTGGTTGCTCTGGGAGGAATTTCCAAGGGATGGGAAGCAGCACTGGAAACCCCAGACCACCCTCCCTGCTGCTGTGGCTCTGCAGTTCTTGGCCTGCTCTCATTCAGGGAGCCCTTGGACAAGGAGTTTGCTACTTGCTGAAGAGAGAAACCAAAGAGCAGCCTGGATTCCCTCCCAGTCTGTCCTTTTCTGTTAAATAAACGTCTCTCCACAGTTCCTTTAATAAAGGAACCCACACAGAGTTTCTGCCCTCTCCGCATCCTCGGACGCAGGGACTGTGCCAAGAGCAGGGCTCTCCAGCCAACCCGCGCTGCTCAGGCCTCCTGCGAGGGAACCAGGGCTGAGGGGGCCCCACTCGAGCACCAGGCTCCCCCTGCCCCACCACTGCACAATAATGCTCTCAGGTGGCTCTGCTGAGGGCAGGGGAACAGCTGGGGCCCAGGGTGTTCATGTGCCAGTGTTCTTCCCACATGGGCTTCCTCCTCAGCAAGAGCTGGCATGGGGGAGACAAATTAAAACACACAGGGACTCTTAGTTCTCCTCCTAACACAAAAGCAGGAGGAGGCCCGGGGTGCTGGAGGGCTGCTGCTCCAAGAAATTGGAAGATTAACTCTCCACTGCAGAACAGTGAAGAGTCAGTAACAACCCACTGACAGATCAGAGCATAAATCCCTTTAGCAGGTTTGAGCTAGGTTTAGCAGACCCCTGTCCTGGCCCCAAACCTTCGCTCCCCTCTCCCTGCCATCACCCAAAGAGCAGAAGTTGGTACCTGGCCATCCGAGGGAACAACTCAAACATGGTGTCCAGGACGTTCCTGTAGCGTTTCTTCAGCTTAAACAGCCTGAAAGGAGAGACCAGGAGTTACCCACACCCTGCAGCTTCCCTGGTGTTGGGGGAAATAGTTAAACGGAGAATCCCAGCTCTCTCTACCTCACCGGTCAATGACAGGGAGGTTTCCTGACACCTAACTGCTCCTGCTCAAGTGCTCTGTGCTCACCTTGCAGTGTCCTGCTGTCCCATCTCAATGTTTATGACACATGCAACTACAGGACTGAGGACCTCAGGGGAAAAAAACGCTGTCTTTTTACAGATAGCTATTTAAAACCCCTAAAAATTGTAAGAACTTACACTAGTCCCGTGTACAGGGTCAGGATTCATTCCTGCTTCCCTCAGACACAAGCTTTTCTGTGTTTCCCCCATGACCCAATAAAAATTGATGAAAGAATACGACACTGTTCCTGCTAATTTAAGATTTGGCAACCCCATCAGCCTTTGCAGAGAAACACAGCTGCCAAACAGGCTTTGGCAGGGCAGGAACAGAGAAAACATTATTTTTTTTTCCCCTCTTGAGTGTCATGAAGTGTTCTTAAAATCCTCACTGAAGAGCTAAATTACATTAGCTTGTTTTTAACTAAACATTTTGCCTCAAGTCCCTTCCCCCCGTGGCTCTGGAGGCGTTGGTGAAGGTGAGTAACCTTGACATGAGAGGGTTAATCAGCCCCAGCTCCCTGAACTGCAGAGAGCTTGCAGGCCATGGTCTTGCTCCAAGTGTGAGATGCAGTTAGAGCAGGGCAGTACTTCGCCCTAGCAAGCAGCATCCTTTGAAAACTGTAATTTCTGGTAATTCAATGGAAATTATTAAACTGGCTGAGACCATCTCACCCTGACAGAAGAGCTTTTCTCTGAACAGCATCAGACAATTTAGAGGAGGTGTAAGAACCCCACGAAGGCAGACACAGGATAATCTGCCCCCAGTAAATCCCTTGATCTCTACTAGAGATCAGCTTAAGCTCCAAAGCACGGGGTTTTCATATCCCATCCCAAGTTTTTGTTACCGTTTATTTTGATAACTCGGGCTAATCTCTTTACCCCACGCAATTCCTGTTTGCCATGGTCACATTCCCACAGAGCAATCCTTGCCCTCTCCTGCTAAGGAGCTCGGTGCCCAATGGGACTGATGGAAAACAATCTGTTTCCTGTTTTCTCCCACCTGCTCTCTGGAATTCCCCCTTCCCAGCCTTTCCCACCTCACCTCAGCAGCTGGAGGGGCCGCAGGACCACGATGAAGTAAAAGGGCTCCATGTTAAACGCCAGTGCCATGAGCCCCAAAAATGCAAACAGGGTGACTGAGAAGTCAAAGCTGGAGAGAAAAATAAAATAAAAATAAGAGCAACGATTTATCAGTAGTGCTTCAGCAGAGAAGGGGGATTGGTGCAGCTCCAGCTTAACAGGATGCACAAGGCCAGGGGCAGAAGAATTGTCAGAGCTGGCCGATGGCCTTCTCTACAGGCTTGAAACTCCTGCCAGAAGCTGGTGTTTCCAACCCAAAAAGGTGAATGTGCACTCACAGATTCCAGCCTGAGGACAGGTACTCCACAGGCCCCAGCCCAGTGGTCTTCAGGAGCAGCTCCACGCCATAGACTGCAAACAGGAGGAATCAGGAATGAGCAGCAGCACGGGAAGGGCTCGTGCAAAGGTTTGCCCGCGTGGATGTGTGGTGATTTTAGTACAGCATTTCTGAACAGGGGTCTAACAGGCCCCACCCATCCTCATTATGCTCAGTGAGACTTTTCCCCTCCAAATCAACACATTTTCCTGTGTTCATGGAGATTTCTCTCTGGAGAAGGCTACAAAACAATCCCTGCCATTGTTCTGGATGGAGGCTCTACACCCATGGTCAAGTTGTAACTTCAATTCCCCTCCCAGCTCCTCAGGAAATGACGCAGCTCTGTTGGGAGGCATCAGCTTACTTGTGAGGAAGACAATGTAGCTCCACGGGACGTTCCTGGAGAAGAAATTCCCTCCTGCAAGACACAAGAACTGCTTTCTCAAGCCTTGCCCTTTTTCAATCCCCCAGCACCACAGTCAAGGAACAAGTTGAGATGTTTCCTACCTTGCAACATGAAGGTTTCAACAAGAATCCAAATTCCATTCACAGCCACCACAGTGTCTGGAAAACAAAGGAAAAACCCATAGCAAAACCACTCCTGGATATCCATTTCTTAGGCTAACAAAAAGAGTACAATATAGGACAAGTGGCAGGGTCATTGGTTCCAACTCAGTGAACAAACTGAACTCAGAAACTGGGAGTCTTCCACCATGTCTTTTTCCAGGCCCTTAACAGATGCAATACCTTCATGTTCAAAAGGAAACAAAACTAAAGAAAAACCAACCCAAACCCCAAATTACTGAGTAGGAATAGATCATTTAGAAGCCAGCAGGCAGCACCAGGAGGAAGCACTCCTTCTCCTCTAGAGAAGAGAAGCACAGACTCCTTCTCACAGGCAGCTCAGTTGCCAAGCGCTCCCTGCAGCAGCGAGGACGCTCACACCTCCTCGAGAGCAAACAGAATGTGCTGGACTGGCAAGGCAGTTCCTCATCCAGCATCCTTCAGCTGCAAGATAAACCCCCCAGGTTTGGGAAAGCTGATCACCAACCCACCTAAATGCAAGGAGCTGACTCCCCCAGCACAGCCCCACGGGGGTGTTCTGCAGCGAGCCAGGGAGCTTCTCCAGAACCAGAGCCGAGAGCCCACGCTGGTGGTACAATTGAACAGTTCCCTCCCTCTCCACCAAAACTCCAAGATTTGTCCATAAACCATGGCTCAGACCACACCAACTCCTTGGAGGGCTGGCAGTGAAAAAACCAAAATTTTTTGCCTTTTCTTTTATAGCCCTTTCATATACCTTTTGTATTATTAGAGTTTTTTAGCCTACGTTCTTAGACTTATTTGTCAAGCCAGGAGACTAAACATCTTAGAAGCCCCAGACGTCAAGGTCCTCTCCAGAACACATTTTGTAAATTGAGGTAGAACCATCCAGGGGAAGGTTCCTCGGGGAGGGGGGCTCACTCGAGCCTCTCACTGGGGAATCTTTGATTGATATGCTAATTAGTAACACCTATAATGTTATACCCGATCTATCGTGTGGTGTGTACTGCGGTGTGCATGGAGGTGCATTCCACCTGGATGTGGTGCACCTAAGGATCCTTAAGATAAATACAGAGGTAAAATCCCTTTTTCCCTTCTAACTATGTTTGATTCTTGATTTTAAGACCGGGAAAAGGCATCAGCAGACACAGCACACCAGACCCACATGAGCAAGGGAGCCAAGCAGAGACAGCTCATGACTTCTACTCACACATGGTGTACTGGAACACACGGGACTTCACGAGGATGTTGATGCCTGTGTGAAGGGAAGGATGACAGAACAAATGTTTACATCATCCTCCATAGCACAGACCTCTCTATCTTCTCCTTAGAGACATTTTTCATACCAATCTTCAGCACAGAAGCTAAACAGATCAGCAGATTATTAACTTTCAGTTGTTGGAAACAAGTTTAAATATCCTTTAGAATTTTAGCAGCAATGAAGTCATTATCCTCAGCCCCCAGGATGCCCTGTTTGGTCTCTATGTCCTAATTCTCGGGTGTGGACAGAGGTAAATGCAGCTGTCTGTGTTTGGAACAACAAGGAGGGTTGGGAGCATCAGCAGAGCTCCAAGGGCTCCTGCAGCAGCTGTATTTGGATCAGAGGGTGTCATCTGCTCCCCAGGAGCACACACCACCTCAGAAGAGCTGCAGGTTCTTAATTCTGAATGGCTCCATCCAGTCAGGAAACTTGGGACACAGGAGGCAAATCCCATTGGTGAGACTGATTTACTCTGATGGGTGTTTGAGGCCTCTTTTCCCTTCCCAAACTGCTGTCCTTGACCTGAACAGGAGCTGCAACCACAGCTCGGGACCAGGCAGCCTAAGAGCTTTTGTGACAACCCAGATCCCACTCCATGGTCACTGCAGGAATGTTTACAGGACAGAAATCTTCCGTGGAGACCCTGAATGTAAGGCTCTGGCCTCAGAGGCTCTGGGTACACAGGGAGTTGGTTAGGAGGCCTTCCCTTACGGGTTTGGCAGGGGCGTAAGAGAAAGTCCCTTCAGAGTGTCCTGTCTTTGTAAGGAAATACCCTTCCTTGTCAGCTGAACACGTGCTGCCATGAAAACTGTGTGTTACCTTTAAAAATAAGGAATGCAGTCCGTGGAAGGTCATCAAACCAGTGCTCGCGGTTTCGTTTTGCCTGGAAGCAGAACAGCCACAGTCAGCAGCAGCCACAGCTGCATCCATGCAGAAGAAAGGGCAGGGATGGAGACCCACCTTACCCCCATCATCTGCTTCTCTCAGGTTGCCTTTGTTTCTTGCCCAGCTCCTCTCTAAGCACTCCTTTTCTCCCCCTCCCACACACAGTTCCCCTCTTCTCCCCCAAACAGACTCTTACCTTCCATTTTAAGCCAACAACTTCATAGAAATTGTAAAAATCCTTTAGACTGCAAAACAAAGAAACATCTGATCAGAGCCTTGAGGGTGACTAGATCCTTAATTGTCCTTGTCAGACATCACCAGCGCAGAGTCCCTGGAAGTTATTAACTCCTGATCAGAACTGCAGCCACAGCTGACAGAACTCAGCAGTGACCTCTTCCCAGCCTGGCCAAAGGCTCCCGACTGACAATAGCCAGGATCTCCTGTCTATAATGCTTCTGCCCTTAAGGGAAACTCTGACTCTGCTGAACTCCAGAATTCTACCACTGAGAGGAAAGACCTGAGGCTTCGATGCCAACTCCAAGGGATGGAGATTGCACTGCTCTTCAACAAGTCTTGGACTGTCTTAATTACTCGTACAGTCCTTTTCAAACATCTTTGCACATTTTCTTTTCAGGGTAAAAATGAAGTTTGAGAAAGGACATGAAAGCAAAGAAACTCATAGAACATGAGTGCCTGTCTAGGTGCTCGGGGTCAGGCCTGTAACAGCTTTTACGTGTCTGAAAGTGAGGATGCTGAACTTCTCAGACTCTTACTGGTGACATTGGTGCCTACATTTCTCAACTCAGTCTTTCTCTCCCTATGCCATTTTCACTACTTCTCTGTGGCACTCGACTTCAAGAAGAGGCATCAGCACCAGTTTCACAGGAGAGTCACTTGGAACCTGTCTGTGGCCAGAACAAAGGGAAAGGAAGAGAAGGTCTCCTGCTCTAATTCCCCCTGCTTCCTTGCTGGCTGGAGTTAGCTGCAGCCACCCACCAGAATGGCAATTCTCTGCCTCGTAACACTGAGGATGGCAGCCCTGAAAGCACCAGCAGAACCAGATTTTAATTAACAAAACCCTGGGGGGGACAGCCAGCTGCTGGAGAAAAGCAAAAACTTGTTAAGCTGCGAGGCTGCGCTGTGTGAGGAAATGCTCCTCGCAGGCTCCAGCGCTGCTCCCCAGCTCCTGGCTCTGCACTGGCAGGGCAGTGGGAAGCAGATCCCGCCTGTGAGTGCCAGCACAGCACTGTATCCACAAGAGGGCATGCAGGAACTCCATCGCCTCCCAAGGAAAACCTCAGCTCTCAGGGTACCCACCCTCCCAGCTCCCTGCTTCCCAGGAAAACCCTTCCCATCGCAGAACGCTATTCCCACATCCCAGACAACGCTCATTCCATAAACCCAGCCATCCCCTCCAGAGCACAGCCCAGCTGCAGGGAGTGGAGCAACCTCCCTGCTCTGGGTGCAGCAGTAGGACCATCCTACCTGACTAAAGGGGTATTGCTCTGGTTCAGTGCTTTGAAGGTGAGATATCTCTCCCTGGCACACATCCGAGGCTTGTAGAACCGCAGCAGCCCTTCAAAGTGCTTGAAGGAAATTCCAGATGGCCTCTGGCAACAAAGGAATGCTGTCAGAAGCGGCAGCACCAGGCAGGAACACATCAGAGGCTTTTAATTCTCACTCTGGATTTGTTTTAAGCAGGATTTCATACATTATAACTGAGCCCCCTAAGTACCCTGAGCTATTACTTTAACATACCAAGCTAATCCCAGGGCACAGAGATCAGAAAGCCCTCCTGGTAATCAGTCCCTCCAGCAAATGCAGAACTGTTCCCTGTTGCCCCATCACCTGAGAATTGTCCAACCAGACACCCTGAACAGAGTTCAACCCCTCTTCTTGGGAAATTAGCAGGCAGCCTAACAGATCCCACCACGGCACTTTTTTAAGACCATCAGCTATGTGCACTAAACATACTAAACCCTAACCACTAATCTACTAGAAGTGGGTTAGTTATTTTTGGGTCTCTCGCTGCTCCAACAACTTAAGCAAGAAATTGACCTCCTCCCCCAAGTGCTTGTCCCTGTAAAAGGTTGTTTTTAGGTGAATTCCTTCTGTTTCTGCACCGTTCACTGGTGCAGGATCTAGAAAATGGATTATATCTTCAATCGTATGACCCATCCCTCCTCTCCGCAGTGGTGCTTCATAAGCCAAACCAGTCCTCAAGTGACCCAGACTGAATCAGAGAGAAATCAATGATCACATGCACTCCAGAACAAACTCCCCTCATTTTATCAAGCCATAACCTCACGCAGGGCTGAAATTCAGAGTACTCTGCTTTTTCTCCAGAAACAAAGGTGAACGAGTTACATGAATGAAAGAACCGCCAGCCCGTGGTGAGTCTGATCGCAATCAACAGAGATAAATCACCTTTGTTTGGAGGTGCTGCTTCAGCAGCCCAGCCCAGGGGTGCTGCCAGCACAGCTGTACCTGTTTGGTGACCAGCAGCCGGTATGCGTGCTGGATGGCCGTGCGCTTGTGCAGCAGCAGGGACTTGAACTTCCTCTTCTCAATGTCATTGAAAGTGTCAAACACAACAGCCAGAAGCTGAGAAGATAGGGGAAAAAATGGTGTTTTGACCCTTATACTCTGCAGGGCTTCAGGGAAGCACGGAGAGGCACTGCCTGCAGCAGGAACACCGATGGAGGATGGAGTGGGTGAGGTCCGGCTGGCATGAGGGATCCCACAAAGGGATCCCCAAGCTCACAGCACGGATCCACTTCTTGGAGGAGGTCCAGATGTTTCTGGCCTCTCAACACCTGCTAGTGGGTTTAAGAGCTAAGGCTAAAGCACACAGAAAACCGTATCAGATCTGTTAAAACACCCTGATCTGTTCCTGGAAAGCAGGGTTTGAGGGGTGCCCTCTGGATTCACCCTTCCTGGGAGCTTTGGCTAACACATATCAAAGCAAACCCTCCATCTGGGATACAAGCAGTGAAATCCAACCACAAACATCAAACCCCTCACCTTGGGCTGCAGAATTCCTCAACTCCTTTGGCAAACCCTCTTCCACCACTCACAGCCTCCCCTGAGCAGCCGTGCTCTCACTCTGCAGTGATCAGCACTGCAGTCCTGCCACACTGAGTAATTCCATCCCCTTCAAACTGATTTACAAAGTATTTCGGGCAAGTCCAGATCATAAAATGCCATTTTATGATAAATAATTAAGACAGAGAAGGACAATAAATTTCATGCAACCGAGTATGTCACTCCAAGCACGATATTAATGTGAGAGAAGTTGAAAGATGCTCGTATAATTTGGTTTTCTGTGATTTAGTTCAACTCCTCATGGTTAGACATTAAAGGAGTTCTATCTGTAGCCAAGCTGCCATTTCTAGCAGGATTCTGCCAAAGGGTCTGAGATGATTGCAGAGCAGTTCTGGGAACGGGGAGGACTCTGCTGAGCAATGAGCTCCAAAACCAGGCAGAGGGAAGTCAAGTGCTCCCCTGGGGACTCACCAAGTTCATGATGAAGTAGAGCTCAATGGAGAGATACACGATGAAGAAGACACAGGACCAGGGGTTCCGGGCATAGGACGGCATCATCACATCAGGGAAACTGCATCCCAAAGGACACCGGTGTAAGCACCACATAACCCACGTCACACATCCCCCCTGCACAGGCCAGGGCACAGGGCACGGGGGGTGTGAGTGTATGAACTCACATCTAAAGATCTGCACATCAGCACAAAACTCGTGAAAAAAACCAAACATGGCAAGCACGTTCCCTGCCCACCCCAAACACCAAACAGGCTTTGTGATGTGGTTAAGGGCTGTGCTTGCTCTGGTACTCAACAACAGTACTACAGCCTCGGTGTGTTACAGCCTCAGATTTATTCCATCCTTTGCTAATTTGCTAATCCTCAGGGCTCTCCCTGACAGCAGATCAATATTTACCCACTGCTGTTATCCCAATTTCCCAGCTGATAGGTGAATTGCAGCACAGGAATAGGAAGTTACTTCTCAGCAGCAAGCTGCTGGCTGACAAAGGAGTACAAACACAAACTTTCCCTTCTTGGGCCAAGGCCTAACAAAGCTGTTTCCCCCCTTATTGCCCTCTCAGAGATGAAGAGGTCTGAGCCCTTAGAGATAACTCTGCAGCTGAGGCCACAGTGTCCTAAAGCAAAATGAAATACCAGCTCTTTCCATGCAGGCTGACCCTGCACATCTCTCTCTCTCAGGCAGAGGAAAGGGGTCACACATTTGGAGACAGAGCATTTCTGCAGATAAACTCTTGGCTCTGCCAGACTGCTTTGGGACAAAGGGAAAGACTGAGATAGAAGAACATGAACTTACTTTGAAGTGGTCAAAAGCACAAAGAGATTCACCAAGCTGTTCTCTAAGGTATTGAAGTACTGAAAGAAAAAATTCCCATGACAAAATGCAAGCAGGATTTCACAGGGACATTTTGTTCCAAAAAACACCCAGTCCCCCCACCCCTTTGGATACAGGCACTCCCACAATTCCCTGATGCCTTCCCTAAGGAAAAGTACTTCAGCACTGGTCCTTTTCAAAGTTCCCTGAGAAATGGTGTGTGAAGGGTTAAACCAAAAAGCACATTTTTATAAGTAGTTTCTCCCAGGCAGCCACAGCCTGGGCAGGAACCAGCAGCTGCTGGACTCTGACCACAGCAGTGCAAGTGGCTGAGCTTTCCCCCAGACACCTCCTCCCATGGGGACAGTGGCAGGTGGCTCTTCTGGCTGAATGAAGGCATCGAGAACAAGGAACAGCTCTGAGAATGTTCCCTCTGGGACATCCTGCCTTGGAGGAAGTTCCCTCCATGCTCTTCCTTCCCAGCAGAGGGTAAAGAAGGGTGACCCTGCCAGGCAGCCTCTCACCAGCCAGCATTTGGTCTCACATGGAATAAACTGTGTCTGCACTGTAATGTTGGGTTCTTAATGAAAGAATCAAGGTACTCACTGGATCCGAGTGGTTAGGAGAAAACAAGTAAAAACCTGAACAGGCAGCAGAGAAAACAGAGGAGGCGAGAAAGGAGAAAGAACAAACAAAAACAAAGTCAGTTAAATGCCGAGAGTGGAGCAGTTCCCAAAGGGAAGGTCCCACCAACAGTAAATCCTCTCTGACACCTCTCTGAAGATGGCAGCATCTGGAATACTTTCTCCACAGAGATTTGCCAATACATGTCATTGGTATTTCACTGGTCCTTTCGGAAAATAAACTTTCTGGGGATGGCTTGCACTGTAGCAGGTACATTCCAGACACGTGCATTTGTGGGGATGTAGATTAAACTGTCAAGATCGAGGAACAGTGGGTGGAAGCAGAGCTTGAAAACACAGGCCACTGACTGTGCTCTGGAAGAGGTCAAAAGGACTTTTGTCTCAAAATCAAATACCCAGCTTTCAGATTTTTTGGATGATCTAACTCTGCCTTCCTGATGACTGCAGATGAAATGGGATAAATGGAGGATCTTGGCAACACTTTGGATGTGATCAGTTTATATTTATCCAGGCTGTTCATGTTGCTTTGGACAATCATTGGTTAAGAGCATCACTTCTCCTTCCCTAAACACAACTCACCCAGAATAGCAAAAATCACCATGAAGAAAAGCAAGAGGAGAAGGATGTCAATAAATGGTGGGAGGGACTGGAAGATCTGTCGCAGATTTCTGAAAAATAAGAAAACATTAATAAACTAAAATTTGCACGTTTACTCCTCCAGGTTGTCAGGGGAAAGAAAAAAACGCACCACCCCCACCCCACACTTGAGGGCTTTCTTCCCACTCCCTCCAAGGATTAAAAGTAGAAAGCTTGCTAAATTAAGATCGTTTCCAAGCTACCCATCTGTCCTTTGCAGTCAGCTCTCAGGTACTGCAATCAACACTAATGTCACACTGCCAGCTCTCCTTCTCCAGACTGAAGACCAGCCCTGATTCCTTGTGCAGTTTCCAGGCGAGCCAAGGAGCAGAGCCAGTGCAGCCACACCCCTGTGCTGGTCTCTCCGAGGTGGTTTATACACCCAAGCCCTGTGCACCATCAGCACACCCACACTTAGGTCACTACGGAACCATCTCCAACATAAACACCAGTGAAAGACACTGATTTTCCTGGGATGCCTGCAGGATCCGAGTGCTTTCCCTCCAGCCCAGCCCCAGGAGCGACATCAGAATCCCCAGGCAGCCCAGCATCACCTTCTGACAGCGCCACAGTAGCGACAGTCCACGAGGAAGATGCAGCGCAGGGCGCGGGTGATGCGCACGTGCGAGGTCTGGCGCACCAGCACCACGATGGCCTCGATGAACTGCACAAACAGCACACAGGTCTGCAAGAGAGCGGGGCATCAGGGGCACAGCTGCACTCTGCCCTGGGGAAGGGCAGAGCTCTGGCTGACCACCTGTTGATGTGGATATTCGAAGGATGGGAGGAGTCCCTGAGAGTTTAGGAATCTCACATGAATCGTCGGGCGGCTGGGACGCGATGGCTGCGTCATCCCCAGTGCAGGCCAGGGTTTAACCTGGCTCTTTGGTCTTGGAGGTGCTGAAGGAGAAACCCTGGCAACCAAGCAGACAACTCACCTTGACCATAGTCCTTTTGTGCCTGATAAAGGTTTGGAAGCCCAGCCACCTCATCTTCATCGAGAGTTCAAAGACGACCACGATCAACGCAAACAGCTCCAGGGTTGCGTGAACCTGCCACAACACAGCTTTTGTGAGAACAGCAGCACAGCAGAGGCCACACTGCTGCCCCTCCTTTTCCAAGGAGCAGGTGGGTTTGGCAACAGTCTGAGCACTGCCCTGTAACATGCAGGAAAACCCTAAGCCACTCCTTTAAAGCTAACATAGCACTGTTTTTCAAAATTTCAATATTTTCTGCTTTGTGCTTTTAATAAAGCCTGTGCAATTTCCCTCTAAGCAGTACCAGGCCAGGATTTCCAGAAGTCCATGTCCCTTCTGGGCTTGAGCAACACCTAAAAAAACTTATTGATACATTTGAAACGAAAGACACCAAGAACTTTAGCAGAAACTCTTTGAGAAAAGACGGAGACTGTAATTTTTTTAGTGAAACACAAGGAGAGCTGCTGGGCAGAGAGATTTTACACAGAGAAGGGTTTTCTCTCGATTTAGACATTCTGGATAACCACAGGGAGAGTACTGATCTGTGTTCTAGGAACCAGTGGTGGTGCTGGGGTAATGGCACCAGCCCTGACAACAGCTTTGAAACCACCCCATCAAAGCACACAGATTGCTGACTTATCTCACGAAAAAGGAAAAAACTACCCATTTCTGTTACAAAATGAAGAACTGCACAAATTGATAACACGAAATGAGTGTCACTGTCATTGTGGTCTGCCTAGATCAGATGGAAAAAGGAAGTTTTGCTGTCTGGCCTGTCTGCTGTCAACCATTTACAGAACAAGCCAGGTGGGTTTTTTCCTCTTACTGCCTCCTCCTTCCTCTCTGTTTGGCCATCATTTTCCTCCTACCCACACTGCAGAGCAAGCAGACTTCCTCATTTAGCCACCAGGTACTTACAAAGATGCCCAGACGGAGCATGGGGACCGCTGGAGCCTCGCAGAGGGACAGCAGCAGGAGCAGCAGGGCCGTGCTCAGCTCCATCAGGTAGAAAAGGTGGTTGTGTGCAAAGAGGTAGGCAGCGAGTGCTTTGGCATTTTTGGGGTGAGTGAAGAACTTGTCATTATTTTCTCCTTCCTGGGGCAGCAAGAATAAAGAAGAGAATAGCATTAGTGACTCTTAGTACTACAAACGAGCGAAGAATGCAGACTTTTACAGGGATTAGATACAATTCCCAACAGCCTATTCCCATTTACAGCCTGCTGTTGACCTGTTTATTGAGGAATGGACTCTACACACACGGGACATCCCCTCCTGTTCATAAGCACATTTCAGTAATGAAACTTTTTAATATCCACAAACTCCTGCTTCAGAAACCCTTGAGCCTCTTCACAATGAGGTGGAGAGCTGAGAGAGTTTATAAAGACAGGCAAAGAAACTTCAGCCAACATCCCAACATAAACACAGCACTTCATTTACTTGCAACTACTTCCACATGTTTACAGACTTATTTGATTAAACTTCTCCAGGACAGAACACGAAAACACCCAGATAAGCTCCAGGGCACCTGGCTGACAGTTGTTCCTCCTTATCTTGGCCTTGCAAAATGTCTGGGAGAAAACACTGGAGCACACACAGTGTTTTCTGCCTCAGGAATGTAAGGCAGACTCCATGAAAAATTAATAAGTCTCTATGCTGATTTGTCATTCCCTCTTAACTAGAAAGCTTAATTAACATTAAAAGGTCAGATACTCCATCTTAACACTTTGCCTACAACTGATTTTCAAACAGCTACATAGTCACTATTTTTACCTCTCGGATGAAACTTAGTTTGGGGAGGTTTTAGAGGGTTTTCATGCACAACCACCCAACAGCTCCTTCTCTTTCTTCAGTCAACAGTTTTGGCAAGGGAGCTTTTGTCACTCACAGGAAACTTGCTGCCTCTTGGGAACTGTCATAAGAGATCACTTTTCCCCAGCAGGGCCACATGGATGCATAAGAAGTGGTGAGGTTTTATTTAAATTAACATCTTTCCACACAGGCAATTACTGAATTACTGTAAGGACAGCCAAGCTATTACTATCAAAGCAGAATAACTGTGATTGCAAATGGATAACGAGGTCAGGCAACTCTCCTTTAGGAAGTGAAGCATTCTCCAGACTTGCTCAGGAGAGGGTTTCCAGTATTTCTCATTTGCTCCAGCTCACAGTGAGTTTCAGAACAAACACTGCCGGGTCAGGGAGCCAGGCTGGAGTGGGGCAGAGAGCCCAGGCTGAGATCAGCAGGGTCATTCCCATCCACGCCTGGCAGGACACACTTCCAGAATGACAAACAGCCTAAATCCTGCCTCTGGGGAGCCCAGCAATTCCAAACGTGGCTGGACAGCAAAGCCCTCTTATCCAGACCTGACACCTGCCTGCAGCTACTGCTCACAGGACACTCTTTAAGTGATTCTACCTCATTTCAAGGACAGGGTCATCGTGGCCATTGGTCAAGGCAGCAGCAGGAATCATCCCCATCCAAAGGGCCAGGCCTGCTGTGCCCATTACCATCAGAGCTGCAGCAGCTCAATGACCCTTTGCAGAGCTGCTCCAATAATCAGGAGTTTAAACAAAAGCCAGGGAGGGAGGCTGGAGCCACCCTGCCACTGTCAGGGCTGCTCCAGCACACCACGGAGCTCAACTGCTGCCAAGGTCCAGCCTACACTGCTTTAAAATATCTGAAAAGTGAGATTTCTCAGTCCTGTGGGGTCAGAGCAGGGAGGAACAAATGGTTTCTGTCACCTTGCAGTGGCTTAAACGAAAAAAAACACCCCAAACCGGGTCCAAAGCACCTCAGAGCTTTGAAAGGGAATGAAGACAAGGAAGGACAGACAGTAATGGAACCAGCAACCATTTCAGGCTGGACAGCTCTGGGAGAAGCTCGGTTTTGGTGGCTAATTCCTCACACCAGATGTATAGCAACCTTAAAAACATGAACCCTTTGCTGCAGTAAGGATGGTGTTTCTGGTAACTGGAGCATGGGTGGGGTTTGATTTTTTGTTGTTTTAAATATTATAAATTTCACTCCTGGGCTGATGCTAATCCCAGCACCCTTTCTTCCTGTAGAAATGGAGACCTCTGCCTTCTCTCATACCTCACATGGCCTGCAGGACTTGACTGACACTAACTGGGCCACCCACGCCCCCATGGCCAAGGCAGGATTGGGACCAGCACTTCCAGAACAGGAGATGTCCCCAGGACATTGACCATTCCCCTGCAGTGACTGGAGAGGTAAAATGACCATCTATGACCAGCTACAAAAATCTCCATGCCAAGGTGGCAGAACTGAACATGTGCTGAATCCCCCAACCACTACAGTCCTTGACACTGGGAGAGAGGGGAGAGGGTGGGTATTTTGTTGGTCAGCTGCTCCAAATGACTTCCAGAGCCCATGTAGAGGTGCCTCCAGCATCACCCCACTCCTGAAGCAGAATCCTTGGCAAAGCACCGAATTTTCAGCCTCAACATGGAAGCTGTTTGTTTCCCACAACCAAGAAGCACCGTAGTTCCTGCAGACCATCCTCCCTACAACCCAGCAGGGCTCACCTGGAGGTAGATGGCTGCCTCTTGGTAGTTCATTTCCCAGTTGTGCCGCGCAGAGCTCTGCTGGGCACAGCACTCCCCAGCCGCGGGGCTGGAGGCATCGTTGACAACGTCGTAGCTGCCTCCATCTGCATCAAAGAAACAGGGATTGACAATTAGGGAAGCTGGAATGGAGCAGGAGGCTCTGGGATCACAGACAGGCATCAGGAGGTGGCAGAGTAGCCAGGAAAGTGGCAGCTTGTACACTGACAAATTGACTCTTTGCAGGCAGGAGCTTTAAAGAGACACTCAAACCCAGCACTTCCACATGGGAATGCTCCCGGAAGATCATCAAAAGAGACAGCTTCCTCTTCAATCCAGCACGCAGGTCTCCTGGCTCAGGAGGTGTGTGCTGTCATGCCTGAAGCTTGCTCTCAGCATCGTAAACTACAACCAGGCAGGTAACAGCCACCGGCCTCCGAGGACATCCAGCCCACCAAAGAAAAGAGGGTTTGCGGAAGGAGCAAGAAGCTTTTGCACATGTCCCTGGAGCAGAGGCCATGGAGGGATGGGTACAGCACTGCCCCTGCCAAGGGGCACCAGTGCGAGGAGAGAAGCTGTCAGTACTTTTAGTAGAAAGCCCCATTTCCCACAGCACTTCAGAGCCATTAAACAGCACATCCTCACACCACCCCGAGGTGCTGAGAAGTACCAGCACCCCTCTGATGCAAACAAACTGCAAGATGAATCTTCTGTTCACACTCCACAGATTAATTCTGAAATTTCTGAGCGTCAGTCCTTCTCACCAGCAAAAAACTACAGAACAATGCCATACGGAACATTTGAGCCAGATTTGGTAAAGATTTTGCTTGAAAAAACCCTGAACAACTCAATTGCAAAAAGTAACTCCCAAACAGAGCTACACACACAGAGGGTCCTTCCCATGTGACAGTTACACAGGACATGGACATAAACTCCAAAATAATTGTCATTTTTTAATTCTGCAGCCTCAGTGCTATTAAGACAGATGAAAACTAAGCAAGAAGACAATTACTGTACAAAAAGGGAATGTCACTTGGTTTCTTCGTCTGGGACTGGGGGTTTTATTTTACCTTTGACAGAGAATACTGAGCAGAGACCTCCACAGCAGTGACACCCGCTTAGGGCCTGTGGTGGAGCTGGCCACACTCTCAGTTCTCCAGAGATTCAAACATTTCCCACACTACATGGTTCCCGCCCTCAGAAGAGACTTCCCTCCTCCAGTGCCTCATGTTCCTGAAGTGGGTACATGTAAAATCGAGCTTGCCAGCACAGAAGTGCTGATTTCCCCCCTTTTTATAAGCACAGGAGCTGTGGTGTGGCAGCTTGTTCTCTCTGTGTTAGAAGTTGTTATCTGAGAGTGGGCAAAAATCACCACGAGGTTCTTTTCCCCTCTCATGACAGCCTGCTGAAGATTTGCTGTGACAAAATAATCCTCGATGAATTACTGATTCAGTCTCTCCAGAACACCCTCTGGAGTGGAGAGAGAGTCCATGCCAAAAACTCTGCACCCGCCAAGAGAAATGGCACCATGTGCTCCTGGCAGAGGCAGGGAGTGGGAAGAAATCAGAACCCCTTCACCAGTGCACAGCCACAGCTGCCTCTTCCACCCCCAACTCAAATGAAGATAACATTTCTCTGGGGTTTGTGAAGACCTTGCAGACCGCATGCTCAGGTTGCTGAGCACTCTGCAGCACGAAGCCTGTTTCTCATCCTTGCTTCCCCCACACCCCTTAAAATACCACTCAAAATCTGGACAAATGTTTGAATGAGGCCGCTTCCTCCCCCACACCCCTCGATTTAGCACAGTTCTTGAAAAAAACTGAATGATGGAGTTTTTATTTATCCACGGAGCTGGAATGGCAGCCTTCTGGTTTGTCTGCTTTTAAACTAAGAGATGACAGCCATATGCAAAAATCAGAAGCGTTACATTGCGAGCTCTAAAAAGTTCTTAAATGTTATTATTGATGAAGCTTTTGCTGGGGATGTGTCTCAAAAAGACAG
The DNA here is from genome assembly GCA_013398055.1 of Ifrita kowaldi. Classification (NCBI taxonomy): domain Eukaryota; kingdom Metazoa; phylum Chordata; class Aves; order Passeriformes; family Cinclosomatidae; genus Ifrita; species Ifrita kowaldi. The sequence continues at coordinate 31,264 of VZRS01007147.1, forward strand.
ACTCCCTCGAACTGCAGCCTGAAAGCAAAACCTTTTCACATTTAATGCTTAACAGTCATAGGAAGAACACACCTTCATGAGAACCTGGACTTTAGGTTACAGAAAATACAAAATTTAAGAGCATCAAAACACACTGTGGCCAAAACAGCAAAGGTTTGTAGCATTAACCTAAACACCAACACACTGGACCCTGCCAAAAGATGCCAAAATCACCTTTAACCCTGAAGCAGCTCTTTTGCAAAAATTAACCTCTTGGGAAAGGATCGACACTGGGAAAAGACACACCCCAGCAGAAACCCAGGACCCCGCTCTGTGCTTCCCACAGAAGCTGGAAACAGAAGAGTTGTCCCAGCTCTGACACCACGGTTGCAAATACACAACAGCACTCAGAGACGCAAATCAGAACCAAAAAACAGCTCTAGGAATCAAGATGCTTCCCTGCTGTCTAAACCAGGCACAGACAACAGAAAAAGCACTGAAGTGTTCCGGTGGGGAGCTGCATTTTGTGGATCAGCTCCTTCCCCATCAGGTACCAGAAGGTTGATCTAGCATCCCTGAGGCAACAGCATCATCTGGGTCATAAATAATAATAAAAATAATAATAAATTTGAAGAGCAGCCCTCTGACTGTGTGCTTGGCAGCCCTCCAGCGAGCTAATTTCCTCAGCTGCTCCCATGATAACAATGACACAGACTAATGCAAGCTCGGCTCCGCTCGTGCTGCACCACATCCCCGACGGCGTTTACCATCAGTATGGAGCTCAATGAGATAGGAGGATCTCTCCACAGGGCTCCCGGAGTCCTCGAAGTAGATGGCAGGCAGCTCTCTCCACTGCATGGCAGCCGCTGGTGCTCGCAGCCGGGCACAGCTGAAGTTCCTCCCTCCCTTCCGAAAGCTGATCCTCGATTTCGCAGCTTCCTCAAGGGAAAGCTCCGCACAAAAGACTCTGCTCTGCTGGCTGCAGAACTGAACGGTTTCTCCCCTCCCCTCAGAGGAAGGTGGCTCAGACCTCAGTGAGATCCTTTCCCTGGGTGTTTCCGAGGGTGAGATTTTGGAAGGTTTGGCTGCGGGACGAAGAGCTGCCAGGCACAAGCGTGGTGGCGAAGCAGGGATGCGTGTGCTGCGCTCCCGTATTTTGGCATTTAGCACAACTTGCTCACCAGCAAGCACGATCAGCTAACGGGAAAGGAGTCAAAGTGCTGAGTAGGCACAGCAAGGAATCTCCAGCACAAAAAGAAAACAGATATTTTGTGAAGTTCACAGCGCAAGGGGCACAACAAAGGAAGCGAACTGAGCTGGTCACAGATGGCAAAGCTTCCTTCCTTACACTTGTGTAACTTATCCTGGTTGTTCCCTGAAAAGAGAGAGAGGGAGGGAGGGAGGGAAAAAAAGAAAAGGGGAGGGGGGGGAGAAAAAGGAAAAGCAAAACCAGCTGGCTGCTTACACAAGGCATCCGGAACGAGACTGCCGGGACTCCAGCATTTCCACTCGGTGCAGCGGAGCATGCTCCTGTGTAAATAGTTTCCATATGTCATCATTACAATAAAAAACAAAAAAACAAGGAAGAAGGAGAAGGAGCATAAACTTTCCAGAGCCCAAACCTCTCCCTCTGCAAAACAAATTCCCTGCTTAGGGGAAGGGAAAACTCTCCATGGGCTGAGAGCAAACAAACTCCTCTCATTCGGAGGAGCTCATGTAGCCATGGGGGATCTCCAGGGCAGAGCTGAGAGGGGAATAAGGGACAGAAAACATCCACAGGAGCCTGGGATAAATCATCCTTCCCAGCCAGCTATTATACATCAAACCAAAGTCACTCTGGAATTCCATGGCTTTTGCTGTCTGCACTTCTTTAAATAAATACTGTTTTTAAAAAAATTCCAACAAACTAGTAACCTCCTACAAATTCAAAGAGTTATAGACCAACTCTACAGGGTAGTTCTTCCATTTGCCTCGGAGCTCTCCCAGTCTGGCTCTCATTAGCCTGTTTGCCAGATGTTCTGCTTTCCAGAGAGCACACACTTTTCATGGCCCTGCACTGAAACAGACTGAAATTCCCTGACTGGCTCACTGACTGACTCCAAAGCCTTTACTGGACTTACCAGGGCTTCCTCCTAAATGGTTGAGGACGGTTTGGATGCTAGTTGCCATCCTGACCAGATATTGCTGTTTTAGCAAGTACATCTGTGATGACAGAACACTGCAGAACATGTGAAGGCAGAAGTGACTTCAATCAGCAAGAACATCCTTATTCTGTCATTCAAACTGTTCACACGTCACGTGTGGAGTCAATGTAAGATGCAATATGCAAGTGTATATGCAATATGCACTGAGCTCCATGTGTGAGTAATATTTCTCTTGACAGGCAAAAAAAGAAATGCCAAGGACACGCAACTTTGGGGACAGGACACGCCTCATTCACGTGGCCTTGCAAGGTCCCTGATCCACCAAATAGAGCAGCAAGAAGGAAGAGGAAGGAAAGCATCACCTCCTGCATTTGGGAAAGGTCAAACTGTCCAGGGCACATGGTCTGGGCAGCTCCAGTCACCAGTGTGTTCAAGTGTTCAAGGCTGGATGGGGCTTGGAGCAACCTGTTCTAGTGGAATGTGTCCGTTCCTTCCAATCCAAAGCATTCCATGATTTTACCATTCTACCATTCAAAATGAGCCATTTTTTTTCAGGCTTTGCATTCCTCACTGCCACAACCCCTCCCTTTCTTACACCCTCCATCCTCACTGTATCTGTAATTCCCAAACTCAGCCACAGAGCTCAAGCTTTCAGTTTAACACAAACATAACCAGGCCTGCCACAACACTGAGCATGAGCCCATGGAAGAAGGCAGATCCCAGCAGGCCAAAGGTTCTCTTGGTGTTCCTGGATCTCCTGAGCTCACATCCAAGAGCTGTCCAGGGCAGGATCCCCGTGCTGGCTGAGGTTTCTGGCTCTCTCAACAATGCTGCTCCCTGAGGCTGTGGTGAGGATGGACAAGGAGAAGGAGAAGGACAGCGCTTCAGAAGCACTCCTCTCTCCTGGAACGCCCTCATCAGCTGAACCACATGAAACACTCACTACAGAAGGTGCAAATCCATGAAAAAACATGGAAACAAGGTAGCTGCCTACCCTTCCTCAACACAAGCTGTGCAGGCATCTTCAGTCCCAAAGCCAAGATTTTAGTCAAGTATTGGAGCTGTCCCAGCACCAGTGATGGCATTCTCCCTTCCAAGGGCTCACATGCCATGTAGCTTCACCTCCAGAGGATTAGTCTTCCCTCCCTCCTCCAAGGAGGCCGATAAGGAACTGCTCCTTCCAAGCACTGAGGCACAAACACACATGCGCTTGTCTCTTCAAGGCCAGGCTCACCTACCCGGGAGAAAAAAAGCTGGAAGCTGCCTGGAAAGCACAGCTGGTCTGGCACTTGGCCACACATCTCAGAGGTGAGAGAGACAGACAGGGAAATCACTGCCTTTGCTGCCTGATTGCCAGTTCAGCGCTGTGCCAACGGGAGCATCGCAGGACTCGTCTTTGCGGCCCAAAATGCCTTAGTGCCTGTCCTGTTTCAGGGGACGTTGTGGGAAGGAATAGAACAGCCATGGGGAAGTCTAAACAATTTGCTGTCAGTTTGTTGCCTAGGAAAAAAGGGCATCTCCAACAGAGAGCAGTGCCAAGCCCTTCTGCCGCAAGAGAAATAATCTACTTCGGAATATTTCGAGCCAGCGTAACTGAGTCATGCTCTTCCTTAGAGACAACAGCACAGCAGAAACATATGCAAGGGCCTGGGGCTCTTTGTCTTACTGTATTCTCACAGCGCTCACTTGCTGTGAAGCTCAACAAATAAAGTCACTTCAGCTTCCTATTTAACACAGGAAAGTTTTTAAAAAAAATACGAACGTTGCCACTTCCTGTTAGTGGTAAAAGGCAACTCGAGCCGACCATCCTCGCCTTGACTCGAGGATCCAGCGAGTTCCTACAGCATCAACACGAGCTCACAGCATGCCTTCATCACCACAGGGAGCTGAATCCTCGAGAAGGAGGAGCAGATGTCCCTCAGCATGGTAAGTCACATTTTATATATCATTGCCTCTTCTCAGTCGTGCTGCCGAGTTTCTTATGTGGAAGACAGCTTAAGCCCAGCATTGTTTAATTAGGGGAGCACTGTATCCTCGCTAACATCTGCACTGCACACATGTAAAACCCCTGGTGCACAAGCTGAACACAATGCCAGAAGAGCTAAAGCATGGTAGGAGATGGTTTAGTCCCAGCAGAAGCCCTGGCCCCATCCAGCTCTTGCTCTGAGTGAGGCAGAGCCAGTTAACCCTTTGCTCTGCGGCTCGGGAGAAGAGCCACAATGATTCATTCGGATATTCACTTCCTGCACCACCCTGCTGGGGACAGAGACACTCGTAAGGAAGAATAAAAAAATAATAAAATTAAAGACTTGCAGGAAAATAAGGACGAGGATAATTTTACCCCTCTAGAGCAGCCAAGCTCGGCTGGTTGGAGATGTTCATCTGTGCAGTTCACTGCCTCGTCTCCCCAGGACACCTGCTCTCCTCTGATCTCATCCCTGAGTCACATCGGGCTTTTTTCCTCTTGAAATATTACGTGGGAAGTTTTGGCCAGGAACTGTTTGATCCTGGGACAACTTTCACTCCTGAATACATAGCAGCAAGAGGCAGAGGGGCAGATCCCTCCTTTTTGGGATGTTTGGGATCCATAATCAGGTTAGCAAGACTTCAGCGGCTGAAGATGAACTGACAGATGCAAACCTCCCCCTGTCTAAGCCCTGCTCCACAAAGCTGCTTCCTGACAGATGTGGGATTAAATCCCCCTGCATCCGAGAGTCCATGAAATACCACAGGGAGAGCTGGAAGCAGGCACTCCTTCAATATAAAACTGTGTAACACAGGAATTCCTGCTTCTTAACAGAGCTGCAAAAGTCAAATCCAAAGCATTTTTATTCAAAATTTTTTATTTAAAAGTCCCATAAGAGGGAAGGCTGCATCAGGAAGCTAGAATTAAGAATCTCACTTGTGCCAAGCCAAATTGCCTCCAGGTTCATACCCTTTATTTCTTATCTTAACAAATGAACCACAACACCACAAAACGGAGAAGCCAAAGCCACAACAGAAGGATCACCTACAACTCACATTATCCATCCTTTCAGCAGCCAATATGCTCCATAATCTCATCAGTCCGATCGTATCACAGCAACAAAGGCTTTACACACACTGAGATAAAATTATACCATAACTGGAATTAAATAGCTGAGTCATTGAGGGGCTCTATGGAACAACTAATGAATGGAAAAAACAATTGGAAACAGTTAAGTTTTTGCTGAACCGAACCAAAAAGGAAAAATAAAAGAGACAGCTTTGCCTAAGGCAGAGAGAGTGGCCAGACGTGAAATACACACAACACACACACATTTCCAATTCATAATTTTTGAGGAAGTAATGGAAAGAGACAATATCAGACACCCTCAGCTATAGCATTTCTTTAACATATCCTCTTACATGAAGGAATTTCCTCTTTTTGTTCCAGAAAGGGAAACCAGTGCCTCCTGCTTTTAACACATTAAAGATATGCTCTGGCTTTGGTAACAGCACAATGTCAGCAGTTCAAGAGCACGTTCCTCATTTCAATTCTCCAAAGCAGAGCCTTTGGATTTCCCTGATGCAGTTTGGAAAGATGTTTGATTAAGCTGCAATCTGGCCTTTTTAACGAGAGCGGTGTGCTGCCAGGACTGACTGCCAGCTCCAGCCGCCAGCAGCTCTCCAGGGAAGTCACAAAGTTAGCAGTGGGAAGCAGAGAGGAAGCGCTCCCCTTATGGGAGAAATCTGGATTAATTTGGGTAACAAACCTCCAGCATTGCCAAAGCAGGACTAGAATGAAGAAGGCAGTAATAAGGTATGTGCCTTACTGACCTTTGTTCCCTGAAGAGAGAGGGATAGCAGGAAAACGACATAAATTTAAAAGTTAAATAACAAACTCCCAGCACCTTACCATGACAGGCTGAGACCAATTAAAGTTATTTGTTGTGGTGCAGCAATAATAAGGAGGTAATTGTGTTTCGTAGTGTTAGAACATGACTCCACCACGCTGATTCCTTTGAAATACAACACTGCCACATCTCCTCTGCCTCGTCCTTCAGCCAGGAAAGAGAAGCTGCCAGCTTCAGGGGGAGACACATGTAAAGGAGGAGGGAAGACCCCAGTCTCAAGTGCTGTGGAACTGTTCTCCATTAGGAAAAAAGGCTTCTGCACATTTGGTGGAAACCACTGCTGGCAGGAACTGGAGGTTGTGTTCAATGGCTGGAGAGGAAGGAAGGAGTTAAACCATTAACGTGACAACTGCAAAACAGCTGATTTTCCCTCAACTGGTACTTACGTCAAGTCCTACAGCCCTCACACAGAACCGCATCTTCCGAAAATGGACAACTTTGACTTCAAAAGTCTTTCACACACACAAAAATGTCCTTTGAATCCAGGTTTTAGAAGAGCTACTGCTGGTTTCCCATAATTTTGCCAGGAAATGTTGGCTGGCTGGCCTGCAATCTCCTGCCTGGTGCAAAACACCTTCTGGGGCTGGAAGAATGTACAATGTACAGACTGCCTCAGCTGCAGCCTTAGAAATCAAAAGTCATCTGCTGATTTTTAAATGCCAACCTTTAGAATCAGCTGTTTAATCTCTATTTACTGTGGGAATGGAAGAATAGGTCATACGATGACTGTGTCATCTGCCTTTTCAGCAAATATAGAACACATTCAGTACTTCTTGAGCTTCCCTTTAGCACTACTGGAGTGTTAAACCCTGAACTCCTGACAGGCTGGAATCATTTAACATGTTTTTTTATTTCTCAAGTCCTTTAGAGCACCTTTAACTCTGCTGACCACGTTCCTCGTCATGATTTTCCTCCACTCCCAGTTGCTATTCCTTCATTTGGTATATATTTGTCTACATATCTGTAAATCTTTTGTGTTAGCCAGCCCAGGCATGCCAGTACCGTGACTTTTTGCTGCCTCTCCAACAGCTGTAAAGCTTCCATTAACATTTTTGTTTTCTATGCATTTGTGCTGCCTCAAAGTACAGAAAATTTACAATGTTTAAGTCTTCTCCTTTGCAACCACTAGAGATAAGGTCCTGCCACCAGCCTTGTATTCGAAAGGAAGGGGCTTTGACTTGGTCATTTCACCCCACTGACCCAAATGTCAAAATCTCCCTCAGTGCTCCCACCTGCAGGATGGATCACTCAGCCTTAATTCTACAGGCATTTCTTCATTTGGTTAACGAAGAGCAGGAACGTATTTGTGCATTCTGGTGAAATTCACTTTGCTTCTGTGCCATCAACTTTCCCAAATCCATGGGGGATAGTGAAAGTGTTCTCTGCAAAACAGCTAATAGCTGGAACAAAACACAGGCATTCCCAGGTGGCAATACAGACACACACCTGTCATGGAGGAAACAGAAGTGTAGCTGAGATATCCAGCCCCACAGAATCAGGGGGTTTAACACGGCTGGGCAGACAGATACATCCTAAATTTTCTTCCCCCACACATAAGCAGGAAAAGAAAAGCCTTTTGTTCCAAGCAGATCTCACCAGATCATGATTGCAAAAGTAGCGCTGGATGCTCCAAACCCCCACAGTATGATTCAAACCACAGCAGTCCCCTCTTGTCACCCTCAGGATCCTTCAGCAAGCCCCCGGTGCTGCCGTGGATCAGCCTTTCCTGCCTCCCTGTCTCCCGGATGGAGCCCAGGTGCAGGAGCTTCCTGCGGAACTGCTCACCGGGAGCAGATGGACAAAACCCTAACGCTGCTCCTACAGCTCCCCATAAAGCAGGCAGCCATGTGAAAACCAGGCTTCTTCTCCACATGCAAAAAGCAATTATGCTAAAGACACACAGAGAGCCCTGCGAGGTCCAGATCAAAAGCCAGAGACATGGGAGGCAGGAGAAAAGACCGATCAAATTCACCACACTTTTCCCAGCTTAAGGATCAGAAATGGAGCGTTCTGGCTCATAAATTCTACTTCCAGCAAATTCAAGCCTAAATCCCCTGAAGGCAATAAGGAAAAGGCAATCAACAACAACTCTAACCACTTCACAGATGCTCCTGTTTAGTTTATACAGCACTTCTTACAGCATTCAAATGGGTAAAATGGGATTTCAACGCAGGGGGGCTGACGGCAGCAGGCAGGATTCCTCGGTGAAGATACCAAGGGCAAAGGAAGTTCTGAGAAGCATCATATTGGTTATGATGAGTGAACTCAGCGTGCTCAGCCTTTGCTCATTTTAATCTGCCAGTACGCAGGCTTGGCTAAACTGAACATCCTGCATCTACAGTGCCTTAAAAATCCACAGGAACCACAAATGAGGGGGGAAACGAACAAACTGATGCGTTCCCTGGGAAGCCATGAAAAAACTAATGACTATTTGTTTCCAACTGTTGTTCCGCTTCCTGAGCCAAATGTTTCCAAGTCAGCTGCGGTGGCTGAGGAGTGACCGGTTAGAGCTGGAAAGTTGTCGATTTAAAATTGCAGCTCGAACACTTTTCAAACTCCTTAACATCTTTTATAGTTCCAGGACCACCTGTTCAAAAAAGCAGAGCCCTCTGATGACATGACACGTGCCCTCAGCCCACATTTTCCAATGAAAGCAATCAGCTCAGGGAGGAAACACTTAAGACTGCCCTGTTCTTCTGCTCTCAGCCCAAAAAGATGGGAATTGTGCTGGAGAAGAGACACACAAAGGGCATGGGCTCCCTCCCGCAAAGCATCAAGGTATCACTCCCATCTTCAGGAAGGGTGTGAGGAGCTTCCAGACTCCTTGCCCCACTCTGCAGCATCCCTCCTGATTTACAGTGCAAGATGATCTCCATCCCCAGTGCTCCAGGAGATGACAAAGGAGAAAGAACCATTTGACTCCAGGATAATGGAACACTAACCCAAGTCTTCTCCACCTTGCAGACGCAGTTACCAGCTCAGATTTGAACAGCATGGGGCATTCAAGACAAAAATCACTGGGAAGTTTTTTTTCACTGCGTGAAAGAGTCAACAGTGCAGAGATTCTGTTTGACAGAGCATCCTACTGTGAGACACACAATGTGTGCATTGTGCAAACCGCTCTCCTGCAGAGCTCAGAAAACAAGGAAGGCTTGGAAAAAATATCCACAATAACTGCAGCCCTGGATACCTCCTGGTACTTTACTGTGCTTGTGGTTCTTCCTCTACAGGCACCATGTTCACAGAGCCACGGTGAGAATGTCTCCACACAAATGCTTTTGAGTTTTGGACAATATAGCGCTGCTTCTCCTGAAAGAAAGGTACCAGCTCTACCCAAGTGTTTAAGCACAGCCCTGCCTTAAAACCTGAATTCTCAGGACAAGTGAGATTCCAGAGGATGGTTCAGAGCAGAAACACATTTTTCACTATTTCTAACATCATAGCAAAAGATCCCCAACATCTTCTAAAAAGCAGCATTTCCCTCCTTCCTCTGAGTTTACAGAGCTCATCACCCAGGGAAACGAATTGTACTGAAGGAGAAAACAATAATCTCCTTATGTTTTGGGTGTTCGTTTCCCTTTCCAAGATTTTCACCCCTCACTCATCTTGGAGGCAGTTTTGCTTCGCTTTGCTAGCTTAAAACATTCATTATAAGTCATCTAGGCCAGGAAAGGATTAGAGGAGCCCTGGCAGAAGTTGCAGAATGCAAGGCTGTTAGGTCAGAGAAATGAGACTTTCAGAGGCATAAACAGCAATCCACCACAAAACCACCACTCCTGCTTTGGAACTCCTCTCTCTATAAATTTTAAGCAGGTGCATATTAAGAAAAATGAATCATGCACAGGAATGCAAAACAGCACCTCTTCATAACAAAAGAATGAAGCCTACCTGTGCACTCCCACACCAGTGTAATCAGCATTTCCAGGTGAGATTGGCATTAATGCCACAGTGGCATTAACTGACTTGCCCCAGGTGCAAGGAGGAGCTGCTCCAGCAGCAGAACCAGACTGCTTCCCAAAATGAGATCCCAGTCCTGTGCTCTGGCCATGCTTCACCTCTAAAGGCAGCAGCAGAGACGCTGCTGCTGGAACTAATTAAAGGCAAATTGGTAGAACTAGGGGCCATGACGTGAGAAAATATCCTGCACAGCATCCAAGAAAGCCACCAGATAATCCAAAAGGCTGTTTAAGAGCCTGGCTGTCAGAAATCTTGGAATCTGCCAGGTCCATTGCAAGCAGTTGCTTGTTCCCTCATCCCCTTCATTTCTTCCCCTTAATTAGCTACAGCATTTCATACCCAGTGCCTCAGTCCAACGGCCACCTCTGAAATCCTTGCTTCCACACAAGGATCAAAACCAACAGATCCTGAAGGATTTATTAAATCTACCAGGTGGCTGACATTTGAAATGCCTCTTTTCCTCCAAAGGTAGCAAAGCCAGAATGCTTCCACAGCAGTTCAAGTGGTCCCACAAGAAGCACAGGTCCTAAGAGTTTGTGTGGTTGCAGCATTTCCCCAAAGGTCAGGTGTTTATTCACTGCTCCCTCAGCCCTTTGGGAATTGTTTTACACCTGGAAATCTCCCCCATGGCAGGAGGGTGGAAGAGGATGAGTTTTAAGGCCCCTCCAACACAAACCACTTAGGGATTCTCCGAGATGATTCCATGGCCAGATGGGCTGAAGCTGTGGAGTGCATGGACAGACTTAACTCTCTCACTGCCAATACAAACATGTTCTGGAACCAGATCCAACACAGAGGAGATTTCTGGCACTTCGGGTTGCACACTGGTTACCAAACACATCAAAATCCAGGTGATTCACATGCCTCAAAAGGACATTAACTGCCCCAAATCCCGAGCCACTCCCGTATGCGGGTATCTACCTGGGGCTTAGTAAAGAATCTTTTTTTAAAAAAAGACAAGTTAGGTGTCTACAACACCCATTAATGCTGTAATTGGATTCTGTGTTCAGAAGTGAGTCCCCACCACCCAGTTACAAAAGGAACAGCTTTGCTGAAAGCCCCATCCCACATTCCATCAGGGAACTGTCCCAGCCAAGGGCAGAGGGCCCCTTCCAGCCCCCTGGGAAGCCCAGCACACCCCACACACTGCTCTACAGGCACAACCAGCAGTCTCTGGGCTTTCCCCACCCACATTCCTCACCCAGCATGCCTGGGGCAGCCCCTCCAACCTCACCAACAGAGAAATCTCCTTTTCTTCACACTCTTTGGGCCACCTGCTCCTTCCCAGCAGTGCCAGGCACAGGGGCACGTGTGTAAATAATTCACCTTTCCAAAAGGCCAGGCTGGCTCTGGCTTTCCCGACAATTCACTTCTCAGGCAGCAGAAAGTGAGATTGCAAAGGCACCTCACTCAAAGCTGTAACTTCCCATCTTCCAGCAATCCTTCCACAAAACATCACTCTTGGGTGTTGCAGTTGCTCCCCCACCTCCCTAATAATTAGTTTTTACCTCAATAGCAGACACAGCTGCTTTCTTGTAAAAACCCAGAGTTGAAAGATGACTTCTTTTCCCCTGCCATCAGCCATTGTGTAGCAAAACAGACAATATCCCATTGTTCCGTGTACAACACTCCGAGCTGTACTTTCTGCTCTGAACACACTGAAACTCTGCTTGAGGCTGCAGCAATTTCCATGCAGGAGGCAAAGGAGAGTCTTGTGTCTGATCTAATACAGGATAAATCAATGTGCACTCATTTACTGTTTATAGCTCCCATCAGCTCAAGGAGAGGCACTGTCCTAGAGTTTCAAGGCTATCCACACTGCCTTTGCAGATGGAAAACAGACACTGCACTCGGGAGATATTTTGAGAACTCTGTTCAAACATTTCCCAGGAGTTCAGGAAGGATGGGAAATCACTAAACCCTGGCAGGTTCTCATCACTGTCAGTGCAGGATTTTGGGAAAGGCCACACCAGGTTCACATCTCCCTCCTCGCCTCCTACAGAAATTCAGTTTCCTGTTAGTCATTACCCTCAGGCAGGTGCTGGGGAGCTTAACTGGAGTTTGCACGGGATGCTCAGGTAAGATGCGCTAGGAAAGGGCAGCATCACATTCATTACTGTGGATTCAGGTGATGCAAGAGCTTCTCCCTGGCTCCTCCAGCTGCTGCAGCTGGAATGAAAAATCACCCAGCCCCTACACGGCACAGTCAGAAAACCATCAGCAGCACAGGGACCACATTTTTCTGGATGTGGTCTGAATTCCTGTCAACTTTGCAGGATTCTGACCCTTTGTGGTGGCTGCACATGGGAGCTCCCTGGAAGCCCTGTATCCCAGCACAAGCCAAGCAAGGCAGAGTTTAATATTTCTCCCCATGCAAGTATTTTCTCTCATTAAATGCTTAAGAGCTGGAGGATTTGGGAGATTAATTTTTGCAGCTGGACATTTTCTTTAAGAATGTAATTTTCCACACAATTTTCTCCTTTAGATTTCTTTTATTCTAACCCCAAGACACCCACTTACCCAGGAGAGGACTCTCCTGCAAGGTTTGGAAAGGAATTCACTCCTACACTTCAGTCCTTTCTTTTCACATCTGCTACAGGCTTGCTTTCAGAAAACCCTGTTTCTACATATTTCAACCCAGAAACTTGACTCCAGTTCCAGGCAATCAACACCAAGAATCCAAAACTACAAATTCATTTATCCAAAGACCTGGTTGGAACAAAGCCACGCCATGGATAGTTGTTGGGTTTTTTTTAATTTAAAAGCACAAGAAGTTCCTCAAAAAACATGAGAGCTGATGCACTGAGCCACACAGCTACACAGCACTTGGTGACATGCTTGTGACTGGCTGGAGAATGGATTAAAATTTAGAGGAGTTTGTGCACACAGGAACACAAAGCAAGAGTGAGACTTCATTATTATCAACCTCAAACATGTGATTGAACAAGGGGCAGCTACAGCCACTTCCCTCAGTGTCACCTGGAAGAGGATGGTGGGTCCTACCCTGCAAACAGTGCCAGCGTGTTCTGGGGACACACTTCAGCAAAGGTTTTGCGTTTAACCTCCACTGAATCCCTTGGAGTTGATGATGGTCAGGCACTGTAACAAGGGAGCTGTTCCTCCAAATTCTGGCTGAATATTCACTTATGAGAGTTTAGGCAAAGGGAAGACAAAGCCAGAAGGAAACAGCCTCCTGACATTCCCTGTCCCCGTGTCCTCATCATCACCCCTGGCAGGCTCTTTCTCCCCTGACAAGGACTTCTCACACACTCTTTTTCCCTGGAGAAGAAAAGCTTCTGACTGAAAACGTGACATCACACAGTTCTCTTAATGCCATTTCAGTCCTCAGCAGCCAAGGGGAGGCAGAGCAGAGAGACACACTTGACTCTTCACAGCCTCCACGAGATACAACTTTGCTGCATTTCACAGCAGATTTTCTGTGCAGGCACAGAGGAAAAGCTGGACCACACGTCCTGGTTTTTAAACAAGCTTACTTTTGCCAGTGCTGGTGTCAGCGTGCTCTCTCCCTGATTTAAGCTTCCCGCTTCCCAGAGATAAACGTGCCTTTCAAGTTGTTGATGCCAGCCTTCCCCTCCTAATCCTCCATCCCACCCTGACTTCAGAAGGCTCTGCATCATTCCCTAACTCTTCCATAGCATAGGTTTTATATTTCTGCAGCAAATCCAACTTTAACAGTGATTAAAACATATGGCAAAATAAGAGACATTTCATTTGAAGGATCCCAGGAAATGAGTTCTCAAAAACCACACAGCGATCTTTTAAGAAGCACAAAATTGGTCCCTAAACAACTTCCCTGTATTTCAATGTGGAGAATTTTATTTATTAATACATTCATTCTCATGCTTGTGCCTTAACACAGTCGTGCTGGCTTCAAGCAATTGTTAAGCCTCACCCAACTTCTTCTTTGAAGGGATGGGAGGCGGGGGAATGAAAGAGGGAAGAGTGATTAAAATTAGTCACAAGGAATCCTATAAATACACCCGTGGACGGAGGAAGAAATCTCTCCTCTATTTAACTCAAAAATAGAGGGCTAAACTTTAAAAGACAAACAGATGGGATGAAGCAAGGATAAAAGAGAGCTTAGAGAAAGTCAACTGGGCAATTTAGTCAGGGATCTGTATTGTGGGGTGGCAGAGGAGAAGGAGGGAGGAAGAACCTTGATTATCTGAAACTTTAGTCCTGACTCCGGAAGTCAAGAAGGAGAAAATTAAGGGAACCCATCTTATTGCAAGAGCAATCAAATCTCAGAGGCAGTATGGCACAGAGGTGTAATGTGCAAAAAAGGGATGCCTGGCCAGGAAATGATGCATTTGTTCCAAATGTTCAGCCTGTGGCAGCAAGGGCTGGAACAGGATCACACCACCTGTGTGTGTCTGCACCTGCAATGTCAACTGGAAGTCATGGGGATGTGCTGGACAAAACTGCTCAGGTACATCCAGAAAGGCGTAACACCAACCAGAAACTCACTGAACATGCTCAGACACATCTGCTGGCCACATCCAACCCGCTGCAGGGCGAGGGCTTTAATGAAGACACACTGAGGAGAAATCCAAGCTTCTGAGCAGTGGTGGCTGTTGTTTTCCCCCTCCCAGTGCTCACAGGCTGGCTATGCCCCACTAAACAGCTGGGGCCAACATGAATATGTTGTCTAAAAGTACTCCAGGTTCTTTGATATGAACACAATAAAGATGTGGAAGGGATTTATCAACACTTCCCTTCCTGCAAAAATCAGAATGTAAACTAAAAACAGAAAAACAAGAGTCACAAAGGGCAGATGTTTACAGTGCTAGGAGAATGCCACGTGAGATAACTGCAGTGGGACAGTGCCAAGGGAAGGAGACACTCTGGGACAACGTGCAGGAAAGGGCTTAATGTCACGGGTTACTACAGGGAAACCCCAAAATGGTGTGTTAGAAACAGCACGGGTAGGACCCGTCCAGCGCCCGCGGTGTCACACGGGGCTGTGAGCAACACGCAGCACAACAATCAACTTCCTGACCTGGTTTTGTCAGGCAGCCCCAGGGGCTGAGCGGCGGCTCTGGGAGCTTCACCGGGAAGAGCAGCCACCCCAAAGAGACAAACACCGAGCAGGGAATGACAGAGTGCTCTTACTTTCATTAGGCAGCTCCTCCCGATCCAGGTCATCCAGGGGGGCTGAGGCGCTGCTCCCGCTGTCGTCCAGGGTGAGGATGAGGGGAACGTCATCGTCCATGCTCACAGCCATGCCGTCCCTTCTGAGGCTCCTGCTCACGGAGCTTTAAACAACGCTCTTTGCAGTCCCACTCGGGAAACGCTTGTGTCAGAACCTCTCCCTGGAAAGTCGTCCCCCGGGGCTGTCTGCTGGACACACGGACACAACAGTGCGCGCACCCATCTCCGGGCACCACAGCTCCAGAAAGGACCGAGATACTCGCTTCCCAAAAGCAGCGCAGGATACCAGACTCGATGGATTTACGCCAAAGCTCAATTCACAAAGCGAGGCCGGGGCTGCCTATCCCAGCCGGCGCTCGGCTCGCAGGACAGCAGGGACGCGGGAGACACTGATCCTCGGCAAGCTCCTGCCCCTGGGCACCAGGAGCAGCGGCCGTGACGCATCCCGGGCCAGCATGGCGCTAAGTGTCCCGGTCACACATGGCCCTGTCCCCCGCCGTGCCCAAGCGCCCGCACCGCAGCTGGGGAGGCGAACGCGGGAGCACCGGAGGCCGCCTGCAGTCCGCACACATGAAGTTCCCGGAGGGGTTTTCTTAACTGCACGATGCCACAAGGTCACGGGTTTCTCTAAAAGGTGATGGAAAAGGAAAATGAAGCAGGCCCAGGACAGCGCCACGGGAACAATCCACAGCCACTGTCCCTGTCCAGGGAGAGGGACACCGGCACAGCGCTGTCACCGCGCTGGGGAGGCCCGGCCCGGCGCCCGCCCNCCCCGCCCCTCGCCTCCCATTGGCTGTCACAGCTCAGGGCCCCGCCCCGAGAGGCGGAGCCTCCCCGCGCCCGCCAATCCACGCGCCGTGCCCGCCCCCGCCCCTGCGAGAAGCTCCGCGCTATTCCCGCCGCCCTTCCTCCCCTCACGCACTTCGCCTCGCAATTGGATAGGACCGCTGTCCCTCAAAACAGACGGGGGTGCTGATTGGCCCGAGGTGGCGGGGGGTGGGCTCTAGGGGAAAGGAGCGCGGGCTGCCATTGGCTGCGCCTAGGGCCCGTCCCCGGGCCGGGGAGGAGCGGTCACCGGGCAACGGCGGGACGCGGGCGGGAGCGGCTGCGGACCCCTGAGGGGACCGGGCCCGGCACCCCAACCCGCTCCTGGGCTGGGACACCCCCTTTTCCCCGCTCCGGATGGAGACGGCCCTGCTCCCAGGCCCCGCTGGTTGCAGGAATGAGTCGGGCCCTGAGCGCAGTAGGTGCCGTGAGGGGTATCCAGGAGCACTGGCTCTCAAAAAGGTCCTGCAGGAGACTAAGCCTGTTAAGGTCAGGCTACTGCCTCCGTCAAGTTATCACCTGGCTCCTGCCAGCTATGCTGGTTTTTGGAGTGTAGCCGCTCTGTCCCAACGCTCTGCTGACTTCAGTGGAAAGCAGCCCTGCAGCAACACAGCTTCAACCCCCAAGTAAGCAACACGTCAAGGAGTCAGGGTGGAGTCAAAGGTGGAGAGTGAGATTTATGTCAGTGCTGAGCAAGCAGAAGAATGAGAGCAGCAGCAGGGAGGAGTCCCAGTTTGATTCAGGCCTCTGTAGCAACAACTCTGGCCAGAGCTGAGCACCAGTGACACCAGACAGGCTGGATCTGGAGGTAGGAAACAACAAAACATTTCCTCCACCTCATTTTATTCAGATTTAATCTGTGTTTTTTTCCACGTGAGCACCAGTTCCAGCAGTAACAGAGCAGCTTTTACTCTCAAGCTGGGCTGCACAGCTCTGGCAGAACAAGAGGACAGGGCAGCAGTAAAGCACCAATGTGAGTGAGAATCACAGAACAAAATGCAAACAACCCATTTATACTTAATCAAGGTTGTCTTCATGTGTAAATAGCAAGGAAGTGCCAGTTCTGACCTCCTGGAAACCCTTGGTGACAACCTGGGCCAGTGTGGGACAGGAAAGTGTGGCTGATGTGATGGGCTCTAGCTTGCCCCACCGATTCCTTGGAGTCTGAGCACAGCAGTGGGGGTAAAGTGGCCAATCCTGGCCACACAGGCCACTGTCAACTTGATTTTCAGGTAAAATCTCTCTTCGTTTAAAGAGGTTTCATCTTTCAAGGGCTCCAGCTCTCCAAGATTGTGCTGGTTCAGTTCTCTGCTGCTTAGATTCCGGGGCAGTTCCCCCAGTTTGCTGACGACTCGCCTCGCTGGATCTCGCTCATCCGCCTGCTGCTGGGGAACAGTGTTCCTGCTTCTGTGTTAATCCTCAACCCTCTTGTCTCCATCTAGTGTCCAAATCACATCCGGATTCTCTCCCAGCCCAGTGAGACCTGCAGCCTTCACAGCTTGCACGTCACTGTGCCCACACCCCAAACATGGCTCATCAGGCTCGGATTGACCCAGCATTCCCAACCCCTCCTCTGAGAAGGCCACAATTGTTTCATGTCCCTCCAGTTTTACCTCAGGTGGAGAAGAGCTGCTGGATTATCTCAGTGGGAAGCACAGGGAGAGAGATCAGAGAGCTTGGAACTAATCACAAGGATCCTCACCCACCTTCTCAGGTTTTAATAACATCAGGTTATTCTTGCTTCCTATCAGGCAAAGAAATAAGCAGAAATTCCACTCAGTGCAGGCTCCTGGCTGGCTCCAGCTCCACATGCTGGAGTGGGTCAAGGCCCGATCCTGCTGCTGCTGAAGGTGCAATAAAATAATTTCTGAGGGCAGAATGATGCTCTAAACCTGGCTTGGTGTGTCCTTGGGTGAATTTGAGTGTTTCCCTCAGCATGGGAGTTACCAAACTCCCAGTAACCTCAGCAGCTCCTCACTGCAGCCTCCCTCCCCAGGGAGCAGTGACTGCAAACCCCAAGTCACCCCAAGTCACCCACCCCACGTCCTTTATCTGCCTCCATACAGACAGAGCTGCTCCTTCCCACCTCAGGAAAGGACGTGGAGGAGCTTTGGAGGTGCCCAGATCACTCAGCAGCATCCCACAGATCCCAGATTTGCCTCGGAGCATTTATTTGGTGACACCATGGCACTGCTGTGAGCACCTCACAACCCTCACCACCAGCCACACAATTATGTATCTACTCAGCACCTCCTCATCACTGCGAGCTGCCAAAATCCCTGTGCAGATCCCTCTCTGTCACAAACCCCATCCAGCCTGGGACCATCCCAATGCCAGCAGGATGCAGCAGGCAACACCTTCCTCACCTCTGTGCTTGTCCTCCCTTGTCCTGCTTTGGCAGAGGAGTCATAAGGCATTGGTGACACGAAGCAAGGACAGCAGGGAGACACCAAGGTACATCCTGTGCCTAGAGGCAGAGGGAATGGAGCCCACTTCCTGGAGAAGGGAACCTTTTGGGGGGCCTCAGAGCAGCTTCTCAATACCTGCAAAGAGGAGGCGACCATGAGGGTTGGGCCAACTTTTGTGCTCGGGTGCAGAATGAGAGAACAGACACAAAATCAAACTAGAAAGGCTCTGACTGGATAAAGGGAGAATTTTCACCCTGAGGACAGTGGAGCAGTGGGAAGGGGGTCAGCAAGCCTGTGAAGCCTCTGTTCCTAGGGGTTTTCACCACCTGACTGGACCTGCCTTGAGCAGGTCAGACCAGGAATCTCCTGCATTCCCACAGGCACGAGCACAGGCAGGATGGAGCAGGACTCCTCTCACCACACGTGGTCACCAAAGGTCCTCGTCAGGGCCCTCACACCTCAACTGCCCCAGCCACTCACCTGGGACCCTACCCCAGCAGCACCCCCTGTTCTGGGAGCTCCATGGAGCTCAGCCCTGCCTGTCCCCACGGAGCTACACTGTCCATGTACCTGTGCCTGGACGGGCCCTGGACTGCACTGTGGGCACTCCAGTCTCCTGCTGCTCCAACCTCCCGCTTGGACTTCCCAGCCAGCAGGAACCTGCTGTGTTACCACACCCCCTCTGACAACCACTGGACATCAAGGGAAACAGCTGTTCTCACCAAGGCTATCCCACTCTGCTGCCGTGGGGTTGTGCCCTGAACAAGGAGGTCACTGCTCCCAGCACTGTGGTCACCTTTGACTCCTGGCTTGTCTTCCAGCATGGAACAGCCCCATCCTTCGTTTCCAGCCACGGAAAAGCCCAGGGTCCTCGTGGGCTTGGTCACAGGGAGGTCTCAGATAGACAAAGGCTGTATGTACATCCAGAGGGACATTTGGCATCACTTCCAGGGGGGTCTGGGTTTGCAGCCACTTGCTGCCTTGGCATTCCTGAGCACAGGCGATCCGGACACGCTGCTGGACCGACCCCTCATCGGAGGGCCCTGGGGGGCAGCAGGGGTTGTCGGAGTGCTCTGGTTTTTCCTCCTTTCTGTGCCGAGGTTGGAAGACAGGCGAATCCTGTCCGGCGGGGTGCTCAGCCGGATGACAGACTGGGAACGTCCACTGCCAGGAGCACGCCAGCCTTTGGAGCAAGCATCGCTGCTGGGATGCCTCCCGCCACACGACTTCTCCTTGTGGCCGGGCTCAGATGTGGCCGGAGGCGCCGAGGCCGGTGGGTGGACGGCTCGCAGGGGAGTCCCCCTGCAGTGTGGGGAAAGGCCAGGCTGGTTTCGGGGGGCAGGCGGGGGACTCCAGAGCAGCGTATGGAGCTTGGCTACATCTTCTTTCCTCATCCGTGGAGCTGCCCAGGCGGAACCCTGGGGCTTGGCACCGAACAGAGACTCGTCACAGAAGGACGGAGCGTGGCTTCGGGACCTTGGAGGGTGACAAGCGGAGAAACACGTGTTCGTTAGAGTGGGGGAAATCAGCGGGGAGTGACCGAGAGCCGGCGGGGCAGCCGACCCCGGGCTGGGGGACACCGACGCGCAGCGAGCCCCGAAACGCGGGGCAGCGGNGCCGGTGTCCCCCGTGCCGGTATCCTTCGTGCCAATGTCCCCAGTGCCCGCATTCCTGGTACGGGCGTCTCCACTGCCGGTGTCCCCAGTACCCCTGTCCCAATGCCGATTTCCCCAGTACCAGTGTCTCAGTGCCGGTGTCCCCAGTGCCGATGTTCCCAGTACCCACAGTCCCCAGCACTGGTGCCCCTGCCTGCCATGCCAGCAGTGCAGAGCTGCGGTGTCCTGGCAGCCGTCACCACAGCCATGTCCCGCACTGTCCCCAGGTCCCTGTGACCCCACTGCCCGCCTTCCCTACCACCGCCGAGGAGGACGATGGCGCCGATGCTGAGCTCGACACTCAGGCCATGGTGCGGGCCCAGAACCAGAAGAAGAAGAAATCCGGGGGCTTCCAGTCCATGGGTGCGTGTGGGGCAGGGGGCAGCTGTCCCTCGGACAGGGACTGTCCCCTCCTGCCCATGCCCCCTCACGTGTCTCTGTTCCCCTAGGCCTCAGCTACCCTGTCTTCAAGGGCATCATGAAGAAGGGCTACAAGGTGCCTACGCCCATCCAGAGGAAGGTGAGCATGGGGAGCAGTGGGTCCCTGCCCCAGGGGGTGGCACTGGGACAGTGATAGTGACGGTGGTGTCCCACAGACCATCCCCGCCATCCTGCGCGGCCGGGATGTGGTGGCAATGGCGCGGACGGGCAGCGGGAAGACGGCCTGTTTCCTCATCCCTATGTTCGAGCGGCTGAAGGCGCCCAGCCAGGCCGGGGCACGCGCCCTCATCCTCTCGCCCACCCGGGAGCTGGCCCTGCAGACCCTCAAGTTCACCAAGGAGGTACAGGGGACAACGGGGGCGAGTGGCAACAACGAGAGCAATGGGTTTGGTTCCACATCCCGCCAATATGTTTCTTCCTTCCTCACCCTGCAGCTGGGCAAGTTCACCAGCTTGAAGACAGCCCTGATCCTGGGAGGAGACAAGTAAGCTGTCCCCGTGTCCCCTCCAATCCCTGCTTCCCTGAGCCTCCCCAAAACCTGGTGAGGGGCTGAGCTGTTCAGTGCCACCCCAGTCTCTCGCCTCTCTCACAGGATGGAGGACCAGTTTGCTGCCCTGCACGAGAACCCTGACATGTGAGTGGGGCAAAGGGAGGGGACCCGGTGGGGAATGGCCACCCGCCGTCCAGGGACGTCACTGGTGTTCAGAGCCAGTGTGCCTGATGGGCATTCCTGGTGTTCCCTTGGAGCAACCTCCTGCGGGACAACAGGGTCTCTACTGTGTCTTCTTTGGGACCTGCTCCCAGGAAGGTGTGGGGACACTGTGTCCCCCTCAGCCTGGTCCTGTCACCACCTCTGTCCCCACAGAATCATAGCCACCCCTGGGCGCCTGGTGCACGTGGCAGTGGAGATGAAGCTGAAGCTGCACACTGTGGAGTACGTGGTGTTTGACGAGGCCGACAGGTCAGCACAGGGCATCCCCAGGGCTGGCAGTGTCCCCACACGGGTGAGATGCCCAGGGCGTGGCAGGGAGGGACCTGCCATGTCCCATATCCCCTCCCCTGCAGGCTCTTTGAGATGGGCTTCGCTGAGCAGCTCCAGGAGATCATCGCCCGGCTCCCAGATTGCCACCAGACCGTGCTGTTCTCTGCCACGCTGCCCAAGCTGCTCGTCGAGTTTGCCCGGGCTGGTGAGGAACGGGGGGCAGGTGGCACTGGGGACAGGGACTCAGCACAGTCCCGCAGCCAGGCCAAGCCCAGCACTGGGCAAACAGAGCTGGATTAACGCTGGGCCAGGCGGGTGTCCCTAGCAGCACCTGCCATGTGTGACCCATGTCCTGTGTGTCACCACAGGCCTCACTGAGCCGATGCTGATCCGCCTGGATGTGGAGTCCAAGCTGAGCGAGCAGCTCAAGGTGGGACGGGCTGGGGGAGTTCAAGACGGGCTTTGTGCCCCCCACCCCCTGCAAGCCACCTGCTCCTGAGGAGGGGGCAAGGGTGGCAGTGGTGGCACAGGGCTGAGCACTGCCCTCACGCTGCAGCTGGCGTTCTTCCATGTGCGCGGGGACGACAAACCGGCCGTGCTGCTCCACCTGCTCCGCAGCGTGGTGAAGCCCCAGGACCAGACCGTCGTCTTTGTGGCCACCAAGCACCACACAGAGTATCTGAAGGAGGTAGGTGGCATTTGGGGGTGCCCATGTGGGCTCTGCAGCTGTGGCAGGTCCCTGCTGGAATCTCTCCCTCCGTTTCACTGGATTGAAGGAGAAATCCCAGAATATGTGATCGTGGAGGTGCTGTTCCACTCACCGCTCGGGGAGAGGAGGGAGCACAGTGGGATTTGGATGTCCAGGTGGCCACCCTGGAGTCTCTGGCCCTGTCTCTTTGCTGAGGGCACATGCCCAGGTGGGATCCAATCTCTCTTCCCCCTTCCCAGCTGCTGACGGCGCAGGGCATCCGCTGCACCCACATTTACAGCTCTCTGGACCAGACCGCCCGCAAGATCAACATCGCCAAGTTCTCCCAGGGCAAGTGCCCAGTGCTGCTGGTCACCGATGTGGCCGCCCGGGGGCTGGACATCCCCATGCTGGACAATGTCATCAACTTCAGCTTCCCCGCCAAGGCCAAGCTGTTCCTGCATCGTGTCGGTGGGTGCTAGTGCCCTCACTGTGTTGTGACACTGGGGGACAGACTGGGGACAAAGCAGTGTCAGAGTGTTCCTGGTGTCCCAGCTGGACTGGGAGGGGTCTTGGAGGCAGGACTGGTACCTTCCCTTTAGGGCTCCCCCTTGCCCCTTCCCCGGCCACCCGTAGCCTCTTGCCAGCCATGCCCCCATGGTAAATGTCACGTGTGTAGACTCCAAGGACACCAGTGAGTCCCTTGCTGGGGTGGGGACAGGCTGGGCTCGCTGGGTGTGCTTTCCCACTCTCCTCTTGCCCTCACCAGGCCGCGTGGCCCGAGCTGGCCGGAGTGGCATTGCCTACTCGCTGGTGGCTCCCGACGAGATGCCCTACGTGTTCGACCTCCACCTCTTCCTGGGGCGCCCGCTCGTCCTCGCCGGAGCCCAGGAGATGCCTGCTGGTGAGGGGTGGCTGTGTGGCCACTGGGGTGTTACCCTTGGCCAGTGCTGGAGTTCGTGGTCTTGGGGTGGGCCCTCACACAGAGGGGTGATGGGGAAAATGGGGTGCTGGGGACTGTGATACACACTGTGTGTGGGGGATGCTGATTGAACAGTGCCAAGCTCCCTGGGGCTGTCAGCTTTGCTCTGATAAATCCAGGGTGGGTGCTGGGGAGGTGACATGGTGTTCCCTGGGCTGCAGATGCTGGCGGGGTCCTGGGCCGTGTCCCCCAGAGCCTGGTGGATGATGAGGAGTGCCTGCTGCTGACGGACCACGAGGGCTCTCTGGAGCTACGCAGCCTCCGCCGCGTCGCCGACAACGCCCACAAGCAGTACCTGCGCTCCCGGCCCGGCCCCTCGCCAGAGTCCATCAAGAGGGCCAAGGACCTGGATGTGTCCCAGCTGGGCATGCACCCACTCTTCAGTGAGTGCTGAAGGGATGCCGAGGGAGGGGACCCCATTCCCCTCCCCAGGGAACTGATCCGTGCCCCTCTCCCTGCCTGCCTTCCCCAGGTGCTCGCTTCGAAGACACCGAGCTGGAGAGGCTGAAGTTTGTGGATAGCATTAAAACCTACAAGTCCAAGGCGGTGAGTTGAGACTCCTGGAATGGGACGGGAGGGGAGGGGAGGCCCAGGTGGCTCACTGGGAATCATGGGCCCACCCTGGGGACAGACCATCTTTGAGATCAACGCCACATCCCGGACACCGGCCAGCACCGTGATGCGATCAAAGCGGCGCCACGACCATGCCCTGATCGAGAAGTTCCAGCGTGGGCAGCAGGAGAAGCGGGCAGCAGCACTTAAAGGGCAGGGGCAATGCCCGACGCCCCCCAAGACCCAGGATGGGGAAGGAGAGCAGGAAGACCTCCAGGTAATGGGGTCATGGGTGCAGGAACTGCTGCAGAGCAGCCTTGGCCTGGTGCTACCAGCACCAGGGCCTCCAGATTGTGCCAGCGCTTGGGGGCAGGTGCGAGACTTGCAGGGAGGTTGGGGGGGGCGTGGCTCCCGACCCCCTGCACTGTCCCCATCCAGGACATGTTCTCCAATGTGGGGGGCCAGAAGCGAAAACGGGGCCGAGGGGGAGAAGATGGTCCCAGGAAAAAGCCGCAGCAGCCGGCACAGCAGGATGAGGACTTCTACATCCCATACCAGCCCAAGGACTTTGAGAGTGAGCGGGGGTAAGTCTGGGGGGGCTGCTGCTGCTCCATCTCAGCCTGTGTGGGGGCTGCTCTCATCACCCCCCTTTGCAGGCTGAGCGTGGGCGGCGAGGGCAGCGCCTTCGAGCAGCAGGCGGCCGGGGCCGTGCTGGATCTCATGGGTGATGAGAACCACAACCTCAACAAGAGCAAGCAGCTACTCAAGTGGTGAGTGGGGTTTGCCCATGGGCTGGAGGGAGAATCAGGGCTGGGGGTGCCACTGCTCAGTGCCATTGCCCTCCTGTCTCTCGCAGGGACCGCAAGAAGAAGCGGTTTGTGGGGCAGACAGGCCAGGAGGACAAGAAGAAGGTGCGGACGGAGAGCGGACGCTACATCAGCAGCTCCTACAAGAACAACCTGTATCCTGCCATGGGCACTGCTGCCTGCCTGGGCTGGGGGCTGCGGGAGCAGGGCTGGACCCCGTGTCAGGGATCCATCCCCTGCCAGGGCAGCAGCCGGGGGAGGGAGCACCGTCGGACACCACAGCACAGGGTCAGGTGAGGAGTCACCACACGCTCCCTTAACCCACCCATCCCAGCTACGAGAAGTGGAAGCAGAAGTACAAGGTTGACGAGCGGGATGAGGATGAGGAAGGGCCGCGCAGCAGGGAGCAGTTCAGAGGGAAGCACAGGCGTGGGCACGGTGAGTACCTGCAGCAAGCAACAGAGCCCCACATTGTCCCCCTCAGCCTGGCTCTGTCCTGAGCACAGCCACGTCCCCCCGCAGGGCCCACGCAGCCCCCGGCGCAGGGCAGGGTGCGCTCGGAGCTGAAGAACAAGCAGCAGATCCTGAAGCAGCGCAAGAAGGCGGCCAAGCAGCGCTTCCTGCAGAGCGGGGGCCTGAGGCGCCTCAAGGCTCGGAACCGGCAGCGCGTGCAGGAGCTGCGGCAAATGGCCTTCGGGCGCCGGACGGGCGCTGCCAAGAAGGGCAAGCTGAGGAAGAGGATGTAGGGGACACACCCCCCACGCCTAGGCTGGGAGTTGGGGAAGGGGACAGTAAATATTGGCTGGTTTTGCATCCTGACTCCTCTGTGTCCTTGCTCCAAGCATTGTGCCTGGGGTAATTCTTTTCCTCGGGTCACCCAGAGACACAAGAACAAGCAGGTGCTGCGGCTCCACAGCTGGCTGTATTTTGGTGTGAGACACCTTTGGAGATGCCAACAGCAGCTCCCTCCTCCTCCCGCTGCCTGGGGTGCTCTGGGCAGGAGGGAACCCGGGAGTGCTGTGGCCCTGCCTGGGTGCGGTGCCACCCCAGTGTGCCTGTGCCACTGCCATCCATGTTGCCTCTCGTCCTGGGGTTTCCAGACTTGCAAGGAACAACCTCCATCCCCAGAGGTCCTGTGGCTCCACGCTGGCCCTGGTAGTCTCTCCCCAGCCCCAGGAGCAGGAGGTGTCCCCGGGGGCTATTCCTGGCCCTGAAGCAGCCCAGCAGCCCTGTCGTGCTGTGGGTGTGTGCCAGTGGCACAGATGTCGGCCAGGCCCCGCATGCAGAGCAGCACCTGCGAAGATGCCACAGCTATCCCGGGATGTTAATGTCCCTGTGTGTTCCCAGCCCACTGCCCCGGGGAGAGGGTTGTGCTGACCATGTCCAGCTGGGCCTTGGTGTCCTCCTGGGCTCTGTCTGTGGGGATCCTGAGCTGTGCGGTGGTGAGCTGGAAGAGGTTCAGCACAGCCAGCTTGATCTGCGCCAGCAGCAGGGTCTTCTGCGTGGCTGTGCTCTGGATGTGGGTCCAGCAGGACTCCTGGGGGACACAGTGAGCCCCGGGCCACTGCCTTCTGTCCTCCTGCATCCCCCAGGCCAGGCCAGGGGGACCCAGCAGTCCTGGCTGTGTATCCTACCCATGCAGAGCTGCTGCTTTTTGGGCATGTGGGGATCCTCAGCTCAGCCCAGAGTACGCCCAACTTTGCACCTCCACCACATTGGGCATCTCCCTTGTGCAGCACACCTGCACTGCTGTCCTCCCCAGGGGGCTCCTTGGGCACCCGACATCCCCCTTACCCACTGGAGCACATCTTGGCGGGCGGCCTCCAGGCGTGTGCGGAGCCGGGCCAGCTCGTCCTTGGTGCCCAGGAGCTCGGTGCTGGTCTCCTG